>CM028750.1:16702579-16865552 GCA_016801395.1 Leptodermis oblonga
ATTTACCTTTCCTTTTCATTTGATTGATATTTTCAAAAAATTGTAGTCAATTTGGTTTATGAATAATGAAATGCCTAATTTATATTTCTAAAAAAATTACTTTATTTATCATGATAATTCCCTCTTACGTCATCTTTACACACTTATTTAGAGTATTGGCATTATTTTCATTAGTTTTTGTTTGGTATTAGAGATTCTTTTAATTAATTCATTTCATTATTTAATAGAGAAAGGTTCAATTGTTGTCGGGTAGTTGTGTGTTATCCAAAAAGTTTGGTCTCCTTACAAAAATTTTGTGTTAATTATATTGGAGGACGATTTCTTATGCGCCCCACAAATGGTTTTATAATAAAAATTTCAAGATTAATAAGACGATTAATTAATTAACTGACCTCATTGGTTTTTTTATTAATTAACAGAAGAGATTAAGCATTCCGGCGACGGTTTCTAGAGTGCTAAAATACATATTACCTTCGGAAAGAAATGGAAGCATTAACCCAAAAGAAAGGAATGCCTTATGAGAAAGGATTATTCCGACGAATATCGGCCATTATCAGCACCCCTTGAAAAAGCCCATAAAATGCTCATCATTGCCGCCGTTGTCGTGGTTTCCGCCACCCCGCGTGAGCGATCGAGAAGTGATGATCCAATAGCGACCATGAAATTGAGCAGCGGCGTTCACGTGACGTTCTTTCCCCGTTGGAGGAGGAATATGGGCTGCTTTTGTTTAAATTCCTCGTGCTTCGAATCTCTTCCAGGGAGGGTCTTTTATAATTTGCATCTGGAGGTATGTATATATAGATTTTAACTGAAAGTCGTGTTTCTAATACTAAATTATTATTAATAATTAAAAATAATATAAAGTTATATTCTGAAAACTAAATTTATGTTCCAATACATATACCATTCAAAACATGCAAATTAATCAATAATTTGAGGATCAGCGTATTTTTTAAGAAAAAGTATTGAAATTTGTTATGTCACATTAACATATTTCGCACAAAGATGGATGAGATTCGCGACAATACAATATAATTAATATTTTGTTTATTTGTTAATATGAACTGATGAATAGGTTTGCGGAGGCCAAGTGATGGACTTGGAAAGAGTACAGAAGCAGCTGTTATCCTTATATGAGAGTAGAGAGGAGCCACTCCTTTCAAATATCAAATCTATTGGTCAGATAGCAACATTTTTGTAAAAGTAATCTTCTATTGTGCTCATATTCTCGTGGGGTAAATACACAATTACCTTTCTGTAGTTTCGGAAACTTATATATCACCCCCTTACGGTTTAAAAAGCTACCATGTACCCCTTTAACTTTCGTGAACTATGTAAAGTGGACGAAATAACCAAAAACCACCCCACCAATTGCACTGTAATTACTGAACTGTCAAAAATTTAGTTTCTGGGCAACGAAGGGATTTCTTTGATTATTAAAAAAAATTGTGGTTTCTGGGCAATATGTAAAGTAATGAATTTTTCGCATACATAATAAAGAAACCACAATTCTTACAGCTGCTCGCCGCCCAGTATTGCGGTTGCAGTCTCTGGTATTACAGCATCGGACAGGGCAACGAAGGGATTTCTTTATTATGTATGCAAAGCATTGTGATTTCTGGGCTTGGTGCAATCCAGTGGGAGGAGACTGCGGTCTGCAATTTTTTGACAGTTCAGTAATTATAATGCAATCTGGGGGGTATTTTGGTCAATTTTATGCACTTTACATATAGTTCACGAAAGTTAAGGGGGGTGCATGGTAACTTTTTAAACTGTAAGGGGATGCTGCATAAGTTTTCCGAAAACACAAGGGGTAATTGTGTATTTACCCTATTCTCTTGTAGTTTAATTGAAAACTTATACAAAATTTTATAAATTTCAAGTTACGACAGTTAAAATATACTCCCTCCATCTAACAAAAAAGTTATGTTTCGAAATGTATGTACAACATTTTATGAGTTTAGTGGTTAGGCCTTTCATTGTGCCCTTCTTCCGAGGTTGGGACACACCTCTTTCGGAAAAGGATCTGTGACGTTTATAGGAGAGGATCTCATATCCCATTAAGGGTGGATCCTGAGATAACATGGTAATAACCCATGATTCTTCACACGTTGAATATGAGAGAAAATTAAGCTTTAGTCTGTACCCAAATTCATGAGCAATTGTACTGAGAAACTAAGCTTTTAGCTAACAAATATCGATTATTGACACGTAATAATATATATGCTACATAGTGTGTATAGTAACCCCATGTCATTACACCAAATCATCAATTTTAAGTAGCAATTCCATTTGGAGAGGTGTAAAGTTAGACCACTTTTAAAAATGTTAATTACAATTTCGGACCCAAATAAAGGTCGGGGCGAAATTAGATCTTGAGAAAAATGTTATTGGCAAAATGCACCTTGCCCTTAACTAATCATATAATGTGTTACTCCCCATGTCCTCTAAAAAGTGTCAATGGAGTAAACAAATACACAAATTAGAAAAGTGTAAAATTGTCATCTTTACCCTTAATTAATATTGTACATTTTCTCTCCCTCAGTTAAGTTAATGCTTGAATTGGAAAAAAAAAAAAAAAAAAAGAATGAAAGAAAATAAGAAGAATTCACAATCATGAGGGAATTGTTTAGCTTGAGTGCCTGACTTGAGCAGGTTGAAAGGTGTTGTGCGGCTAGAAAAAAAAAAAAAAAAAAAAAAAGGAAGGGAGCTATATTATATAGGTTTGGGTTTTGGTGATGCGGCTGTCTTCAGGTTTTTGCTTTTTGTGTGTTTTTTTTTTTTGGTGTAAAACAACGCCGTTTCACTAATCATAGAAGAAAAAAAAAGAAGAAGAAAGAACAGAGGTCACCGCACGGAATGGCAAATGCTCTAACTCCTTTATTTTGAATTGATTTAGGTTTCAATTCTAAGAATAAAATCGGGCTGACAAAACCTGAAGAATGTTATATTTGGGCCCCTAAATTTTGGGGCTCGCTCATGTGCTCATCTAACCATAAGCAGGGTTGGCCCACTCTAGATGCTGAAACATTATGGTTTTCAAGTGATATGAACATGCACATAAGGGTCACCCTTTCCATGAGCAAATATCATGATCACAACTAGGCTCACTGATAATTTTTTTTCTTCTTTTCCCCTTTCACGTCCTGTCCAGTTCCTTATCCAAAAATAATACTCAATGGCCAACCCCATCCTTATCACATGACCCTTCCCATTATTTGAAATTGAAAATTAACTCCACCAAACTTCTTCCAACTCGAATAAAATTTCTAACTAAAAATCTGATCAACAATCTTGTCCCCTTTGTAAATTACTCCACTACTACAAAACGGAGCTTTAACGGCTGCGAATTAACGGCGGAAAATAGAAAACCGCAGTAATAAGGGAATGCGGACTTTCTACGGCGGTCTAAAAATGAACCGCCATAGAACAGGATTTCTACGGCGGTTTAAAAATGAACCGCCGTAGAAACGGACTTTCTACGGCGGTTGGGACAAACCGCCGTAGAAAGGGGACTTTCTACGGCGGTTGGAGGGCAACCGCCGTGGAAAGTGGACTTTCCACGGCGGTTGGAAGGCAACCGCCGTGGAAATTCTACACTTTCCACGGCGGTTACCTTCCAACCGCCGTGGAAAGTCCACCTTCCACGGCGGTTTAATGTTCTCCGCAGTAGTATTGACGTATATATATATTAAAACCTAAATAACACCGTGTATTCCCATATCGCGCCCGAGAGTGTCTGTCTCCAAATTTCTACTACGGTTTTGCACGTTGAACCTAAAGAATCGTCATTTGGAGCTAAAATTTACCACCTAAAGGTTAGAAACTTGTAAAATTTTCCAGTAATTGCTTATGCTTGTACTTTAGCTAGATATGTCATCCTATAGCATTTATTTTTATTTATCGTAGCTGCATGGCTGAAAATTAAAGTTGCATATATTCCATGTATGTGGCGAACCTTAGTAGTGTGGAACTATATTTAGTTATATACTATGTAGTTTTCGGCGATGTAATTTGATTTATAGTGTTTGATTTTTGATGGATGATGTTCATATAATTAGCCCTACTTAGAGTGTGTATTATTTTTTTATGCATTTTATGTGTTTGATGAAATGCATGAATGAAAAACTTTTCTTCTTCATTCGATTATGTCTATTGCGCATGTGTTGTCATTGCATTATTTTTTTCATTGAGGTATTATAGTAGTTTTGCACATATATGACTAACATAAGTATTATGACATGTGCTAAGACAAGCATGCAACTTGATACTTTGTACATTGTTTGTTGAATTATTATTTGGTATTTTTAATTATTTCAAGGTCTTAGTTACACATGGATCGAAATATCTTGTTCTGTGGTGATCGGACCTCCGATTCTTATGCGAGAGAAGTTGAGAATTTCATTCAATTCGCTTATAAGAATACAAAGTACGTTCATTGTCCGTGCAAATCTTGTAAAAATGGGGCGCGGTTTGATAACTCAGATACAATAAGATTCCATTTATATCGGCACGGGTTTGATCCTTCTTATAAACTGTGGATTTGGCATGGTGAAAGTATTGATGGTTAATCTCATGCAAAAGGAGATGATGCGATTACTAGAGATCGATTAGATGCCATGATTGAGGATGTGGCCGAGGATTTTGCTGATAAACCGGAAGTTCTTGCTTCGATTTTGGGTGACAATGAGAAGCCTCTATACAAGAGTTGCAGTAAATATACACGATTGTCTAGTGTTTTGAAGTTGTTTAGTTTGAAAGCGGCAAATGGGTGGTCAGATACTAGTTTTACAGCCTTATTGAGGGTGTTGAAAGATATGCTCCCAGAAGATAATGAACTTCCAGATCGAATTTACGAGGCGAAAAAATGTTGTGTCCAATGGGTATGGAGTATAAGAAGATCCACGCTTGCCCAAATGATTGCGTCCTCTACAGGAATGAGTATAAGATTTATTGCGGTGTCCTAAGTGTAACACTCCCCGATACAAAAACAAGCAGCTGTGTGATGCTGTTGAAGACAGTTCTGATGCGCAAAAGAAGGGGTCGCCGGCTAAGGTTCTGTGGTATCTTCCTATAATACCGAGATTTAAACGGTTGTTCTCTAATGAAAAAGATGCAAAACTATTGACATGGCATTCAGATCGGTGTATTCCCAGTGATGATGACAAGGTGATAATGCATACATCAGACTCAGATCAGTGGAAAAAGATTGATTCAATGTATCCTTCTTTCGGGGGAGAAGCCAGAAATTTGAGGCTTGGTCTGTGTACTGATGGAATGAACCCGTTTGGCAGTCTGAGTAGCAGACATAGCTCATGGCCGGTGATGTTGGTTATTTACAATTTGCCGCCTTACTTGTGTATGAAGCGCAAGTACATACTTATGTCTCTAATGATTTCAGGCCCACGGCAACCAGGAAATGACATCGATGTGTATCTTGCTCCTCTTATTGAAGACTTGAAAAAGTTATGGGATGAAGGCGCACCTGTGTTTGATGCCTACCGTGAAGAAATGTTCACATTACGTGCCATGTTGTTCTGTACCATTAATGATTTTCCTGCTTATGGAAACTTGTCTGGGTACTCTGTTAAAGGGCATAAAGCATGTCCAATATGTGAGGAGAGTACAGATTTTTGTCAGCTTGAACATGGGAGGAAGACAGTATACCTTGGGCATCGCAGATTTCTTCCCGAGACTCATCCGTATCGCCGTATGAAAAGAGCATTCAATGGATTCCAAGAGTTCAGAAAAGCACCAGAACCCTTGAGCGGGCCAGAGGTGAAAGCTCGTGTGACGGACATTAATGTTGAGTTTGGTAAAACTTCGGAGTCCAGCAACAATGATACAGGTTGTTGGAAGAAAAAATCCATATTTTTTGAACTTCCATACTGGGAGAACTTGGATGTCAGACATTGTCTCGATGTTATGCATATTGAGAAAAATATTTGCGAAAGCCTCTTAGGTACGCTCTTGAACATCCCTGGTAAAACTAAGGATGGTTATAACGCGAGACTTGATATGGTTGATATGAACATAAGAGCAAATTTAGCACCGGTAGCTCGAGGACAACGCACATATCTACCCCCTGCCTGTCACACTTTGTCCAGAAAGGAGAAAAAAAACTGTGTTCAAGTTTGCGTAGCATCAAAGTTCCATCTGGATATTCTTCAAATGTAAGCAGACTTGTTTCTTGAAAGATTTAAAACTGGTTGGTTTGAAGTCTCATGATTGCCATGCCTTAATGCAGCAATTGTTGCCTGTAGCTATTCGCTCGATATTGCCCAAGCATGTTAAGTCCAGTATAACAAGACTTTGTTTCTTCTTCAATGCTATATGTAGCAAGGTTATCGCGCGCGAAAGACTTGATCAGCTACAAGATGAAACTGTTGTCCTCTGTCAATTAGAAATGTATTTTCCACCCGCCTTCTTTGATATTATGGTGCATTTGGTGATTCATTTGGTCAGAGAGATAAAAATCTGCGGGCCTGTTCATTTGCGATGGATGTACCCATTCGAGCGATATATGAAAGTATATAAGGGGTATGTGAAGAATCGTTGTCGTCCTGATGCTAGTATTGTTGAAGGTTATATAGCTGAGGAGGTAATTGAGTTTTGCACTGAGTACTTGGCCGGGACCGCATCCATTGGAATATCTAAGAATCGGCACGATGGGAGGATTACAGGTATGGGCAGAAGGGGAGGAAAAATTTTTTTGCCGTCTAATGTTGAATTGATGAAGGCGCATCTCTACATTCTGCGCAATTCTGAAGAAGTTGCGCCCTATGTGACAGACCACATACAGTCAATAAGAACGTCTTATCCTGCTTGGACGGATCAACGTGTGCTCAATGAACATATTCGGACATTTGTCTATTGGTTTGGTAATGCTGTCCTGGGCAAAGACGTTTCGGAGACATTGAAATGGTTGGCATTTAGGCCCAGCCCTGCGGTACGATCATTTTCATGCTATGACATAAATGGATATTCATTTGCTACTAAGAGACAAGATGAGAAGAGTACGGCACAAAACAGTGGTGTTACATTAATCTCAGAGGCTTTACATGTTTCTAGCAGGAAGGATAAAAATCCATTGTATGCAAGCATGGCTTATTACGGGGAGATCGAAGATATTTGGGAGATTGACTATGTCTGTTTCAAAGTAGTTGTATTTCGCTGCAAATGGGTTGATAACAATAGTGGGGTTCGAACTGATGATCCATTGGGTTTTACCTTGGTCAACCTCAATCGGGAGGGTTTCAAGGGGGAACCATTTATACTTGCATCGCAGGCGAAACAAGTTTTTTATATCACCGATCCTTGCGACGAACATTGGTCTGTTGTTCTTCATGGTAAACAACATCACGGTGTGGAAGGGATAGATACAGAAGAAGGGCTTCATGAGGCTGGCCCTTTCTCTAGTGGGTTACCTGAACCGAGAGCAGATGAGGAAGATAGGGAACTTGATAAATACATACTTCGTGATGACCACAGCGAAGGATTATGGTTCGAGGATCAAGTGTCCCACAAGAGAAAGAGAATAAGTTAAGAATCATTTTCAGGTATATTGTTTGTTTTTATTAAACTTCAATTCCCGTGGGTGTGTATGTGTGTTTGTGTATTTGTATATGTTTCTTTGATTTTAATGAAGAGAGGATTCAATAAATTTTTAACAACATTTATTTTATCCTTCGTACTGTGGGATTGAAACAGGTCACACCTCGGATGAAGCCGCGCAATCAAGGGACAAAATTTCCAGGGAATTCATATGCGGAACTGTTTATAAATGAATATGTTATTTTTTGAAATTGTGTGAAGCTTATGTGCTGATCTTAAATTGCACTTGTGTTTTGGTAAAAAACAAGCAGAGGAGATTCTGTCTGAAGTGATTTGAAACTGAATTCCGTATTATTCGAAATAGTTGGAATTTTAGTGAAGTATTGAAGTATATGTGCATCGAATTTACAGGGAGTACGTTACATTTATAGGGGAGACTTTGTCAAATTTTCCGGAAAATAGATTTCCTTGTTTTTCATTTATGAATAAATGTTTCTTGTATTATTATTATTATTTTCTTCCAAGGAGTAGTACTTTGGTAAAATTTCCAGGGAAATCTATACGCAGTGCATTTTGTTTTTATTTTATATTTAACTCTTTATCAATTACTTGTCAGCGGGTTCGGGAAACAGGGGAAATGCAGGGGAAAAAATGGGAGTGGAGAGGAAGAGAATGAGGGAGGAAAGAAACGTTCAAAAATTTTGAACTTTAATTAACCGTATATTCAACGGCGGTTCAACATTGAACCGCCGTTGAAAGTTAAACTTCAACGGCGGTTCAATGGTGAACCGCCGTTGAAAGTGTATCTTCAACGGCGGTTCAATGTTTAACCGCCGCTGAAAGGTCTCCTCGTAGAAAATTGGAGCCAATTCCCGCCCGGGCATATTTTAATATTAATTTATTTTTTCCATTTTTCAAATAACTAATCTCACAAATTTGTAAGTATAATAATACATACCCTGATTGTGTATATTTATTAATTATAGGTCAAATATAGAAATTAATAAATTTCGTAAATTTAACACATGTAAGAGACGATAAAATAATAAGCTTCATTATGTTCCGTTAAATATCTACTTTTTCCACAAATGCATTAATAGGTACGTATAGTAATATAAAAATTAATTAATATTAGTTATGTGGCCGAAAAAATAAAATAAACACTGGATTTCATTAATTTACAAACATATATATACATAACATATATGTTTATACATATATATATAAATATATATATATATATATATACATCTTTCGCTTTTCTCCTTTCCCCTCTTGATGCACATCATATATATCCAACTCTCTCGATCCTCTATGCTCTCGATATCTTGTAAATTTCCACTACATAAATAAAATATTTTCATTTGAATAATTGAATACTTTAAGACAACTTTTATAATTATTTCATATATATATATATAATGTATTTTGAATTTGGTACAAAAAAATAGAAAATCCATGCGTACGTACGTAGCGCGGGAATTGGCTCCAAAAACTAGATTTCTACGGCGGTTCAAGGTTGAACCGCCGTAGAAATGAAACTTTCTACGGCGGTTCAAACATGAACCGCCGTAGAAAATACTTTCTACGGCGGGTTCTCGGTTGAACCGCCGTAGAAATTAGTTTTTGGAGGCAATTCCCGCGCTACTCATGAATTTTTCTATTTTCATATCATTTCCTAAACCCTAAACCCTAAACCCTACTCTCTATTAAGTTTTTTTTTCCCGATTTTCATAAATTAACCGCGGTGACTCTTAAGATGGAAATAGATATATAGTGAAGCGCCACCGTTTTCCTGGATTTTCGCTTTGACATTCGAAGGAATGAAACATTTCAAATTATGCATATGTGCAAAGTCAACCTATCGGTCAACGTTTTTCAAGCTTAATTATATTAAGCTTTGAATTTTGAAAGTTGCTAAATTCAAGTTTCTATCAAGCATTTTATATATCATCCAAGCACCTTCAAAGGCTCAAGTAGTTATGCATAAAGATTCAAACAATCCAAAGCATTCATATTTTCAAAGTCAACTACTTGGTCAAGTTTTTTCAATTTTAAGCATACAAAGCATACAATCATTGAAGCTTGCCATTTTGAAGCATATATCCTTAATTTTCTCGTGTCAGCAACTTCAAATTATCAATAAGTTAATTCTTAAACTCTCAAATAAGCTAAAGCATGTATATTTAAAAAGTCAAAACTTGGTCAACCATTTTTATGTAATGCAAACATGCTTAATTCTTGCTACCTATCTTCAAATGAAAATTTTCAACCGTTTTAACATGCAAGAATTTCAAGATACCAAAGATGACATAGATCCTAATGCATCATTTTAACTATAAACATGGCATTCTAGGATTATATCACTCAAAGACTCATCAATCAAATGCAAATTTCAAATTTTTCTCTATTTTGCCTAACTCATCTTTGCTTGAGTATTTTAACTTCAAAATTGGTCTTAGCATATTTAAAATATCATTCTAATTTCATTTGACCAATTTTCATCTTCTAAGTATTTAAAAGTCTAAAAGTCAAACTTCTAGCTAATTTCAAATAATGCTCATAAAGTTTTAATGACTTTCAGCAAAAAAAAATTTCGGCCACTTAAATTTTATTAATTAATTTTTATATTACAATACGTACCTAATGCATTATGGATTTGATTTTTTTATCCCGTTCGCCAAGTCGAGAAAGTAGGAATTTTAGGGAACATAATGAAGCTTATTACTTTCTTTGCTCTTATATGTATTAAATTTACGGAAATTATTACTTTTATGTTTGACCTATAATTATTGTACGTGTAGTAGCACGCGCGGGAATTGTAAATGCAAATATGTGGTTCAATTAAAAATTTGAAATTTAATTATGAAATGGTTAATAAAAGTCGAGATTGTGTACATAATTAATAAATATACAAAATCTGGGTATGTATTATTATATTTACCAAATTGTGGGAATAGTTTTTTGAAAATGGAAAATAAAAAAATTTAATATTAAAATATGACCGCGCGGGAATTCGCTCCAATTTTTTCCTCACTTAAATCGAGAAAAAGTGCGGACTTTCAACCGCGGTTCAACCGCGAACCGCGGTTGAAAGTTCACTTTCAACTGCGGTTCAAGTTTGAACCGCAGTTGAAAGTACACTTTCAACGGCGGTTCAACACTGAACCGCCGTTGAAAGTGTACTTTCAACCGCGGTTCGCGGTTCATGGGTGAACCGCGGTTGAAGGTATACTTTCAACTGCGGTTCAAGGTTGAACCGCAGTTGAAAGTACACTTTCAACGGCGGTTCAATGTTGAACCGCAGTTGAAGTGTACTTTCAACTGCGGTTCAACCTTGAACCGCAGTTGAAAGTTTGAACCGAGACCGGTTATTAATTATAATTCAAATTTTTACCTTTTTCATTTCCTCCCTCATTCTCTTCTTTCTTCTTCCTTCTTTTCCCCTTCACTTCCCCTGTTTCCCGAATCTTCATCCGCGGCCGTCGTCTTCTCCGCTGCTTCTCCCATCGCCGACGACCTCCTCCACCTTCCGATCATCCGTCGGCTGCCCAAGCATTCACCGATTGTTCGGCTGCCCAAGCTTCACCGTCGGTCGGCTCTCCATTTCCACCCTCCTCATTCACCGTCGGTCGGCATTCCCCCAAAAGGTTCCACCTTCTATGCTTTCATTTTAAACTTTTGTGTATTTAAGCTTACATTTTGCAAATGCTTACCATTGCACTAGGATTTTGTTGGTTGATATTTATGGTTGATTTCGGTTTTAGGCCTTGTGATGAAAGTTTGGAAAGTTTTTGGATTTATTGATTGTTTGTTGTGAAATGTAGCATTTGGTTTGGTTGTTGAATTGAGTGTTTTGTCCTACATAAGTTGAGAACCTAGGGTTTCATTAATGTTCCATTAGGTACCCTTTGAAATTCGGGTTTTTTTTTTTTAAATGAGAAACTCAAATGATTATTTCGGTTTTGCTTGATTAATTTTAGAACATTGGTGTTTGATTTCGGTTTTTATTCGATTTAGTGTTCCTCCTTTAGTGATAATGAGGAAAATGCTTTGTTGTTGATTCCACTTTGTGAAATGTTATTCCTTTAGTTGAAATGAATGAATGTTCTCATTAGTTGTTGGTTGTGAAATGTGAAGTACTTTATCAATGGTACCCTTGAGATATCCACTTTTGTTTGGCCCTCATTTGGTTTAATTTGGATAATGGTAATTGTGGATTTTTAGGAGTGAATTTTGCGAATGTACATTGCCTTTTTTCCACATTAGTTGTTGGTTGTGAAATGTGAATTACTTTATCAATGGTCCCCTTTATAAACGGACTTTTTTTTGGCCCTCATTTGGTTTAATTTGGTTAATGGTAATTGTGTATTTGTAGGAGTTAATTTTGCGAATGTACCACTTTTTTTTCAACATTACAAGCATTCTTGTATTCGACATTAAAGCTTTTGTTTAGTTGCATATATGTTATATTGAATTCTCTTTCTATGTAAATGAAGTTTAAGGTACTTTCAATGGCCCAAAAAGAAAAAGCAATACGGAGCATGGAGATGGTTCTTCTACTAAATCTAGTAGAGTTAGAGGGCCCACAAATTGCAATGGCCTATTGGAAATGCGAAAGAATGGGGAAACTCTTGACATTTCTTTTAATTCCGGGCTCGAGCCTATAGTATATCATGTACAGTGGGTTACCTTTGTGGCATATACGGCCCGGAGCAAAGTGGACTTAGTGGAATATGAATCATGGCCGAAAGTTCCCGCGGAGCTCAAGAAGAGAGTTTGGATGGAAATACGGGTATTTTCTTTAATTATAATGCATTCTTTGTTTCTTAATTCTTCCATACAATTTTACTCAAATTCCTCACTAAATTTTACTCCTAATTTTCACTGTAGGCATTATTTGTTTTCGAGTCCACCGAAGAACTCGAAGATAAGTGGATTAGTTATGCCGGCAAACGGTGGAAAGATTTCAAATCATATTTAGGGAAATATGTACATGGTCCCATGAAGGGTAGGGACCCATGTTTGGAATATAAATTTATCCCTAGGGAGACATGGATTAAGTTCAAGGCTAGCCGCGAGACAGAAGAATGGCAGGTATATTTTTTTAAAATTGATTTCCTTCTTCTTTTTGGATATTTGAAATTGCTCAGTTTAGGGATAATAATTTTTCATTATATTTCTCTCTAGGCCATTCGTGGAAAAGCGCAAACGAATGCCAATTTAAATGCTTTCTACCATAACTTATCTCGCGGTGGCTACCGACTGCTGAAGCAGCAGTTGCATGACGAGGAGGTCAGTGCATCCGGAAAGAAGCCTTCAGAGGAGGGTCAGTCCGAAGAAGAAGGCGAGGATTCTTATTCAGGGCCAGGCCGTCATGACCTTTGGATACATGCCCATACGAACAAAAAAGGGGAATTCTTCACGCCAGAGGCTGAGCGTGTAGCGAAGGAAATTGTAAGTTTTGCACCTTACATTTTCTTATGTTTCAATTATTTTAATATTTAAAGTCTATGTGTATAGAATTTTTATTATAACTGATTATTTATTACTAGATATCTAAGATGAAATGCTAATTAATAATTTGGTTGTCATTAAATGTTTATATCAAATTATTATTATCTAGTTGTCACTGTAAAGTAAATAAATGACTAATTTGTATATATGTGTATTTATTTATATTTTATAATTATGGTTATCAATTTTATATTTAAAATTTATATAAAGAAATGAATAATCTCTGTATATGTGTATTTATTTATATTTAATTAATCTATTTACATTTACTATATTTGGCAACATGTGTAGGAAAATCTATGTTCCCGCGAGTCCCAAGGGGAGACCGTTGCAGAGGGTAGGAATGACATTCTTGTCATTGCAACGGGCAAGCGCGATCACCCCGGTCGTTATCGCGGCCATTCTACGCGGGCACGTATCACAGAGGTTTTCCCACAGAAAACAAAGCCGTCGCTTAAAGAGGAACTTGATTTAACTAAGCGACAGCTTCAGAAAACCACTGCCCAACTAGATGAATGTCAGACACAGCTGAAGATGATGATTGGGGTTATATGTGGTAAGATGGGAACCGATTATGATACTTTAAAAGCCACCGTCATGAATAATGCCCCGGATGAGAGCTTGCACCCAGAGACCTCCGGAGCGGTCCCTGTATCCCCTGTGAGCCCTGTTTCTCCTCTGATACCTACGAGGTTGCCCGATTTGGAGATGCTACATGTTGCACCTACGGAGCCGATCAAAGCCTCTGACGGCGGTGCTTTAGGCGAATACAAGGTAAATAAAATTAGACGGCTTCTTTTAATACTTCAAAATTTTTTTTTTCATTATTACAGTGCTGTGTTAAGTTAGACTTAATAGTTGACTAATGTTCATTCGCTTGCCTATTATCTTAGGACGGGTGTGAATGCCATCTGTTCCTCTCTGAGGATTCGCAAACGCGGCGTAAGCTTGTGGCAAAAGGAAATATTTATAAGCAAAGCAAGCACCACGGGCGCGAGGTTAGGAAAGGTTGCGCGAGGGTCACAATTAAAATTTCCTATGATGACTGTGCCCCCCTGCCATTTCATGAGGAAGAGGCTGCAACAGTGGGAATGGCCAAGTCCTTTTTCGTGGAATGGCCTAAAGAGTTTATTGAAATTATTCAGCCGGCTCCGGTAACAAAGGTATATTCTTTCATTTATTTGTGTATTACTTAATACATTTTTGTATATTTAATGTTATTTCAAATGATGTTAGGTGGATAAAAGTGCCCAAAAGAAAAAAGGCCGGATGAGTTCTATGGATGACAAGACATCTCCTTCGGCGACGGTTCCGACTGAGGAGTCATCCTCATCGACATCTGATCCATTGCAAGAGTTACAGCTCCGAATGGATAATGATGCGGGCTTCAATGGCTTCTGCTTTCAAATGACAAAAGAAGTCATAGGTTTTGAACTGCCTAATCTGATGGATCGAGGGGATCTCTTAGAGTTATTGACCAGAGAAAGCCAGGTCTCAAACAGTTTGATGCAGTTGTTCACCCTGTGAGTTTCCACTTAATTTTATAACCTATTTCTGATTATTAATGTTATATATTATGCATTCCATGTGCATAGGCTAACCAATGAAGCCCTTTTTTTAAATTCTTTAGAGCTTTACATGAGTTAGCTGAAAGGAATGGGAGAAAGGGGATAGGTTTCCTTTCGGCTGATCATGTCACACCCACACAAACTACGCTTCAAGATAGGGTGAACTACATTGCGCGAATCTTGAAGGATAGGAATAAAGAAATGTATCTGGTGCCTTATCTTCAGGGGTAAGTGACACTGTAAGCGATTCTCTAATATTTAAGAAACACTGATATAAAGATCTGACGTACGTCATTAAATTTTTTGTTGGCAGTGAACATTAGATGCTAATGGCCATTAGACTAGTAGATAAGGTTGTATACTGGTTTGATTCTTTACAAAATCCACAGAAGGATGAGGCGGTGGAGCTTATGGACGAGTGAGTTATCTATATTAACAACTGTTAGAATGCCTATATATCCATATATTGCTAATTATTTTCGTGCCGATTTCATTTTTATAGGGTGCTATCAAGCTTTCTTGGGATTGCCCAGAAATGTGCATATGCCACCTTCGTGGATAGTAGTTAAGGTAAATGAAATTGGTTCTTATAAATTTTTTAATTACATCCGTGGGTCTAGTAGCCTAAGCAATTAGTAGTGTTAGTTGTTTTAATTAAATCCGTGAGTCTAGTAGCCTAAGTTAGTATAGTGTTAGTCAATTAATTTATTAGTTAGTCAAGTTATTTATTGAGGTATTTGATTAATTATGCATGCAATCTGTGAGTCCAGTACTGTAGGTTAGTTAATATAAGCATGCAAATTGCCTTTTCGATCAGTAGAAATTAGTCAGTCCTAGTTATTTAATTAATTAGATTAATACGAGTTTAGTTATGAATATTCGTAGAAATTTTTTACTCACCGTTGTGTTGTATACAATTAATTGTATGATCTTCTAACTCGTATATATTAATTCATTAGCATAAAAAGCAAACGGATAATTGGGAGTGTGGGTACTATGTAATGCACTACATGTACCAAATAGCAATGAAATCATCCACATTTGCACTTGAAAAGGTAAATATATATTTCTCATTACTTACTTAATTGACTGTATTTCATTTTGTTTACTCGGGTAGTTTTTAATTTCAAAAAACTCTGTTGCAGCACTTCAAGATCGACCGCACTCCATTAAGCAATGTGGATATAGATGCAGTGCGAAAAATATGCGCTAGATATATTTTGGAGCATCCGTCGTAGTAGAAGGATACTAATTAAACTTGTTCATATTAGAGTTGTACAAATATTTTTTGGATATGATGTATTATAAAAGCGAATTCAATTTGTATATTGGTGATATTTGTAATAAATTTGGGCTGTTAGCATAAGGTTTTGATTTGAACCAGGTTTAATCAGCAGGTTTTTATGATTTTAATGCGTTTTGCTTTTAAAAAGTAACAACTTTCTACGGCGGTTCAACGTTGAACCGCAGTAGAAAGTTATACTTTCAACGGCAGTTCAACTTTGAACCGCAGTAGAAAGTACCACTTTCTACTGCGGTTCGACGTTGTACCGCCGTTGAAAGTTTTACCTTTCTACTGCGGTTCAACCGTGAGCCGCAGTAGAAAGTTTACATTTTCAACGGCGGTTCAAGCACGAACCGCCGTGGAAAGTTTACACTTTCCACTGCGGTTCAACCGTGAGCCGCAGTAGAAAGTTTAAACTTTCAACGGCGGTTCAAGCACGAACCGCAGTGGAAAGTTTACACTTTCCACGGCGGTTCAATCACGAACCGCCGTGGAAAGTTTAAACTTTCCACTGCGGTTCAACCATGAACCGCCGTAGAAAGTCCGATCTTTCTACTGCGGTTCGACCCGCCGTAGAAAGTCCGCTAACTTACAACGGCTGCCAGATAGATGGCGGTTCAAAAATGCTAAACCCCGCCGTTAAAAGCCCTTTATAACCGCCGTAGAAGCTCCGTTTTGTAGTAGTGCTCATATGGTAGCTCATTTATGCACCATTTTCATTACTCGAAAAGGCTGGGCCTGTTCTTCTCCCAGGTCTAAGAACTGGTTTGGGCATATTTTGGGGTTGAGACCAAAAATTTCCCCAAAATGGGCTGAACCCCATGTTCCGCAGAAGAGGACTCAAACCCAGGTCTTAGTTTTTGGTTTGAGACCAAAAAACATACCCCCCCCCCCCCCTTTCCAGGTCTCAGTTTTTTTTTCCTCTTCTTTCTTCATCCCCCTCCGCATCCGTCATCTTCTTCCTTCGCCGGTTGTCATCTCCCCGCGTCCGTCGTCTTCTTCCTTTGCGTCTTCCTTCTACCTCCTCCCTTCCTTTGCGCCGTCGTCTTCTTCCTTCCTGATTGCAGAACTGAATTGTTGCAGAACTGAAGCTTTACCTTTTTTTTTTTTTTGGTTCTGCAACAATTGCCGAACTTTGGTTCTGCAACCGACGAACGCGGGGGAGGAAGAAGGAAGAAGAAAGAAGAGAGAAAAAAAAAAAAAGAAGGAAGGAAGATGAGAGGAAGAAGACGATCAACAATTGTCTTTTTCCCTTTTTTCATATTTTTTTGTTTTAATTGCATTTCTGTCCCTACCGTTAGTTTTATTTGTTTTTAGTCCCTAATGTTATTTTTCCATCTACTTTTTGGTTTTGGGCAAACTACAAGGGGGTTATTCATGGGTTTTTAAATCACAGGGAGGTTACTTATTAGTCTCCAAAACCACGGGGGATTCTCTACATTTAACCCTAAAATTAATTGGGGTGAAGCACGTCGATTATTTATTTGAATTATGTTATTTTATTTTTTGGAATTTTTTAAAAATTACAGTTAATAAATTTTTTTATTTGTTAAAAATAAATAAAATCAAACTTCAGTGGAAATTGAATAGAAGGTTAAAAATAGGAAAAAAAAATTTTGTAATTAATTTGAACTGAGACCCATGTTCTTTGGGCTTGTTCTCTTACAAGTTTTCAAAACAATTTTAAAAAAAGTTTTCAAATATTTTGGTTTTAGATCAATTTGTAAAGAACATTGTTTTCAAATTAAGTTTTAGAATTTATGTTTTGGCAATTTTGTTTTTTTTTCTGTATCTCCTCCTCCCCCCCAGCCGGCGCACGCGGGCGAAGAAGACCCAGATGTGGAGGAGAAGAAGAAGAGGAAGAAGAAGAAGAGAAAGAAGAAGAAGAAGAAGGAAGAAGAAACAGGAAGGAGAAGAAGAAGGAAGAGGAAGAAGAAGAAGAGAAAGAAGAAGAAGAAGAAGGAAGGAAGGAGAAGAAGAAGAAGAAGAAGAAAAAGGAAGGAGAAGAAGAAGGAGGAAGAAGAAGAAGAAGAAGAAGAAGAAGAAGAGAGTGAAGATGAGATGGCGACGGCGGCGGCGGCGGCAGCCGGCGACGGGAATTTTGAAGAAAAAGAGGAGGAAGAAGAAGAAGAGAAGAAGAAGAAGAAGGAAGGAAGGAGAAGAAGAAGGAAGAAGAAGGAAGGAGAAGAAGAAGGAGAAGAAGAAGGAAGAAGAAGAAGAAGAAGAAGAGGAGAGTGAAGATGAGATGGCGGCGGCGGGCGCCGACGGGAATGAAGAAGAAAAAGAGGAGGAAGAAGAAGTTTAAGAACAAGAAGAAGAAGGAAGGGGAAGAAGAAGGAAGGAGGAGAAAAAAAAAATCAAGTCAAAGGTTCATTTGAAGTTTTTTTCCAAAACTTGGTAAGAGAACAAAGGTTTGGGTTTTTTTTTAGTTTCAAAACAAAACACTCCAAAAATTTTGAATCCAAGGTGCCGAACAGGCCTTTTACCTTGGGCTGAGAATTGGTTTGAACCTAAAACTCAAAATCTTGTTTCTTACAAATGGGCTGAAACCTATTTTAGAACTTGATAAAGAACAGGCCCTTCTTTTACAAGGTTTGAAGCCTGGTTTGAAATTAAGATTCAAACCAAATGGGTTTCAGATCAAAACAAAGAAACAAGGTTCTCAAAATGAATTTCAAAATAGTTTTAAAAAAATGTTATTTTCTATTTTTTTATTTCCTTTTTTTTTTTTTAAATCTCAACCCCACTCCCCTCCCCCTCCCCCTCCCCCTCACCACCACCACCACCTCACTACCCCCTTCCCTCCCACTCCCCCCTCACCACCCCCTCCCCCTCACAACCTCCATTTATTTTCTGGGCAAACAACGACGAAGAAAGCCACGGGGAAGAAGAAGAATCGAAAACCTGAAAATCCAAATCCAAGAAGAATCGAAGAAGAAGAAGAAATCGAAGAAAAAGAAGAATAATCCAAGGTTGTAGGCAGCGGCGATGATATATTGAAAGTGGGTTGAAGTAAATGATTTTTTTGGTTTGAGATTTGTTTTGGAAGTGGGTTTGAAGCCTCTCAACAAAACAATGGTTTGAAACCTTTTGGGTTTGTATTGGGCTTCAAACCCAAAATCAGGTCGCAAACTTTGTAAAAGTACAGGCCCTATATAAAAATCTGATTCGGTCAAAGTACTTACTTTTGTGCTGAAATATAGGTTTTTTGGGCCGAAAGGTAATTACATCTTTAGAAATTAATTTTAAAGCCTTGCATAAGGTTTGTGGACAACGTTTTGCTCTCTTTTACTCAAAGAAACTAACACTATTTTATTTATTTCAGCTAACTTCAAGTTTACTTTCATTATACTCAATTATATAATCACAATCATCAGTTACCGATAGGAACTAGAATTTTTAGTCAAATAAGAGGTTATCATTGAACTTCTATGCTCGCGCCTAGAAAATTTGTTTTGAAATGACCCAATTTTGAAATTAAAGCCAATTGTTCGGAGCTTCCAATGAGAACATGTATTGCACAAAGAAGTTAAAGGTCAAGAATAAGATTTTCAGCTATGGAAACTGCATAAAACACCTCACTAAGTCATAACTTTCATCGCCTCCAAGCTCTTCCAACTAGAATAAAATGTCTGCTTAATCTTGATCAACAAATCTTGTCCTCTATAAGGCTATTCACAAGGTAATTCATTTATAAACAATTTTCATTACTCAAAAAGGCTACATGTTGAAACCGCTAGACCTAAAATGAGTTGTATATTCTGTATAGTAGCACAAAAAATGCACACACTTTGCACTACTTATGTACACAATTGCATTTTTTAAAATTATGTAAGATTCATTATTTTTCCCTCATTTTATTGTACAAAGTTTTGTCATGCACTTTGCACTAAATAATAACTTGGTAGGGGTCCATGCCAACCCCCCCACCTCCTAGTAGAACGACAAGATTCTTATATCATAGTATAAGAATTCAGGGACATGATAGTAAGCAAAATACACCCGAACCTTCAAGTAAGAAAGCTTTGATTTTCTGTTCTTCCAAATCTCATACGCAGACACTTTATTCCTTATTGAAGGAATCTGGTTTTGTACATGGCAAGCCGCCAACAATCCTTCACCCCACAAGTTCTTAGACAAACCTAAACTTATTAACATGGCATTTTCTATGTCCTGAAGAGTTCTATTTTTCTTTTATGTCAAGCCCTTTGTTGTGGATTGTAGGATGCACTTATTTGATGCACAATGCTATTTTCTTCACAAAATTTATTAAAGTCACTATATCATTTCTAAATTTTTTGATTTTCTTGTTCAATTAATTTTCCACAAGGGCCTTAAATGCTTTAAGCATTCGAAATACTTCATCATTGCGTTTCATTAGATAAACATGCGCAAATCTTAAACACCCATATATGAAAGTGATAAAGTATTTATTTTCGCCCGTAGTTCAAAAATTATTTAACTCACACACATCTGAATGAATTAATTCAAGCAATTGTATGTTTCTTTCCACTCCTACAAAGGACAGCTTAGTGATTTTGACCTGAATGCAAGTTTCACATTTCCTATTTATAGGATCACTAAAGGATATGAAACCATATGAGCAAGGGCGACTTGTAAAAATAGGACTTCCTGCTGAAGTACTTGGAACCACTATGGAAGTAATTGCATTTGTAAAAGGTGATTCTAGGTTGAACGAGTTTCGCTCAAGCTCCAATCTAAGTTTGGAAACATTGAGGCCGGCCTCCAGGTTTCAACATATCATATGTGAGACATTCTAGAAGTGCTCCAAATCAACCACAAACTCATCCACACTTTTTCAACTTAGTAGCTAATTAATGCTTCAAGTCTTTGACGTCTTCCACAAGTTTGAACGATGTAGATTGTGGTGGTTCAGGTTTTATTTGCTGAAATGTTGCTGATATTTTAGTTAACAAAATCCAGGAGTAAATATATAATTCTCCAAAGGATGAATAAACCGTGTGCCATCCCGATTTCAATTCCAGAAAATGTGCTCAATGGCTTAATTCACATTATTAACAATAATCTTATACTCATAGCAGTTGTCGGTCTTACTCCTTTGCTTTCTTGTGTATATTACAATTTATAGATAATTAGGAAACATGGCAATACCGCATGTAAACCAAACACCAGCAACTCGTGGTTTTCCATACTCATGGAAGTCGTTGGGTTGAATGTATGTGGAATGAAATTTTAGGCTTAGGTTTCGCGGCTAGTTGCATCAGTCCATTCTTCTCTTTCAACTTCGGTACATCTTCCTTACTTCTTGTGTTCGACCCACTACAAAAGTTTTACTTTTAGTACAGCGTGTCTTATTAATCTTTCTCTTTTGGACCACTTGAAACCCACCTATCCCTATGTATTGCACTATTTTTGCACAGACACGCAATTAGTGATGTACATAAAATCTAAGTCACTACATTCCTATGCAGTGCACTGTTTTTGCATGCCGAACTGCCTAAGTGCTTGTCAAGAGTAAAACATTGTTTTTTCGGGGTCAAAAAAAAAAAAAATTAGTTAAATGCTACATGCTTTGTGCACAACAGTTGCACAGTCTGATTGTTGCAACAAATTTTTTTTTTTTTAAACATTCCTTTTAGTAGGGCTGGCAATTCGTGTCAGTGGTTTGGGTTGGCGGGTTTTAGCCATCGAACCCTAATTTGACCCATTTATTATACGGGTCAATTTTGACAAACCCTAACCCGACTAATTAAACACAATATTAACCCGAACCTGACCCAATTAACCTGTATATTTTAATGAACTAAGAACCTATAACCTGGAAAAAAAATTGCCTAACTAAACACTTTTTTTCATAAACATCTCATTATGTTTAGCTTCACTAATAAATAAATAAAAAGTCTAGCACTAATAAGTATTATCTCTACAAGTATTATGAACAAACATTATGGCACAATATATACTTATAAAAAAAAAATTATAAATGTGATTAAGATTAAGTAATGAAGATTATTAACATGAATTCAAATTTCTAAGTAAAATAACAAACATGTCACACGGGTCATAAATGGGTTTTGAGGGTTGACCTTATATTGACACGTTTATTAAATGGGTTAAAGGTCAACCCGTTTAACTCAATAACCCTCAACCCTAACCCACTTATTTTGGGTAGGTTTTGTGTCGTGTCGTCGTGTCGTGTCAGCAATTGCTAGCCCTACCTTTTAGCGACTAGCATGGGTTTGAATTACTCAATTATTTACTTTTAATAAAATTATTAAGGAGTTACCTCATTTAGTTTTGATTGATACAACATCAAAGGATTTGAACAACCCTAGTTTCTAACCCATCAATGATCTCTCAGTGGCTGACAGATTCTTTTGAGAGGAAGGACATGGAGATGGACCTCGTAGCAAAGGGTTGGATGACTTTGCTCATGCTCCAATCTAAGGTTGGAAACACTGAGGCTGCTAGGTTCCAACAAACCACCTGTGAGACGTCCTTAAAGTAATCGATATACGTCTTGGAAATGCTCCAAATGAACCGGAAAACTGAACCACACGCTTCAACTTGGTAACTTATTATTAATTAGTGTTTCAATTAATCTTTGACGTCTTCCACAAGTTTGAACAGTTTTGAATGTGGTGTTAAGGTTTTTAATTTTTTGGTGAAATGTTACCAATATTTTTATCAATAAAATCTAGGACTAAATGTATAGTTTTGCAAAGAATGAATAAACCGTGTGACATCCTCACTTCTCTGCAAGCAAACATGCACAAAGGAATAATTCACATTATTGACAACAATCTTGTACTTGTATCCGGCAGTTGGATTGATGGTGTGTGTAATGGAATTTTAGGCTTGGGCTTCGCGGCTACTTGTACCAGACCATCTTCTCTTTCAATGTGCGTTCCACTAAAAAATCTCTATTTTTTATACTATGTCTTATAGATCTTTCTCCTTTGGACAACTTGAAGCCCAACACATTCCTATATATGTAGCACACTGCTTTTGCACATATATGCACTTAGTGATGTACATAAAAGTGAAGCCATTAAAATTTACCCACAAGAATAACAAAGTCATTGGGTAGAAAGATTAACATGGAAATAGGGCGGCATGCACCACTAATGTTTACTTCTTAAATATTTAGATGCAATGACCATTTCACCTCATTAAAATTTATGAAATAGTCATGCCTTTTTTGAAAATTTAGCATCTTTTACTATCATTTGAAAATTTTCCCTTAAAGGTATATGAGTATTAAAATTAGAACTTAAGAAAAATATGGGTACCAATTTTTGTAATTAACCTAAAAAATAAACATATTCCATTAGCAATGACGGAGGCATAAAATAGGCCTGTTTTCCAAACTAAAGACGCTATTTTTTTTTAGATAAAGATAAAATAAGGACATCTAAACTCAAATTTGGCAAAAGTGTGGACACCAAATTTGGCATCCACTCTTTAAATAGTTACTTTTTTTTTTTTTGGTAAAAGGCTACGGTAAGCAGAGGGTACTTAACCCTGTTCCATTTCATTAGAAACGTGGGAGCAAAGATACAGAGTTACGCCCTAATGTAGGAAAATTGCCTAGCATCTAGAAGAACTAAACCACTCACCCCCCTTGGGAGGGTAGGGTGATCTATTATTTATTTTTAATAAAATTCTTTAGGAGTTACCTCAATTAGTTTTGATTGATACACATCAAGGATTTAAATAACCCTAGTTTCTACCCATCAATGATCTCTCAGTGGGCAGCAAATTCTTTTGAGAGGAAGGACATGGAGATGGACCTCTTAGCAAAGCTTCTATGGAAGTACTGTAAATGCATCTGAAAGGGTTGGATGAGTTTCGCTCAAGCTCCAATCTAAGGTTGAAAACATTGAGGCCGACCTGTCCAAGAAATCACTTGTGAGACGTCCTTAAAGTAATCGATATGTCCTAGAAATGCTCCAAATCAACCGCAAACTCAACCACACACTTCAACTTGCTAACTTATAATTAATTAGTGTTTCAATTCATCTTTGACGTCTTCCACAATAAATGAACAGTGTAGAATATGGTGTTAATTTTTAAAAAAAAATTTTTGGTGAAATGTTACCTATATTTTTATCAATAAAATCCAGGACTGAGTATATAATTCTGAAAAGAATGAATAAACCGTGTGACATCCTCACTTCTCTGCAAGAAAACATGCTCAAAGGATTCACATTATTGACAATAATCTTATACTCATATGCGGCCGTTGCATTAAAGGTGTGTGTAATGGAATTTTAGACTTGGGCTTCGCGATTACTTGCACCAAACCATCCTTCTCTTTAAATGTGCGCACATCTTTGCTACTTCTTGCACGCGTTCCATAAAAAATTTCTATTTTTACTACTATGTCTTATATATCTTTCTCCTTTGGACAACTTGAAGCCCCACTACATTCCTATGTAGTGCACTGTTTTTGCACAAATATGCACTTAGTGATGCACTGTTTGAATATTCTTTCCAATTTCAATTGTTTGTTAAGGGAAATGCTAAAATTTAAAATTTGAATTCTAATTCCACATGGAGCCAGTTCTATAACTTGAATTCTGTAAGCTGACCTAAGATCTATTTACATTTCCAATTCCTATAGAATTCATAAAATTTGCGGGTCTGAATTGGGATGAAATAATTAATTGTCATGTTACAAAATAAAACTTTTTTTACCCCCCCTGTTTCTCCTCAGTTCCAAAAAGCGATTGATCTGCCTTTCTCTTCTCCGTCACTGTCCCTCTCTTTGCAGCCACATGCCTCACTCCCATAGGCGGAGCTAGGGTGGGGGCCCGGGCCCCTACTGACCCCACCCTAAGTACTTATGTATACATATATAATTATAGTAAATATTGTGTATTGTATGTGTAGTGCCTTCAGTCAATATATATTTTTAAACTAACACTACCACAATTTTAAGAATTTGTGTTTTGCAATTTAACGTCGTGTGGCATGTGAGATTTTTTTTTTTCTAATTTATTTGAATATGTTTGTGCCATTGTGGATGTGTCCCCTCTAAAAAAATTTTCTGGCTTCGCCAATGCTCACTCCCTTTCTCTTCTCCACCACAGCTAACAATCAAGGCAGGAATCGGTGGACGGAGGCAGTTAATGACGGTGATTTGGCATGAGAGGTAATGAGTTCATTATAGTTAATTTGTTTTGCAATTATTACTGTTTCAAATGGGGTTTTAGTTTTTGACATAGAACACTAAAACATTATTGGTGCTTTTGGAATGAATTATTAAAGTTCAAACTAGTTCCACGAAAATCATGAATTAATATTGTAGATTTCTCATATAAACTTCCAATGCCAAAGGTTCTACTTAGGAATATATGTTGGAAATGCTAATCTTAAGTTGTTTACATTAGATTAGGCATGTTGAAAATGTAGAAGCTTATCATGAGATTTACAGAATCAGTGAATTGTGTGGACAGCTTAGGGAGGTTCCGTAATTATTGCGGGAGGAATTCCATCAATAAATTATGCTCCATAGCACAGAATTAAACTTAGCAAGATAAATATTTAGTATATATAGTTGGTTTTCAATATTAGTTTTTGTTTTATTTTTTGTTTCTACAGTAAATTTAATATATTATAATACTTTTTCATCATTTTCAATACAACATTTTATTATTTAATTTTTTACACTTCCAATAAGCTTTTTTATATTCAAATATTATTTTCGATAAACATATTTTCAAAAGCATTTCATCAGGATCACTTCGAACTCCAGCTCACACCATCCTTGATCTCCAACCCTCTTTTAGCCCTTTAAACTTAGCATTTTTTTATTTCCAATCCTCAATTTCTTACATTTCCATGTGTACTGTAATTGCACAAAGTGAAATTCTTGCTTTTTAATCACCATAATTAATACTTGAATACAAAATGGTGAATTTGGTTTGAATTTATTTTTCCTTTTCGGCCAATACATATATTTATATTTTTTTTTTATGTTAAATTAGTAAATTTAATACACATTTTTGCACCATATTAATACAGGCCCTAAATGGTAAATAAATAGCAACCACTAATGAGTAAAACCTTACTATTAAAGTTTCTTTTTTTTTACTATTTAACAATGTTAATTACTAATAAATAAAAGTTTCTTTGTTTTATGCTAAGTCAAGAAAATGAATTATTTTCCTCTCTCTATACATAAATCTCCACCTTATTCCACTTATCCTTTAAACTTAGCCAACACAATCCTTGATTAGCTCCTATATATCCACTTAATTTTAGCCATTTAATTTTCAACAAGATCATAATATATGCATATTTGCACCCCTTTCTTTCGTAAATAACATTTTTAACTGCACAAGTGCTTGTCAAGAGTAATATAATGCTTTATTAGGGTTGAAAAGAAGAGAAAAAATAATAATAAATAGTAGCCGTTGCACGCCTTGCGCAAAATTGTTGCACGCCTTGCCCAAAATCGTTGCACCCCTGGCGCAAAACCGTTGAACAGTTTGACCGTTGCAACAAGTTTGTCTGAAAACATAATTTTATCAAACTAGTGGGTTTGATTACTCTATATGAATTTCCAATAAAGATATTTATAAGAACCTACACCTTAATTAGTATTTATTGCAACAACATCAAGGATTTGAACAACCCTAATTTCTACCAATCAAAAATCTTTTTGTGGGCGATTGATTCTTTTGAGAGGAAGAACGTGCCGATGGCATGACCTCTTAGCAAAGCTTCTCATCAGTGTTACAAAATATATATGGAGAATATTATAAGTCATGATCGGCTCATCAAATGGTTTTACTCAGCTCATCATAAGTCAGGATCAGCTCATGAAATGCTCCAAATCAACTGCAAACTCTTCCACATGACTTTTCAACTTGGTAGCTAATTAGTGTTTCAAATCTTTGACGACGTCTTCAACAAGTTTGAACAGTATACTGTGGTGTTTTAGGTTTTTTCTGGTAGTCAATATATAGTTCACCAAAGGATGAATAAATCATGTGCTATCCTAACTTCTTTGCCAGCAAACATGCTCAAATGACTAATTCAATTTATTCACAACAATCTAATTCTCATGTGCAAGTGTTGGACTGTAAGTACATGGAATGGAATTTTAAACTTCGATCGGCTTCAATGATCGATACTTCCACCGGTTCATCATTTTCTTTCAACCCAAGGCCATCTACGCTACTTATTGTGTTCCGCTAAAAAAGTTCTATTTTTATAATACTATGCATGTCTAATTGATCTTTCTCCTTTCAAGACTACTTTTATAAATATATCCCTGTATAGTGCACTGTTTTGCACATATATACACTTAATGATGTACATAGAATCTAAACCATTAAAAATTTCTCAAGAATAAAGAAGTTATTGAAATTGACATGAAAATAGGGCTGCATGCATGCACCACCTAGGATGATGCGTATTGAGACAATCATTTAAGTAAAAATGTAAATTACTTGTCAGTATCATAAAAAAAAAATTTTTGAGAACTTACATGCGATGTATCCAATAATTTTCTGCCTTAAACCATCGACAAAACTATGTGACAAGCTAATTAACGCCCAAAATCACAATCTATCTTCATTTATACATACACCATGATCGAATTTTTCAATAGCTCTCGTTTTTACAATGCATGAACTAGTTTTGACCTTGGAGCAAGAGCTAGCTAATTAAGAGCGCCAAAAGAATAATGTAGCGTTTAACGACGACATACTTTTTGTTTCTATAAGAGTAATTGACATAGTGAAAACTTAGTAAAACACAGATTTTGTGAAAAATTAGAAATTTTTTCAAAAGATTGTTGAATCACTTGCGATTGCATATCAAACCGGCATTCAAAATTCGCTGATCCAACAAGGATAGCCAAAAATTAGGAAATATCATACTAGAACTTTATTCAATAATAAAAAAACGGGTACTACCAAAGATGTCATGCCCTTTTTATAGGAAAAGGATCCTTGAACTGAAATCAATCTACTAAAAAAACAAGAATAATAGGAAAATGAACAACTAAATCGGACATTTCAATCAAACCAAAAAAGGTAAAAAGGGGTTTTGAGGGTCTAAACGATGAAATTTGGCCAAAAAGTGTCGTAGTCATGGAAAAGAGACGAGTCTTGTTCCTTGGCCTGTTACCCATCAACCTAGGCCCTAAAAATAAAAAAATAAAATTTACAATTTTTACTTGTGCTGGTCACCTGATCAAACTTCTCCAAATATGCTAGAGCCAATTCATCATGCGCCATAGCCGCATCACTAATATTGGTGAGTTGTTTTTATACCACCAAAATAAATATTCTACAACACACAAAGAGATTAAAAATAGCAAACAAATAATTATTCGTTCTTTCTAGATAATCCAGTCTTTGTTAGTAATAAGAGAGTATTATCAACTATAGGAGCAATTAAATTAATGCAGCAATGAATATTTAAGAATTAATCAAGATAAAAGGTTGCGGTGAGGATAAATCCACATTAGCCAATTATTATTCGTTCATTAAAGCAAAGCTTAATTAACATGCATGAAGCAACCAATTATAGACTGCGGATATTCAAATTAGCTATTGATGTCATAATAGTTTGTGAAGTATCGAACTAATAAAAAATCTACAAACACAACCTAATTCTCCTAAATCATTGGATAATTAACAAGAATATCCTCTATAAAATTTTTTTTTTTTCTAATTACCTGATGTGGGGCATGGCGACGTGGCATTGTTATTTTTGGAAAAGTTTAATCGGCATAAATAGAGCCACAGCTAGCGAGGCCCAGGCTGGATTTTTGATGTTTCATGGGCCTAGTTTGATGGTAAAACAGGCCAAGCAGCAACGTCGCTTCCCATGACGTCTGACGCTTTTCAGGCAAATTCCTTCTCATAAGGTTTCAAAAGGGCAATTTTGCCCCCCCCCCCCCCCCCCCCCCCCCCCCCCCCCCCATTTTTTTTGTTTTTTGTAATAATTGATTTAGCTATATATTTTTTAATTGAAATATCATTTTTAGGCGCCAATTTTCGCCATTAGTCTTGTTTCCTCTATTACTTTAATTTCATGATGTTTTGGGGATTTTTGCCATTTTTGGCATATTTTTGAATTTTTCTATTCTCGAGTTTTGGGAGTCTTTTTCTATATAAAATGCATGCCTTCTATTGTAATAGAAATTTTTTTGAGTTTAACTTGAATAATATTCTTATTTCTGATATGTTATTCTAATTTTTTGGCAATCCTTTTGTTAGTTCCACAATTGTTTGATGCCTAATTGATGGGCAATCGTTTTAAATTCAATAGTTTTCTTAAATGACTTTTTCAATTTTTCGCGACTCCTTTTCACATTAACCTCCGCTAAGCAACTAATACACAAACCGGATGGGTCTCCCAACATGATATTTAACCTATTAGCAACATTAAAAACAAGAAAAACCAGTTTCAAGTAATTCGCAAACATATCAACAGTAACAAAGGAAAAATCACACTTTTGTTTGAGGTCATTACACTTTTAACTACTTTTGTTTAAGTCGTTAGAAAAAAATTCCTTTTTTGTTTGTATGGTGTTACACTTTTGTCCATTTTAACCTGTTATTAACCGTTCTCCCCAGTCAACGCCCTAGTTAACAGTAATATGGGTTCTGTTCACAAAATAAAAAACTCTTAGGGGTTAATTATGAATCCCAAAATTAGTCCATAAATGTTTTTATTGTAAAAAAAAATCCATATTACCGTTGATTGGGGCGTCAACGGGAAGGTTCGTGTAACACCATAATACAAAAATGGGGTTTTTGGCAATAATTGAAACAAAAATGGACAAAAGTATAATAATCTCAAACAAAAATGATCAAAAGTGCGATTTTCCTTAATTAAAAATTACACACCCATTAAGCCCATCTACTGAAAGAGTAGCTTACCACCGATTAATCCTATCAACTAGATACAGATGAATAATGAGATATTAATTGTCACTATTCCATATTAAAATAAACATAGACAATATTCAAATAACCCAGAAAAAAAGGTTTATGGACAAAGGGTAGTCAAGAACTCATGCAGATTAATTGAGCAACACAATTAGATCTCATGAATTCATAGTGGTTAACGGTTAATCACATTTAACATACGTGACCGTAGTTTCACAAAACATAGTTCGTTGGTAGTGTTCACAAACCTTGAAAGAGATAAATGTAATTTATCCTTAATAATTTTTTACATTAATTATAATTTCTTTCGCCCTTAATTTACACATTCTATTTATATTGTTTGTAATTATAATCAGTAATCACTACTAGAAATAGGTGTCTTTAACGTCCAACCATTTACGACGACAAGCGAAACTCGTCGTAAATATTAATGAATTACAACGTGTTCACTAATCTGGACGTAAAATTCCTTTTTTAAGTATGGCTAAACTCTAATCACGTCGTTAAGGCTCTAATTTGGACGTAAAGATGATTTGGGAATTAAAAAGTATTTTATTAATACTAATATTTTTCCATTAAAAAAAATTTCACGTGCGATTCCCCCCCCCCCCCCCTCCCCTTCATTCACACTCTTTCAGTTGCATTCTCTCTCTTCCCTTTACTGAACAAAAATTCGCATTCCTACTCTCGAGCTGCGTCTCGTCGGAACTGTGTCTAACCGGAGCCGGTAAGCTGCGTCTCGTTGGTTTTGAGTGGTGCTCATTCCAACGGTCGCTTATAATTGTTGAATATTTGTTTACCGAGCTGAAATTGTAGGGTATTCTGCTCCCCTTTACTCTCTCTTCGCTACGAAATTCTTAGAAAAATCGCATTCCTACTCGTCGGACTTGCGTCTCATCGGAGCCGGTAAGTTGCCATGCTAGAAATTGTTGAATTTTGTTTACCAAGTTGAAATTCTAGGGCATTACTTCTAATTTATACATGTGATTTTATATTGACTTTTATTTTTGTTCTAATTTGAAGTTATTGTTCTGTAGAGCTTCTATTGAATCCTCACAACTTTTGCTATTTTTCTGGGTAAGTGCACTTGATATTTGGTTTTATCTATGTGCTAATTGATGCTTTGATGGTGGAATTCCATTGCATTTTAAGTGTTTGATTGTATGCCTAAATCTAAAAAGTGGTGTTTCATGTTTGTAGAATGATATGCTATCACAAAGTTGATGTCTAGTATTGCATTCTAAGTGTTTGATTGTATGTCTAAGATATAATAGTAGCAAGCAAGTGATAAATCATCTCTATCTTTTAAACTCCAAGTTATTGAGTTATTGAGCTTCGAACCCATCCTCACTTGTGGTTTTTGAGAAATGAGTTTGTTGTCTTCGGATGCAGGTTTGACATAGATATGTGATTATTGGCTATGAAATCTGTTCCCACCTATTGCAGATTTGGATTTATTTTTTGCTTTTGAGTGTCTGATCCATAGAACCCTTCAAGCCCTGCTTCTAATAAGTGATTTCATCTTAGATTTCAAGTATGAAGCTAGCTCTGTAATCCAGGCCTATAAAAAAAATTCTAGAAAACGATGAATGCGACTCATTAAGACAATTCTCCCGTGATACTTTGTTGGATAATTTCTGTCCCATGACTACTTCTTATTGTTTTTGAGATGGGATATTCTGTCTATTATCTTGTTGGATTTTGATTATTGCTCTATTTATATAGTATAGGAATGCAGCTATAGAGGTAAATTTAGAAATTTATACTTCTTTCTACATGAAATATTGGAATGATTTCCCAATGTGACCTATATTATTTTGTTTTATTTGCTTCTCTCTGATTTGAAATGCTCTGTTTATTCTTAATTTACATTGTTAGAAATATTATGCACGTAAATTCTATTTTACTTTCAATTTCAGATTACCGGATTCTCTTACTAAACAGTATTAATGTGAATTTTTTTGTTTTATTTTCCTGTGTTGCTTCAACTTCACAGATTAATACAACCACTTAGTGAAATCCCAAATCATTAGTCATTCCCTAGTTTTTTTGTGTTGTCTACCACCATTAAGTGCCCCTGAAATGATTCCTTTTAATATTATTTAGCTTGTGATTCTTGCCTATTTGTGAAGAGCTGTGTGTAATGGATAGGGTTAAAATTCTAGCCTACTTGTTAGTCTCACTGGTCAAAGTCCTTAACTCCCATTCTTGTACAACATAATGCTTTTGAAGGCTTCTCTGTTCTTACTTGAGAAGGACATGAGCTTTTAACTGTTTTTCATTTCCTTTTACATATAACCAGTTTCATTATTTGTTTTGTATATGTGGTAGCTAATGTTGAAGGGCAGTGTTTGTTGGTAAAGCTTTCTGTTCTATTTTCATTTAAGTCATGACATGGAAACTATTTTTCTTTCTACAATTATATTTGTCTTGTCTTTATACCTTAGAGGATTGTCACAAAATTTGCTCCGTGTTTCCTTTGAAATGCTATTTGAAGCAGCCAATATTTCCTTTGAATGTGGAATTCTGTTTCATTTCAAGTGTCTGATTGTATACCTAAATGCTAAAAAGTGGTGTTTCATGTTTGTAGAATGATATGCTATCACAAAGTTGATGTCTAGTATTGCATTCTAAGGTTTAATTATATGTCTAAGTGATTATATAATAGTAGTAAGCAAGTGAGACATCATCTCTATCTTTGAAGAGGGATATAATGTAGTATTTTATAAGATTTATAAGACATGTATATAAAGTAAGCAGGCATATTAGATGAATTTCCAAATGGTGGTTTGCATAAGAGATCAGTTTTAGGATCGTAGATGAGATTAATAAGTTTACATTTTAATTCATGAGGGGACGGCTAAGACAGAAAAAGCTTTTTGCTCTTTCATGTTCAGAAACTCACTGTGCTCTTTCTCCCCTTCAGGTTCAGAGTGAGTTCTAGAAGGCATATGAAAAGGGAATAGCAAAATCAAAGTAAGACTGTTTCAAGCTGTTATAGGACTGAGAAGTGCATTTTCATCTCCTTGCAAGCTCTTAGTGCTACTTTGTTTTTAGGTATTGGGAACTGACTTTCGAGGACACTCTTAATTTGGTTGCTCAGCCACTTATTGCTGCTTATATCTATCGCAGGTTAGTTACATATATGCTGCTTGTAGTGTTTTGCTGGCCAAGTAAGTTTTCACAATTATTTTTAAGAATATCTTTATCCTTTTCTCTGAACTTCCTTGTTTTGAGGCACATTTTCCAAGTAAACACCTCGGTCATTTGCTTCTCAATAATTTTTTTTACTGTTAGGTTTACTTTTGGCAAGAAATTGTTAAGTGTTCTACGCACAGTCACACATGAAATTGTTAGGCTTAATTTTGCGAATTTTGAAGTTGTGGATGGTTTTTGGGACTGGGATTGATTCAAAAGTTGACTTTCTTGGAAATTTTCTTACTTGGATTTAGCTTTGGTCTTGAGAAGTTCTTATTGATTTTGTTATAGTGTGGCCATATTTTGACTTTAGGATTTGGTGATTGTTTTTGTGGAGTTCAATTTGATGCTTGAAATGAGATTGTGTCCGTGTGTTTTTGTGTGTTTTGTTTTATGGTTAATTAGTTTTGGATGTGAATGGCTCGTAGTTCCTGAATAATTTTGTTAAATAAGAAGCCAAAACCTAACTTTTGGTGTGTACTATTGCAAGAGTTTGGAAGTTAAGATTTAGAAAATGAAGCAAAGTTTAAGCAAGACTTAAGTTGTTTGGGAATGCTTACGATGCATATGGAAATAGAAAAGCCCTTCGTTTAATTTATAGTTCCTGTTGTCTGGTTGGGTGTTAACTTTTAACTTACATTGCCTGAGGATGTCATTTTTGGGTACCCATTTCTTTATGTTTTTTATTTTCTTGGAGGTTAAAAAAGGTTTGGGCGAAGCTCAAGCTATATTCCTTCTTCACTTTCTTTCATGGATTTTGAGTGGTTTTCTGAAACTTATCCATAAGTTAGACACTAAAAGTAGTTAGTTGAATGACATTGATTTACTTCGCAAGATGTTTTTACCTTAGTATTGTGTGGATTTAGCTAGAAATACTATTGGAAAACCCGAAAGGAGAATTGAATTAGATGTTAACTACAAAAGTATTCTTCTGTTAAGAGGGCACAATATAAGGACAGTAAAGCAGGAACTTCAAATTCCTTTTCATTCTCTTCATGATAAGTCTTTCTCATTTTGAAATTAGAATGTAGGAATATATTGTCTGGGATATGGTAAAATTTCTGTAAAATGATTGTTATTTGAAAATGAAATAGAAGATTGTTAAATCACCCAAGAACTATTGTTTATCATTTAATCTTTTTGTGTCTAAGAAAAATGGAGAACGCTAGGAAAATCTGGATGCTGCTACTCTTGACATGATGTTTACCTTTCTATATTTATTTTCGCTCATCTATTCTAGAACACATAATTCGTTGTGTTTGTTTATTTTTTCCATATATGAAAACTTTTCTTGTCCAAATTTTAGCTAGCCTTGAGCTTGACACACTGACTAAAGGGGACACTTGAAGCTGTTTCTTTACCTTTACATGGGTAAATGCCATCCCTTTGGAAATGAAGTGACAGAAAAAAGAGATGGACACTTGAAGCTGCTTCTACTATGATGGACAAACTACTTTCTACTTGGATACAGATCATTAGATGAAGAAAAATGTTGTGCAATGCTATTATATTTATAGATTACTTCCTCTTTCACTAGTAGCTTTTCATGGAGCAATTTAAAACCAATTTTGGATGTCCCAATAAGAAACAAGTGGTTATATTATCTTTCTTCTGTATCCTTTCTATCTCTCTCTGCCCCACACAAATAAAAAGAAGAAAAAAAGAAATCCTCTGCGCCCATTATACTGTTCCATCTCATTTGGATTGTGAGAGAACTTACACTCTTGTTCAATCTGAAACATTTACTTGCAGCATTTCACTTGTCATTATTCTTCTGTCACTTTTATGTTCTTCTTCCATTTTGATTAGTTTGGGTATTATAGATATTCTTGTTACCAATATTGATTGTCTTGTTCATAGGAAATTCTCTGTTTGATTTTATCCTGTGATTTCCTTGTTTGTTGTCTCTTGTTTATCTAGGGTGCTATTACCTAGGGTCATAAAATTTAATTATTTAGTTCAAGTTGTACACTGGTGTTTTCCACTCCACTCACCAAATGCAGTATGTGGCATTTCTGTCATGATACTTGATTGAATTGTATCTTGATGTTATTGTCTTTGTTTCATTATGGTTTCATTGCATGTATGTTTGAATGTAGTGAACATTTAAGAATTATCTCTGTTCTGCATTTCAAGGCATTTACACTTTTTCCTTACATATGAAAAAGTTGGGAAAGCTAAGTAGGGAAACCAATTGTCTAATTACCTGTCTATCATCCCAATAATTCTCTGTTTTCGTGCCCCACTCAATAGCTGTGCTAGGATTCTCTACATATGGAATGGGATTGGTGAAAGTTCATCTTGGAGAGAACGAGATACAAGCTTCACACCATCCAATAGTGCATATGGCAGCACTAGTATGGCGTTCTGCAATAAAGAGGTGATATTTGATGTTGGGCAAGAGGCAGTCAATGGTTGTACTTCATGTGAACAATGACACAGGTTTTGCCATAATTCTTAACTCTTCTTATTTATTTTTCAATTATTAAAAACTACTTATTTGGCTATTATTAACATTTTTGTTTTAATTTCATTACGTGTTGTAGCTTCACAACCAGTAACTGAAACTGAAGAAGAGGGCTTCCATACAAAAAAGTCGAAGTGTGTTCAACAATTAGAAGAATGGCAAATTTAGAGGATGGTCAAAAGCTGCAAGTTGAATTTTCAACAATGGTCCTGTTGGGCATAATCAAGCGGAAATGTCAAGGCATATGGGGAAACTTCTTCGTGATCGAACGATTGTTCCAGTACGAGTACACTCGTGGGATGAGATTGATGCGGGTGTGAAGGAACATCTATGGCAATCCATACTAGTAAGAGTGTATAAATCATATTTATTTGACTAATTAGGTTATTTGGTTTATTTATATCATATGGCAGCACTAGTATGGCGTTCTGCAATAAAGAGGTGATATTTGATGTTGGGCAAGAGGCAGTCAATGGTTGTACTTCATGTGAAACAAATGACACAGGTTTTGGCCATTAATTCTTAATCTCTTCTTATTTATTTTTTCAATTATTAAAAAACTACTTATTTGGCTATTATTAACATTTTTTGTTTTATAAGTCATTACGTGTTGTAGCTTCACAACCAGTAACTAAAATGGAAGAAGAGGGCTTCCAATACAAAAAGTCGAAGTGTGTAACAATGTAGAAGAATGGCAAATTTAGAGGATGGTCAAAAGCGCAAGTTGAATTTTTCAAACAATGGTCCTGTTGGGCATAATCAAGCGGAAATGTCAAGGATATGGGGAACTTCTTTCTTCGTGATCGAACGATTGTTCCAGTACGAGTACACTCGTTGGGATGAGATTGATGCGGGTGTGAAGGAACATCTATGGCAATCCATACTAGTAAGAGTGTATAAATCATATTTATTTGACTAATTAGGTTATTTGGTTTATTTATATCTTATATTTTGTCATAGAACAAATTTGGTGGCGATAACATGATTTGCGACGAGAGAGAACCCTAGATCGTATGAGGAAGTTGTGGCAAAATTGGCAGGGGTTAATGAAGCGAGATCACATCAGCAAAAAGGAAAACATGGAAGGTATAATCAACAACATACCAAATCATTTGCTAAGGGAGGATTGGGAATGGCTTGTAAAAGAGCATTACACAAGTGATTGTGTTAAGGTAATATACTTAAACAACACAAATCTAGGTTATGTTATGTTAGACCCGGTTGGTCTTAATCCTTATTTTGATTGATGAGTTAACAAATATGAGAATTAATTTAATGGTTTTTCTAAGTGAGAAAATGTAGGGAAATGTTTACGGAAGAACCGACGCAAAAAATGGCAATGAAAAATGAGCTAAAACGAAGAAACGACAAGCAAATGAAGAAAGAAGAAAAATACGACCGAGCACGTCCCAAGGTGGGACCCACGGTGTTTTCAAGTCAGAAAATGAAGAGAAGAGTTCACGGTGAACTAACGCAAAAAACGGCGAAGAAATCGGAACTATAACGAAGAAACGGCAAGCAAATGAAAAAGGTGTCAAATCAGTGGCCGACAAGGGACCCGCGACAAGAGCCACGCGCCGCGCAGCAGCCCAGGATTCCCGCGCGCCAAGCAGCCCAGCGACCGCCGCACGCCGCACAAGGGACCCCCTGCATGACAAGGAGCCGCGTGCCGCGAATCACGCAGGGACCCTCTGCGACTCGGTCCCGCGACCAGGAGCTTCAATCGCGGACGCTCTCGGGTTTGAATTTTCTTGTCCGTTTTTCATCCAATTCAAGAGCTCTCTTCTCCTATAATACCCCCACTTCAAGAGCACTTAATGCTAATGACTCCCCAACATCTCCTACACTTTAACAACACGTTCAAGCTTCATTTCAATTATTTATATGTCAAATTAGCTTGTCAAGGTAGGATTGTCAAGAGGCACTTGTGCCCTGTTTTTGTGACGAATTGTAAACTCCATTTGTGGAGTATTTCATCCTTGTAAACACATCTAGAAAAGTCCTAACTCAAGAGTTTGAGTGTAGGCAATTTGTATTTAGGAAAAGTCCAACTCTTGAGGAAGGAGTTAGGCAAGAAGAAAGGGGGAGCAAGTAGAAAGGAGAGACCCAACTCAAGGGGTTGAGTTAGGGCAATTGTAAAGTCCTAGTTTAGAGTTAAATTAGGCAAAGGGGAGAAATTCTTGATCAAGAGGTTGATTGAGCAAAAGTCCTAGTTTAGAGTTAAATTAGGCAAAGGGGAGAAAGTCTTGATCAAGAGGTTGATTGAGCAAAAGTCCTTGTAGCTAGGCAATGAAGTCTTGAGTAAGACCCTAAGTCCTTGAGAAAGGAGCGGGGGCAAAAGATTCATTGTTAGCCATTAGGCACGTGTAAGGATTGGAACACTCCTTTAAGTGTTTTGGTAGGGATTGGAACACTCCCTTAAGTGTTTCATAGATAGGGAAACAAGTTGTAGAACTTGTAGAGTGGATTAGGATTCAAGGGGAATCCGAACCACTATAAATTTGGTGTGTTCTTGCTTTATTTGTTTAATTGCTTTTATGATTTGCAAAACACTAATCACACACCTCACTTAATTTGTAAACTTTGTTTTTACACTTGCTTTGAAAATGGTTTTTCAAAGTTGTTCTTCATTGTAGAAAATATTTTTAAAAGTGTCAAGAACCTAATTCACCCCCTCCCCCTCTTAGGTTCATCTTAGGTTGCTTATTGATAATTGGGATTTCATGTTATTAGCTTCATACACACTTACAACTAATCACATGTCCTTGTAGAAATTAAGTGCCAAGAATTCTAGAATAGATCTCACCTCACGATGTTGCACCACACTGGAAGCAAGCCATTTCGAGAAATTATTGGAGTGAAATGGTAAGATTAATGCATTAATATTACATATTATTTTTTTATTTTAATTCAATAATGAACTTTTAAATGTTTGGGTGTATTCTGTTTAAAATGAAGGGAGGAAAGGATGGAAATGAACCAATAGTATCCGATATTTTTAAAAGGACCAGAATGCGAAAAAATGGAACTTTGGAAGAGGAAGCATCAAAAAATATGTATGTGGTTGCATCTATTTTCTTTTAACTATTTTATAAATCTTAGTTGCATTTATTTTATTTTAACTCTTATGTAATATTCAGGATGAGATCGTGGAAGTATAACAAGATTCATCTCTCTCAAATTTTGAGATGGTAGAGAAATGCTTTGGAGAGCTAGCATCTGATCACGTGACTGGTTATGGATTCGGTTTGAGACCTAAAGATGTGAGGGGACCGCTACCTAGTCACATAGAACTTACCACCCAGCTTCGTGAGAAGGACAAGGAAAACATTGACCTGAAAAAATGTTTAGATGAGATGGAAGAAAAGATGAGAAAGCAACAAGAAGCAAAGGAAGCAAATGACCAAAAGGTGAACGCCTTGGAAGAAAGATTTAGTATGCTTATTAAAATGGCGTTGGCACAGAAGTGATGCTACCTATAGTAGAGTATGAGGATCAATTCAAGACATGGTATATTTCCTTCTCTAGATTTTTCTAGTAAATATACTATCCCTGTTTCAGTACATATATGACTCGATGATGCTAGTTTTTTTTTTTTTTTTTTTGTAATTTTGGATTGAAAGGTAGGTAGAGATCAAGCTGGGATCATGTACAAATTGATGGATGAATTTTTGTGGGTTCTCTCTATGTGTTATGTTCCATAGCTGATTTTTGGATACAACTCTCTGTGCATAGTATACTTAACATGGTTTACTATGGTTACTGAGATAGAGTTGTGTAGAGATGTTTATTTCTTTCAGTGCATGAATAAATATATATATGTTGAGTATGATAAAGCCATTGATGTACCTGTATAACCTTGGTTAGGCACAATTTTATGGTTTATGGTGATCCTCCATGTTCTAGTTTTTTTTTTTTTTTTTTTTTTTTTTTTTTTTTTTTTTGTAATTTTGGATTGAAAGGTAGGTAGAGATCGAGCTGGGATCATGTACAAATTGATGGATGAATTTTTGTGGGTTCTCTCTATGCGTTATGTTCCATGGATGATTTTTGGATACAACTCTATACATAGTATACTTAACATGGTTTACTATGGTTACTGAGATAGAGTTGTGTAGATATGTTTATTTCTTTCAATGCATGAATCAATCTATATCTGTTGAGTATGATTAACCTTGGTTAGGCACAAATTTTATGATTTATGGTGATCCTTCATGTGCATATTTCTGGAAGAAAATGGTTTGAAACTGAACATATGTAGGTAGTTTTGTTTTGTTGTGTTGATGCTGATAACAGAAACAAAGAAAAAACATGCACATTGATTTGATGCATTTTGCCTTCATATCTGCATCAACTACTGTTACCTTATTGAGCTTATTTGTCACATCCCTATCAAAGACGCATTGCTAAGGTTGTCTATCTATAGTGATTTGGTAGAAGAATAAGGGATATGTGAGGGGGTTAGAGAAGTCAGAAATTTTCGGGTTTGATTTTGCAATACAAACATGAAGAAGAAAGGGGGGGAACATAAAGGTATGGGAGTGATGGAAGTGCATCGAAATTGATTTGTTTGTTGAAATGGTTTTAACCTTTTTAGGGTTTATACCTCTTTGGACTGAGGTATATAAAATATAAAATTAGCATGGAAAATGATGTTTTGTTATTAATGGTAAAATATATAGGTATATATGATTCTTAAAATTGGTATGGGTAATCTCAGTTGGTGCAATTTTGACCTTGCATCAGTTACTTTCTTATTTTTCTTGAGTTTGTATATCGGCCTTTAGCTTTGATAAGGCAATGAAATTTGAGAAACTAATTAGAATATATATATATATATATGAACTTCATCCCATTGTCATTCAAACTAAGATATACTTATAATGGAGAAGTGGTCCAGAAAAATAACGGAATTCCCTGCTATTTGTGTGTGTGTGTGGGTAGTTTGTTTAAGTTCCATCTCAATTAATTTGCACATAATATTCTAAAAGCTCAGCTTTTGCATCCATCAATTTCCGTCTTTCATTTGTGAAGATTGAATGCTTCACTTTTTATCTAATGTGCACCATTAATTTTTTGTTATGCTTCCTATTGCTGAAAATATAGAAACTAAGAGAACTTTATCAAAAATGAGAAGGATTCCAGAATGACTTTGCAGTAGTACTTTAGTTTGGTTTGAGATGTAAATTTTAAAATAATTAGTCTTGCAGCCTTCAATTAATTGTTTGCTACTTCTTTGCTTTTCTGATTATGTTATCTGTAGTACTACTTCAGTAAAGTGATGAAAACTAGTAATCATGCATCAATGGAGTAGATTTTTGAACATTTTACTTTTCTATATTTTGAAGAGCAATATGGGGAGTTCCCATAATTTCCAGTAGCCATTGATGATGGTGATGCAAGAATAAAGAATGAAGAATATACATATCTTTGTTTCTCTTCGCCTTCTACAGTTTTGGATTCGATTCTGTAATTTACAATGCCAATATGCCATGCATTACTTAGTTTTGTAATTTTGCTTTCTCTCTTTGGTCTTTTTCTTTCCATGCTCTCTCTGAATTCTCAAAACAAAGCAAAGTGATTGGACGAAATTTGTGGTTCTGAGTAGCTTAAATTTGTTGGGGCATGAATTTTTTGCTACCACTTTGGCCAATGAAAAGGTTCCTTATGTGAAACTGAACCTAATAAGTACTTTTTGGACAATTAATATTTGATCCAAAGTGGATATTGATTTAGATATATCCTATGAGTCTTCTTTTTCATGTGAAAATATAATTAGGAACTAAATGTGTGCTCAGTTTCTCTATTTGCAGGCTATTTGATCGTTTTTTGTGGGTGCAAGCAATTTTGCGAGAGTAGAAAGAGATGCAAGGTTGCGAACTATTTTGCGGGAGTAGAAATAGATGGAAAAGATGCAAAGCTAATTGTTGATTACTTTTGAAAGAAAATACCTTCTAATTGTTAGGGTGATTAGTTTTGAAAGAAAACACATTGTAAGTGTTAGGCTAATTACTTTTGATGACTATTTAAAATATATTAATAGAGTATTTTAATGTAGATTAGTGCAAAACATTTTTATTTAGGAATTGTTCATTTCTATATTGATACTTTATCTAAATATTTTACGTTTAGGTTGTCTTATTAAGCAATTATTTTAAAAAAAATAATATTTAAAAAATCATTAAATAAATTTAATTTATAGAATTACCACTTTTTTACGACGAGTTTTCACAATTTTACGACGAGTTTTGAAGTTGTAAATAAGTTTTATACAACTTAGATGGATGAGTAATTACGACAAAAAAAATAAACTTTTACGTCCAGAAAAGGGACTCGTTGTATAATTTCCATTTACACTGTCCCGGTCAATCTCGACGTAAGATTTCTTACGTCGAAGCCTCTGACAACAACATACGTGGAGGTGGGATACTCGACGTAAAACACTTTTTACGACAAAAATATTACTTTTTATGTCTAGAACAGTCGTCGTAAAAGGCCCCTATTTCTAGTAGTGAATTAGAATGATATAGATTGTGGTAGTAGTTTTATTTATTATTTTTAACAATTGATTTCTACTTAGAATTTTTGGTGCTTATTTATTTTTAATGAGTATTTTGTACATATTTATTGCTTGATTATGTTTGTCAGCATGTACTTTTTAATGTAAATGTGCTCCCACTAAATTTCTTTTCTAGATCGGATAGTGATTATCCTGCCATAATTTATTCTTCTAAAAATTATATGTATCTCTCTTTGATTTTTTTTTTTTTTTTTTGATATTATCTCTCTTTGTTACTTAGGCAGGGTTTGTTTTTCTCTACAATATTAATATACTCATTCTATCCCATTGGAAATTAAAGTTATATTTTTAAAAAGATTTTTGCCCCAATGAAACAGCTTTTTTTGATTAAATTTTTTCCTTTACATAATATTATTATTAATATATTTATGTGTGGATTATAACTAACTCACAATTAAAAAAATTAATAATATGAGTAAAATAAATTATATGAAATTTACTATTTAATCATTTCTACTTTCAAAAGACTCCCGAAACAAGTATAAAGTCACCTCATGCGTGCTACTACAAGTTTGTTGAGATTAATAATTCATCCTAATATTTTATAAGCAGTAGAAGCTCACAAAATGCTTTGATACGTCAGGGTACTTATTATATTAGAAGCACGTGTTTCCACGTGCCGTTTTAGGAAGGGCAAAAGGTCTCCAAGAAAAGGCTCGTGTTTGCCATGCATGCACACACGAAACCATCAACCTGCGGGTGTCTCCTACGTGGGTGGCTGCTGTTTATAATGTCAGATTATTAAAGAAATGAATTAACTCCATCGTTGGATATATACGTGCCAATAATTATTGGGTGCAGTTATCATATCACGTAGGATATTACATATGAAAACAATTAGTGGATATGTACCTGAAACTCACTTGTGAGTCCATTACAAAAATAAGGGATCGAAACTTTATCCTTATTTTTATTGTTATGTCACACTATTTTTAAGAAAACAATTATTGCACTCAATATTTTTTCACATACGTGACATGATAAAAGGATCAAATTGTATTTTAACCTTATAAATATTTTGTATAATGAACCTCTTGTTGGAAGGGAAAAAAAAAATAGGAAAAAAGAAACCTCTTGTTATACTTAGAGTATTTATAAAATAATGATAGTTTAATTTGAAGTAACTATATTTAATAAGATTATATATATATATATATATATATACTCCATATGTCCATTAAAAAAGTATTTTAATTTAATTCCAATTTTTTGTTATTAAAAAAATATCATATTACAACTTTTAATGGAGACAAAATAATAATAAGAATAATAGTTTTATCCATGTACCAATAAATTAAGAAAGTAATAGAAAATATTTTCCTACTTTTTTTATAAATGTAATTCAAAAAATTAAATATATAGAGAGAAGGAATGCCTATTTAAATTTAGAAGAAAAATAGCAAGGGAGGATAAATAAGAAAAGAACGAAGATCAAGTAGTCAAACCCTATAAGAAATAATAGAAGCTATTTTAATTAATGGATAGCGCAACTGGCTATAAAATTAATAATTTGATACAAAGAGAAGGGAAAATAAAATGAGTTAATTAATTGCAAACTCTCAACTTGAGTATTGAGACTTTTTTTTAAATAAATAAAATTTATTAAACCCTTTAGAAAATTAACATTGTTCATATCTGACCTGTATGTTTGGACTGATTTACCATTTGTTAATACTTTCAGATTCCTTTTACTGCATTTAGCTTCATTAGCTATCCACGTCGACAGATGAACATGCCATTTTTATTGAATTATTTTATGGCTATGTATGACAATTCGTATTACGTCTGATTAACGGGTTTGGGTTTGTAAGTTGAGGTATCAACAGCTCGATCTCAACCTTAAACTAGCTTACATATTTAATTATTTATATCATTCATGTCGATCAATTTAATATCTATATATGCATGCAAATTCACCAATGTTCAACTCTTTAACTCATTTATATGGTATCTAGTTAGTATCATGTTTTCATCCTATTAAAAATACACACATATCTAGGTCGGCAAATTCAAGTCGATGAATTCGCATGTTAGCGCGTCTCCAAGTTTAACTTGCCATTTAATTCACTAACTTACCAAATCTCAATTCATTGCATTTGTATCATCTTTTGTTCGTTTTGTATCGTGTTGAAAATTACATACCCTTAATAAAAAATGAGAATCTCTAAATTAATAATTCTTTTCAGTTACTTCTAACATCAGGGATGACACCTATAAGACAACCTTACATCATGATCACTCCATATTTAAATAAATTCATCACTTCTAATTATATATAATGGAAATTACCAATAATCAATTAAACTATATCTATAGCTTCTGGAAACATTTGGTTTCAATTTTTTTATGAATTAATGATGAAGTCTTGCAAATTGGCCAGTTTCTATATGTATATATATAGGGTCTTGCCTGGGGAGAATTTCCATCACATATTTAATGAAAAGAATTATTTGTTCAAGAAAACTCTATCATCAAATTAAGCAAACATGCTAACCATTTCTCCTCCCTCATTTGTTTACCCTTTGGAGGATCTGAGAAGCCATCAAGTAATGATGCTGCAGAATAATATGGAGAGCTACTATAGTGGAGAAACAGAGACGACCTCGACCTCTGAATCACTGCTCGATTCTCCTTCTTTTCATCATCATCAGCAACAACTGCTTCGAGTTGAACAAGACGATGATGATCATGAGGGGTGGAAGCGCCTGCAGTTGTCCGAGTCTCCGGTGAATGATGATGAGCCGAGGATGGCGAAGAAGATTAATCATAACGCCAGCGAGAGAGATCGCCGGAAGAAAATCAACAGCTTGTACTCTTCTCTCCGATCTCTTCTTCCACCCGCACAGCAGGAGGTAAGAGTTCCTGTCTCTCAGGACCCTCTGCGCGTGTGTGTGTGTTTATTTTTGTTTATTAGAGGGTGAGATACATCTACCTCTCTCGAATTTTGGTGAAATTACAAATAACCCATTTGAAGCAGGGAAATTAACTTAATTACTGTGGACAAATTTGTTATTAGATGGTGGTTTTAATCATCAGAAAAGCCGAGACACTATTTAATTTAGCCTATGCAATTGCATATATAATTATTACATATAAGTAATGTATCTAAGGTCAAATCTAATGAAAGGGACGGTAATTTTTTCTTTTAAATATATACACATTAGTTTAATTAATTACCTTTCTTTTTCTTTTACTTCAAAAAATTGTAGTAAATTTGTTTATGAATAATGAACTGCATGTTTTAATTTTATTTTTAAAAATACTTTATTTGTCATGATAATGCACTCTTACGCCATCTTTACACACCTCCAGTTCCAAATACCTAATTTAGAGTAGTGACTTGAGTTTCATTAGTTTTGTGGTTATTTGAGTTACTTTCAATTAATTCATTCATTATTTAATTGAGAAACGTTCAATATTGTCAGGGTAGTTGTGTAGTTATCCAACAAAAGTTTGGTCATTTACCAAATTTCTTGTTAATTATTATTGGACGATTTTTCTATACCGACACAAATAAATAATATTTTATTTTGCACCAAAAAAAGAAAAAAACTGTAAATAAAAATTTCTTTAATTAATTAATTAAGCGACCCTTATTGGTTTGTGTGTATTAATTAACAGAAGAGATTAAGCATTCCGGTCACGGTTTCTCGAGTGCTAAAATACATCCCTGACCTTCGGAAAGAAATGGAAGCATTAAACACAAAGAAACAATGTCTTATGAGAAAGATTAATTCCGACGAAGAAGATCGGCCATTATCAGCACCACTGAAAAAGCACAGAAAATGCTCATCGTCGCCGCCACTGTCGGTGGTTTCCGCCACCCACGTCAACGATCGAGAAGTGATGATCCAAATAGCGACCATGAAGTTGAGCAGCGGCGTTCACGGTGAAGTTCTTTCCCGGTTGGAGGAGGAATATGGGCTGCTTTTGTTAAATTCCTCGTGCTTCGAATCTCTTCCTGGCAGGGTCTTCTATAATTTGCATCTCGAGGTATGTATATATAGATTTGAACTGAAATTCGTGTTTCTAATACTCAATTATAACAACAATAAATAATAAGTTATGTTTTAAATTTATGTCGCCATACATACATATATCATTCAAAACATACAAATTAATCAAGAATTTAAGAATCGATTTCTTTTTTAAAGTAAAAGTATTGAAATTTGTTTCGATTAATATATCTCCCACAAAATGGGATGAAATTCGCGAAAATACAATATAGACCTGAATATTTTGTTTATTTTTGAATCTGAATAGGTGTGCGGAGGTGAAGTGATGGACCTGGAAAGAGTAAAGAAGCAACTGTTATCCTTATATGAGAGCAGAGAGGAGCCACTCCTTTCGAATATCAAATCTATTGGTCAGATAGCAGACATCTTTTTGTAAAATAATTAATCTTCTATGATGCTCATATTCTCGTGTAGATTAATTGTAAAAATATTACACCAGGTTTTTTTTTCAACAACTTCGGTGATATATATATTTTTTTGAATGTATCTAAAGTGTACTCATTCCTTTCGGATATATTAGAGGAGTTAACTTCAAAATTTTACAATATGCATTTTATAAATTTCAAGTTACAATATCTAAAATATATTCCCTTCGTCCGAACAAAAAAGCTATGTTTGAAATGTACATACAACATTTTATGAGTTTAGTTGGTAGGACCTTTGTTGTGCACTTCTTCTGAGGTTGGGAAACACCTCTTCCTGAAAAGGATTTGTCATGTTTAAATGAGAGGATCTCATATCCCAAGGGTGGATCACAGGAATAAATTATGTGGTAATAACCCATGATTCTTCGCATTGAAGGCAAGAGAAATATAAAGCTTTAATCTGTACCGAAATTCATGAGATATTGTACAGAGAAAATAAGGTTTTCAGTTAACAAATACTTATTATTGACACATAATAAAATGCCAGATAGTCTATATCTTAACCCATGTCATTACACAAACTCATCAATTTTAACCACTATGGTCCTAAGTGGCAATTCCATTTTGGAGAGGGGCAAAACGGAACCACTTTTAAAAAGGTTGGTTGCAATTTCCGACCCAAATAAACGTTATGGGCGAAATTTGATCTTGAGAAAAAATGTTAGTGGCAAAAGTGCATGTTTGCCCCTCATTACTCATACTGTGTTACTATCTCTGTCCTCTAAAAAGTGTCACTGGAGCAAAATATAGACAATTTAATAAAAATATAAAATTGTCAAAATTACCCTTAATTAATTAATACTGTACATTTTTCTCTCTCTCAATTAAAATCAATGCCTAAAATTAAAAAAAATATGGAGAGAAAAAAAAAAAAGAATTCACGAACATTGAGGGAAATTGCTTTAGCGGGAGTTCTTGACCTGTGGAGGTTGAAAGGTGTTTGTGCGGTGATGTGTGTCATTATGTTGTCTATTTTTGAGCTTTTATTGTCAGATTTCACGGGTATTTGCACTAGTTTTGATGCTTAGTGCCGGATTTTGACGAAAGGGCCCAGTGAGGAAGAAAGAGTGCAAAAGAAGAGAAAAATCGATGGTCTAGCTGGCCAAGTGGACTGTCGACATGGCGGCCCAGTTGATCCAATGATTCACGGGCTACTCCATATGAATTTTGGAAGTTCAGAAGTGGACTTACATGATTCACAATTCGTCCAGCCCAGAAGAGAAGCCCAAAGAAAGAATTACTAGAAGCTGCCAAGTTCATGATTACTTCACCTGGAAGTAATTGAGTTGAATCAGAGTTGCAATTAAATGAAAACTACCAATTGTGGTATTAATAGGAGATATTTTTCTATTATGACTTTATTTCTATTTTGTTTCCAGTTTCCTTAGTTATTAGTTTCCTAAGTTATTAGTTCATTTAAAAAAAAAAGTTTCCTAGTTGGATACTTATTCCTTTTGTAAATCAGTTTCCTAATCTAATTAGGAGATTCATTCGTTTCCTTTTCTAATTCCAATTCTGCACATTATTTAATTGATAGAATTGGGAGAGGAATCATCCATCGTTACATCATCTTTTTCGTAGTTAGTTCCAGAAAACACTTATAGATAGTAAGTAGTATTATTTCTAGTTGTTTTTAGAGTTGATTCCGGCAACTTTCTAGCATACTATTCGAGCATCCATTTGCCCAGACGAACCACCGGCGATTGGGTGACTTTCTCCAATCAGTTTCCGGTTTAGTTTATCAATTCAGTATTTTCTTTCTTAACTTTCTTTTCGGTTATTTTAGTATGTTTACGTTAAATTATTATTATTTGCTTTTTAGTATAATGAGTAGATAATTTTCTATTCCAGCAAGCATGTAATGAACTTTAATCTAGCTATGTCATGAAACCAAAGTGACCATAAATTAATGTGCATGTGTTCCAATTTACTCTGTGTTCATAGATTCTATTGCTTGAATTTAAATAAGAGTAGCTAACTTATCTAGATTCAGTAGAGCCAATTAGACCCCATTAAGTCATCTAGTCATTTAGTGGACAAGTTTAATATGGTGGTAAAGTTAGTCTCTGGTAATTGAAAGTAGATTGGTTAGTAATTCTATCACTGCATATTCAGATTAGAAGAACTAAAACTGTGTTTCCCTAATTAATAATGCTGTTAATACAATAAATAGGTGGCGGCATATTCCGGCCTGTTGTGTGTTAATTAGAGAACAATTAGTCCTAGCATATTTTAACTGATTGTTGATTAAGTAAGGGGAAATTGAGTTGGGTTCTGAGCATATTCTCGTCAGTCTATAACTAGTTGATGACATGCATTTTAACAAATCTACGAGTTTATGATTGACGTACTGTGATTATTGTGAATTACATTATTGCTGGATTTTTCTCTTAGGCTTCGTTTGATAAACATGATTCAGCACTTAAAATGAATAATTAAGAGCTTATTTGCATTAAGTGTGTTTGATAACTGTCAGTCATAAGTCTTAATAAATTAAGTGGTTATGAAGTTAAGTGTTTAATCAATTAAGTGCGTTTGATAATGAAAACTCGAGTAACTTAATTAAATAAGTAGGTCTGAAAAGCATGTATAATTCTGGCCTAAGAAATAAGTGATGAGCGAATCACTTAGGACTGAATCTGAATCGAATTTTTTTTTTTCTCTTTTAAGTTTTCTCCTTTTTGTATCATTATTTCTTTTTTATGTTTTTAATACTTTTTAAATTTGATCAATTCAAAAAAAACAATCAAAATAAATTAATTTGATAACTACAAAAAAAAAATTTAAAGTAAATTATCATCTATTTTTATAACTTTATTAAAAAATATATATTTAATGTCAAAAATAAAATAAAATATTTTTATTTTTAATAATTTAATAATATTCAGACTTCAGTTTTCATATTCATACTTTAGTCTTCAAATTTCAGACTTTAGTCATAATTTCATATCTTAAATTTAAGATTTTATCAAACAGAGTCATCTGATGAATTCACATTTCAGACTTCAGATTTTAGAATTCAGACTTAAGTTTTCAGACATAAGTTTTATCAAACGAAGCCTTAATTTATATAAGTTAAAGTTCTTAATTTTATTGAACTAGTGATTTCTCAAATAGCCCATACATTCATTTGTGTGGAAACAAGGTGGTTGCTAACCAAAAACCTTTGCATCAATAGTTAACAAAATTAAATTATTCCTATTCCCTGTGGATCGATCCTGCTTCTGCTATATTATTATATTTTATGGTTGCAGGTTAAAAGTACTACTTTTAGTACATTTGATAAGGGTGACACAAACCGCTTATCATGCGGCTAGTAAAAAATTAGGGAGAGATATATATTATATAGGTTTAGGTTTGGGTTTGGGTTTGGGTTTGGGTGATGGGTGATGGGTTGTCTTCAGATTTTTCTTTTTATTTCCTTCGGAAAAGCAATGACGTCGTTCCACTAAACATTTTAAAAAAAAAAAACGAAACAAAAGAAAAAAGAAAAGAGCGAAGGTCACCGCACTGAACGGCCAAATGAGCTGCTAACTCCTTTATTTATTCATGATTTGGGCTTTAGTTCTAAGGAACAAATTTGGACTGAGAAAAACAAACAAAACTGAAGAGGAGTTAGCAGCTCATTTAGCACATGGGCAGGACGTACTTGCTCTAGTGGCCCATACAAAATAGACCCAGGAAGTAAAACAAAATTAAGAATTGATTAATATGTGTACCTTTGATATATGAGTAGGATTACAAGATGAGTGGGGAGGTAGGAATACAAGATGATGAAAAAGAAAAGTTGGATGATGATTACAAGCAAAGGCTTAAAGCTTAAAAAATGATTCCTCAAATTCGGAAGCTTAGTAACTTCTTCGTCGTCTCTTTAAATAGAATCCTGAAATGAAGTGAATTGAATTATTCTTTTGAGTCCGCTTTGAATGAAATCCGCGATTTGGAGTCCAAGTGCTTTGATGAGTCATGATGGGGTCCACCCTGTCGATCATGAGTTTCTGACGTCATTGCTTACGTTTTTTCCTAAGTGTCTAACGTCATTGCTTATGTTTTTTCCTGCAAAAAAGAATATTAGTCAAATGCCCTTTTTTTTTTGAGGTGTTTTTTTTTTTTAAACATTTCAAATGGGTCTTTGGCCAATGGGCCGCCAAATGGGTCTTCAGATGAGTCTGATAAGCTTATAGTAGGTTGTGCAGTAGTTTTATTTTCTCGTCTTCTTTGATTTGTTTATACATCTTATATAATTTTGAGAAATTCTTCATCAGTGTCAGGAGTTATCTTAGTTTCTGGATGCTTGATCAGTTTCTTTGGTAATGGAACTTCAGACTTCTCTGGAGTGTTTTGAGTGATTGTTGGTGATAGGAGAGATCAAGATACTTCTTGAATTGTTTTCTTGAGTGACTTTCCTGCCTGTAAATAACTTAAAACTGTGTCTGGACTGCAGAAATTTGAATTGAAGTTAGGCCACCATTTTATCCGAAAATCTCGAATTAATGAACATGGCCTATTTGAGTGTACTGGCTTGATTTGAAAACTCCACGCAAAAATCCATGGTACCCGAAATTCTGCATGAAACATTACTAGAGTTTTGAACCCATATTTTGTATTCCTTGTAAAGATCTCAAATCCTTTTTCTGCCATAGGAGGATAAATCTGAGGAGTAGGGCCAAAATAATCCCACCAGTCAAAAAACCAATCTGGGAAATCAGTTCACAAGTAGAACTGAAATTGATGAACCATGAGTGATCAAATCCTCTGAAGTCCAGGTCTGAATATAATCTACATAGTTAAAACCATATGGAATGTAGTTAACGGAGAACGAATTTCTTGCATGAACTGATAAGAATTCTCGAGGTTGTCGGACCTTCTTTATAATCATTTTGGAGTATGAAATTCTATTGGAATTATTTTTATCAGTAACATGAGTAATATCAACTGATTTAGTGTCTACTAAAATAAGTTCATAATAATTTTGAGTTTTGGAGATATCATCTGCCAACCACTGGCAGTTTGGTAAGAAAATTCTTTGAGTAAAATTTCTGAGTGATGGAACTTCTGGTTGAGTAAGAAAATGAGTTTGAAGTAGGTGTTCAGTTTTGGCTTTGGTAATATAGGCAGTGGACTGATTGTTTCGCAAAGGAGTATTCTGGAGTTTTGCTGAAGGTGTCTCAGCTGCATTAACATATGTTAATGGTGGAAAGTCTGAAATTTTAGTAGTAGGAATGAGAGGTTTGGGAATAATGTCCCTCTTCTTTCATAATCTTTAGAAGATTTTGGAGTTTGAGGAGTAGAATAAGAAACTGCTGGGGTTTTTCCCCGATGTTTATTCATCTTTTCTTCCTGAAAGAAATTCGCGAGTAAGAAAATCAGGTAAAGAATTTGTAGAGGCTTTAATGAATTCAATGTCAAAGTAAAAAACTGATAAAAGCTTGCCATCTTGCAAAAATTTATTTTGAAACCAAAATTTTAACATCCTTTTGAAGTATTTCTTTTGCTGACATGCAGTCAACTCGAACTAAAAATTTTCTATTATTCAAATCAGTGTGAAATTTTGAAATACATAAAACAATTGACAAAATTTTTTTCTTAACTGTTGAATAGTTCTTTTGTGGTCCTAACCAGACACCAGAATGATATCTAACTAATTGCTCATGAACATTATGCAATTTTTGTTTGAGTATTCCCCCATAACTAATGTCTAATGCATCAGTTTCAACTATCATGAATGCATGAGGATGAGGAATGCCTAAACATGCTAGAGTTTTAAGCTTTTCTTTAATTTCTTTAACAATCTGAGTATGAGATTCATACCATGCAGGAGGATTCTTTTGCATGTAATCTCTGAAATAAAGGTGCACAAATAATTCTTAATTTAGGAAAGAAATCAGATATATAATTTAAACAACCAAGGAAACGTTGCAATTGAGTTTCATCCCGGATTTCATCGGGAAATTTTTCAGAAATATCTAAAGATCCTTGAATAGGCTTAATTAGTCCCAAATGAATATCATGACCAAGAAATCGTACTTTTGTTTGAAATAATTTCATCTTAGTAGCAAATAATACAAGTCCATTTTCCTTAATGACATGGAAAATTATATTTAAATGCTTAGAATACTGATCTAATGAGTTAGAAAATACCAATATATCATCAATGTAAACAATAGTAAATGATGAGTATTTAGTAAGTATGTCATTCATAATTCCTTGAAATTCTGAAGGTGCATTTTTGAGTCCAAATGGCATAACATTCCATTCAAAATGTCCAAATGGTATTGTAAAAGCTGTTTTATACCTTTCTTCTTTCGCAATTTGAATTTGCCAATAGCCTGACTTTAAATCAAACTTTGAAAATATTTTTGCATTAAATAAACGGTTAAGTAAATCTCTTTTTATTAGGGATTGGGTATTTAATCCATTTTAACACTTTATTGAGTGGTTTATAATTAATTACTAGTCTTGGAACGCCTCTTTCTTTTTCATTTTGATTATTAACATAAGAAGTTGGACAACTCCAACAGGACTGTGATTTTCTAATGAGTTTTTTATCCAAAAGATTTTGAATTTCTTTTTTACAAAATTCTAATAACTCACTATTCATTTGAATTGGTCTTGCCTTAGTTGAAACTTCTTTTTAGTTAAAATTTTTTTCATATGGTAAAAATACCATATGCTTCTTTCTATTCCAAAAATCATTCGGATGCTCCGAACAGATATTATTTTTGAATTTTTCTTCAATCGATCTAATTTTTTCTTGAATTTGTTTTCTTTAAGTTTTTCTTCAATTTTTGAAAAACTTAATTATTCTTTTAAAAACATTATATTTTTCTTTTTAGTTTCCAGAATGTATATTTGTTTATAAATTGCGTTTGATTGAGGTAAATCCAATTCAATTTGTTTTTGAGGCTGAAGAAATGGAAACAAAATTTTATTTCCTAAAATTTTTGTATAAATTCCTTCTCGGGTTTTTGTAAATGGAGTTATTTGATATAAAAATGGATTTCCTAATACAACATCATATGAAACATCTTCTAATGTTAAAAATGAATGTTCAATACAATAATTATTATTACAAATAAAACCGTTAGGAAGTTTTTTCTTAATAGTCATAGGAGTTCCATTTGCAGCAAGTAATTTTTCATTAGTTTGAGATAAATGAATATTTGGAATAATACATGATCGAATGCAGGATTGATCAGCTCCACTGTTAATCAAGGCAATGCAAGTAGTAAAAAAGTCTCCAACTCCAATAGTTACTAATGAATGTCATTTCTCAATATTTACTTTATTTATTACATTTAAAAATTGTTCATCTTTAGGAGTAAACTCTAAAACTTTCAGTTCTTTTGAAGTAGAAGGATCAAAAGGAGTTTGTGATTTTAAAGTTATTTTTGCTTCAAGTTCTAGATCTTTTAATTTTAAAGCATTAAGTTCAGTTTTAATATTATTAATTTCATTTTTAAGTATTTTAATTTCTTCATTGATATCCTGTTTTTTCCAATTTTTTGATACTCACTGGTTTTATCATATTTATTTAATGAGTTTTGACAGACTAAATGGTTCAGTTATTTGAGGAGTGAATTTTTCATCTGTTCGTACTAAAGATTTTAATTTCTTCAAATATTCTGCTTTTACTTCATTATCTTCTATTTTTTCTATAATATCAAATAAAAATTCTTTATCATTAGTTTTACTTGTGGAAGTCATCATATTAATTGTTTTTTGTTTACATTCACAAAAATCAGACTGTTCTTTTTCAGAAAATGATGAGTCAGAAGAAATATTGATATCTTCATTATCGGAACTATTAATTAATAAAGACATTAGTTTATTTTTTAATTCTTTTTCTTTAGAAAAAAGTGAATTAATTTTTTTTTCTGTTTTACAATTAGGACTTATATGACCTATTTTACCACATTTAAAACACTTTAAATTCTTTTTATTTAAAAATTTCTTTTCCTTTTGAGTAAAACTGATCTTTATCTCCGAAATTTTTATCTTTGTATCTTCGGGATTATTTTGAATATCTACTAGTATTTTTGAATTTCTTAATCTTCTTGTACTCAGAAGAAGGAGCTTTAATACATGATATACCAAATGCTTGGCAGAAGGAACCCATCTCTCTGCATTCTGATCCATATATAGTCTGGATTTTGAGATCTTGACAAAGAAGTAATCCTAGCTTCTTTCTTAATGAAAGCAAATAACTGACCGAAGTAATCCTAGCTTCTTTCTTAATGAAAGCAAATAACTGACCAAAAGTTAAAATAGTAAAATCAATTTGTTTTGTCCCCATTTATTTTTGACGACTGGATATTACTCTTGTTGAGAATAGATTAGGTAGACCAGTAATAAATTTTTCTTTCCAAAATGAAGCATTACAATCTGGACATCTCATTACTTGAGTTAAAAACACATCTTTATACCATTTAAAATCAGTTAAAGTAGGACATCGCAAATTAGTAAGAAAGACTTTTGAACTAATTAGTTCTTCTTTTGGATTACCAACAAAATGCATAGATATAACATAAACCAAATATTCACTTCCATCTGCTGTATTACTTATTTCACCATTTTCATTTATTTGTTCATTAGTATGTTGAACTATTGCTAATTTATCATCAAGTGAAAAACTATTATCCCACCAACCTTTAAGTTGGCCAGTAAAACTAGAGATTAAACAATATGCGATATGAGTTTCATCAACATGACTTTTAGCTTTATAAGCCATCCTAGCCATACCCATTTCCTGTAAAGTATTGAGAATGAGTAGGAGAACCTAATGACGAGGGGGAATCCTGAACTACATCAGGCAAAAGATTCCTAAACTTAAGTTTAGTAGTATCTAGATGACTAGTAGAAGGATCAGAAAAGGAGTACCTTGGTTGCTCAGAATATGAGTACCTTGGAGCAGCTCTAGAAGTACTAGGAAAATCTTTCCTCTTTGGAGAATTTATGAATGAAGAGTACCTGCAAGAGCTAGAAGAAGGAGTTTCATGAAACGAACTAAATCTTATTAATAATTTTCCGTCAGGTTGTTCTTCGATTGATGCTGGCTCAGTTTGTTCAATGTCCAATTCTTTTGGTTATGGTTTGTCAATAAGGAATTCCGATGGGATTGTTATTTGATCCCATTTGAGTAGCTGAGGAGTTTCAATCCTTGTATTTCTTGAGTCTGTAGTAAAAAATACAGATTGATTTCGTCTGGTGTTTTAAGTCTTAGTGCTGATGCAATTTTGACTTCATTAACTTAAAATATATTATATAGATGAGTGCAAAATCTTTTGTTTTAAATTCTGTTTTATCTTGTTTTATATGAATATCGAGAATTAATGACTTCATTATTGTTGGATCTATTAAACTTATAGTGTAATTAGGCACACATTTCATTCTAATTGTACCATTACAAATATTAGTTTGAATCGTAGCAAGTAATGAATCATTATATTTTACTAATCGATTATCTCTTAGTGCAAGGTAAAATGGAGTATCAATTCCCAATTTAACTAATGGATGCAAGGCAACTTGTACCAAACCGAAATGCATAAATCTAAAACCTTGATTAAAATATTGATTAATTGTCATTTTAGAAAGTAGTGGTATTGTTGTATATCTTTTCCCTATTGGAAGAACTTCTTCATGAATCTTAATTGAGTAGGCTTTCTTAAATTCTAAAACACCCATACTATATATAGTAGTAATCTTTTTAGTAGGTAAAATATCATGAATTTGAGTTTCATGGCTCTGTCTAACCCTGGACGTATTAGTACTAGATTCACCAAACAAGAATTTTTTTAACACGATCAGCCATTATAACTTACTCGATTTATGCAGATACATGAATGCAGGTTGAATGCAGACACCTAGCTGGAACACGGGAACACCTGCTGGGAACACCACCTAAGGCTTACCAACAGACTCACAGCTTACCAACGCTAATTGAATGCAATCGTGAAGCACAAATGAATATGCAACAAATTCGTCATTCAAAATGTTTAATAGTGCTCAAAATTTCTTGAAAAATGGCTTTGATACCAGAATAGACCCAGGGAGTAAAACAAAATTAAGAGTTGATTAATATGTGTACCTTTGATATATGAGTAGGATTACAAGATGAATGAAGAGGTAGGAATACAAGATCATGAAAAAGAAAAGTTGGATGGATGATTACAAGCAAAGGCTTAAAGCTTAAAAAATGATTCCTCAATGCAACAAATTCGTAATTCAAAATGTTTAATAGTGCTCAAAATATCTTGAAAAATGATCCAATATTCACGGGCTACTCCATATGAATTTTGGGAGTTCAGAACTGGACTTACATGATTCACAATTCGTCTACCCAAAAGAGAAGACCAAAGAAAGAATTACTAGAAGCTGCCAAGTTCATGATTACTTCACCTGGAAGTAATTCAGTTTAATCAGAGTAGCAATTAAATGAAAACTACCAATTGTGGTGTTAATAGGAGATATTTTTCTATTTTGACTTTATTCCTATTTTGTTTCTAGTTTCCTTTATTAGTTTCCTAAGTTATTAGTTCATTTAAAAAAAAAAGTTTCCTAGTTGGATACTTATTCCTTTTGTAAATCAGTTTCCTAATCTAATTAGGAGATTTATTCGTTTCCTTTTTCTAATTCCAATTCTGCACATTATTTAATGGACAGAATTGGGAGAGAAATCATCCATCTTACATCACCTTTTCGTAGTTTTACGTTAGTTCCAGAAAACACTTATAGATAGTAAGTAGTATTATTTCCAGTTGTTTTTAGAGTTAATTCCGGCGACTTTCTGGCGTACTGTTCGAGCATCCATTTGCCCAGACGGACCACCGGCGATTGGGTGACTTTCTCCAATTAGTTTCCGGTTTAGTTTATCAATTCAGTATTTTCTTTCTTAACTTTCTTTTCGGTTATTTCAGTATGTTTACGTTAAATTATTATTATTTGCTTTTTAGTATAATGAATATATAATTTTCTATTCCAGCAAGCATGTAATGAACTTTAATCTAGCTATGTCATGAAACCAAAGTGACCATAAATTAATGTGCATGTGTTCCAATTTACTCTGTGTTCATAGATGCTACTGCTTCAATTTATATAAGAGTAGCTAACTTATCTAGATTCGGTAGAGACAATTAGACCCCATTAAGTCATTTAGTCATTTACTGCATAAGTTTAATATGGTGGTAAAGTTACTCTCTGGTAATTGAGAGTAGATTTATTAGTAATTTTATCACTGCATAGAAGAACTAAAATTGGGTTTCCCTAATTAATAATGTTTTAATACAATAAATAGGTGGCGGCATATTCCGGCATGTTGTGTGTTAATTAGAGAACAATTAGTCCTAGCATATTCTAGCTGATTGTTGATTAAGTGAAGGGGAAATTGAGTTGGGTTTTGAGCATATTCTCGTCAGCCAATAACTAGTTGATGACATGTATGTTAACAAATTTATGAGTTTATGATTGACATACTATGATTATTGTGAATTACATTTTGCTAGATTTTTCGCTTAATTACTATAATTTTGTTTATTTAACTAGTGATTTCTCAAATCGCCCATACATTCGTTTGTGTGGGACCAAGGTGGTTGCTAACCAAAAACCTTGTGCATCAATAGTTAACAAAATTAAATTCTTCCTGTTCCCTGTGGATCGATCCTGCTTCTGCTATATTATTATATTTTATTGTTGCAGGTTAAAAGTACTACTTTAGTACATTTGATAGGGGTGTGACAAACCGCTTATCATGCGGCTAGTAAAAAATTAGGGAGAGAGATCTATTATATAGGTTTAGGTTTATATAGAGAGATCTAGATTTACCATTATACACTTCATTTAATGCACTAGACAACATAAGAGGCATAAGTTTAGGCCAAAAATCTATATCAAGTAATAGATCCCCTAAACCTCTTTGCCTCTTTGCATGCTGCACACAACGCTACAAATTCAGATTCCATTGTGGAATGAATTATAATAATTTGTTTCTTGGAGAGGCAAGACATGGTTTCCATTCCCTAGCATGAAGATCAAGCCACTTGTAGGCTTTTGATCACTCACACTAGTCATTTAACTAGCATCAGAAAATTCCTCTAACACTTTAGGAAAGCCATTAAAATAGAGTTCTGAATCTCTCTTATTTTTTTTTTTAGATAACTAAGAACTCTTGTCACAAATTTTCAGTGTTTTTTACTTAGACTTCTCATGTATCTTGCTAGTATACACAGTACATAAGAAATGTTAGGTCTTGTGCAACTCATAGCATACATGAGACTTCTAATTACACTTGCATATTCCAATTGAGCAATTGAATTTCCCTCATTTTCGCATATTGAAAGTTAGGATTAGAAGGAGTGTTTGATTCTTTCACACTCAAACATTGATACTTTTTTATTATCTTGTAAACATAATGAGTTTGAGACCCTCACTATAAATTATGTTTCCTAATCTTTATGCCCAAGATAGTGTCTACTTCATCTAAATCCTTCATTTGAAACTTAGAAGATAGAAACTCCTTAGTTTCAGCAACACCTTTGTTAGTTGCTCACTATGAGCATGTCATCCACATATAGGTAAATCAAAACATTATACTCACTAATTAATTCAGTGTAAATATAGTTATCAGCATTACTTGGAATTTAAAATTATATTACTTCTTAGTGTTGTAAGTACTTGTCTCCATAAAATGGTCTATTGAAAAATGGGGTCTTGAAATTGTGATTTATAATGAAAATTTAAACATGTCACTATAAAACTATAAGATTAATTTAATAAATACATTTTAAAATGTAAAAATTTGATATATTATGACGTTGAGAAGTGTGATATAAGTTCATATAAAATGTAGTAATACTTGAGTTATAATAACACTTTCAAAGTGTTAAAAAATACTATGATCACATATTACAATGTTAACATCATCTAGTCACACTTTTATTTATCTATAATCACATCTTTTAATGTATCAATAGCTGGTCCATTCTCATTTACACCACACTAAATATCAATACCGTGATAGGTTAAATGTAACAATAGGTTATCTATTAATACATTTTTTTTCTAAAACCTTTTTCTTGGATTAAATTTCTAAATTATATTTTAGTCAAGAAAAATATAGAAAGTAACCCAAAATTATTTTAGGCCTATAAATTAAATAAGAGTGATAATAAATTTTGAGTAATGATACACAACTCAACTAATCTTCACAATTCTCATACCAAGTGAGTTGTTAAGCATCCATTGACTACACTTTTATAAAAAAAATTATTAGTACTCCGTTATTGACCAATGAATGCATGGCATCTCATTTGTTATGAGAAGTTGTAAAGATTAGTGAGTTGTGTATCATTTCTCTTTGTCCTAAAAGATAATAATCCAATTATCATCCTTTAGCGACAAACAGAATGGTCGCTAAAACTAAAATAAAAATAAATCTTTTTCGTTGATGACGTCACCTCTTCTTCTCCACTCAGTCGCCGACTGATGCAGAAAAAACCAAAAGAAAACTGGGAGTGCCAATCGGCCGACCAGAACCGTTCAGGTCTCATGCCTGCCGGCCGCGCTACCAGATTTTTCGGGGTCGTTGTTGCCTTCCCGCTCACGATAATCCTAAAATGCTATGATACGTCGTCGTACGGAGTATATAAGAGGAACGTGTTTCCACGTGCCGTTTAGGATGGGCAAAAGGTTTCCAAGAAAAGGCTCGTGTTTGCCATGCATTGCACACACGAAACCATCAACCTGCGGGTGTCTCCTACGTGGGTGGCAGCTGTGTGTTATGTCGGATTATTAAAGAAATTAATCATCTCCATCGTTGGAAAATTATTAAATGCATCCGCTGCATCCTTAAAAATAATGCAGTAAACCTATCGTAAATAAAAAATTGAGATTTATATAAATTCCTGGACTCTATATGTATATCACTTTTCTTCCAAAATATCACTCTCTCACAGTACTCTCATGTGATGCAACAGATGTACTGCATAATCTCTCCTAGTCGTGACATTGTTCCGGAGTTTCTCAAATTGTATTTTAACATTATAAATATTTTGTACAATGAACCTCTTTTTCCAAGAAAAAAGAAAAGAAAAAGAATATGGAAGAGATTTTAAGTAATGGATAGCGCACTGGCTATAAAAGAGTTAATTCTCTATGAACCAGGTTGCAAGCTATGTTAACGTACGATAGCTTAGAAGACGTAAATGAATATGCTGCGAAAAGATTCCTTTAAAAAAATATTCTCAACTTGAAGGGAAAATTGAGACTTTTTTAATATAAATAAATAAAATTTATTGAATCTTAACATTGTTTTCTGCTGTCATATCTGACCTCTATGTTTGGACTGATTTACCAATTGTTATTTTTTCAGATTCCTTTAACTGCACTTAGCTTCATTAATTAGCTATCGATGAAAATGCAATTTTATATACTTATTGAATTATTTTATGGCTATAAAATATATATCATCAGTTTCTCTGGATTAACGGGACTAGGTTCGTAGGTTGAGATATCGACAGTTCGATCTCAACCTTAACCTTACTTATTATTTGCGTCATTCTTATCCATCATTTTAATATATGCAAATCTACCAATACTTAACTCTCTAACTCATTTATATGGCGTTTAATTTGTATCATATTTTCATTGTATTAAAATTTTAAAGTGTACTCGTAATTAGTTTGGCAAATTCAGGTTAGTGAATTCGCATGTCAGCACGTCTCGAACTTTAACTTGCCCATTGAGTTCACAAACTTACCTAATCTCAACTCATTATGGTCTTTCGTTCGCGTCGTGTCGTATCGTATCCTTAATAAAAACAATAAGGGTCCAAATTTAGACAATTAACAATTATTTTCAGTTACTTCTAACATCAGGGATGACACGCTAAATAAATTCATCCCCTTTAATTATAAATATTGAAACCAATCCTACTTATATCTAATACTTGTATATATATAGCTTCTAGAGACAGAACATTTGGTTACAATTTTTTTATCAAATGATGAAGTCATGCAAAATGGCCATTTTCTGTATATATATATATTATTATTTATTATTTATTATTATTTATATATAGATAGGGTCTTGCCTTGGGAGAATTTCCATCACCAATTTAATCAAAAGAATTATTTAGTTCAAAAAACTCTATCATCAAATTAAGCAAACATGCCAACCATTTCCCCTCCCTCATTTTTTTACCCTTTGGTGGATCTGAGAAGCCATCAAGTAATGATGCTGCAGAATAATATGGAGAGCTACTATAGTGGAGAAACAGAGACAACCTCAACCTCCACTCTGAATCACTGCTCAATTCTCCTTCTTTTCATCATCATCAGCAACAAGCGCTTCGAGTTGAACAAGATGATGATGATCATGAGGGGCGGAAGCGCCGGCAGTTGTCTGAGTCTCCGGTGAATGATGATGAGCCGAGGATGTGAAGAAGAAGATTAATCATAACGCCAGCGAGAGAGATTGCCGGAAGAAAATCAACAGCTTGTACTCTTCTCTCCGCTCTCTTCTTCCAGCCGCACAGCAGGAGGTAAGAGTTTTCTGTCTCACAGCACTCTCTCTGTGTGTGTTTTATTTATTTATCAAAGGGAGAGATATATTTACCTCTCTCGAACTTTGGTGAAATGATAAATAAGGAATAAACTTAATTTTTGTGAACTAATTTGTTATCTTGAATAAATTAGGTGATAGTTTTAATTGTCAAAAATTAAGAGACTGTTTATTTTTATCAAATTTCGAGGGAATTAAATGCAATTCGATTAACAAAAATAGAAAACATGTATATACATCCACCTAATCCATGCATATATAGTGGTTCTGGTGAAATAAACCAAATTCGATATAACTGATTAAAGTGGGTTGAGAGTAATTTAATAAGAACTATCCAATCATTGAATATGACTTTGCAATTGTGTACGTAATTGTATAAGTAATTCATCCAAAACCAAATTTAATGACCGATTAATGATTTAGTAAAGGAACCGTAGTTTTTCCTTTACATATATATGCGTTAGTTTAATTAATTACCTTTTCTTTTCTTTTAATTGATATTTTGGAAAATTGTAGTCAATTTGTTTATGAATAATGAACTGCATATTTTTATTTCTAAAAAAATACTTTATTTATCATAATAATTCCCTCTTACGCCATCTTTACACACCTAATTTAGAGTATTGGCATTATTTTCATTAGTTTTGTGGTTATTAGGGGTTCTTTTAATTAATTAATTCCTTATTTAATTGAGAAACGTTCAATGTTGTTAGGGTAGTTGTGTGTTATCAACAAAAGTTTGGTCATTTACAAAATTTCTTGTGTTAATTATTATTGGACGATTTCTCTATGCCGACATAAATAAAAAAATTTGACTTTGTGGCCAAAAAAGGTTTTAAGTAAAAATGTAAAGATTAATTAATTAACCGACCCTCACGGTTTCCATGGTTTGTGTGTATTAGTTAACAGAAGAGATTAAGCATTCCGGTCACGGTTTCTCGAGTGCTGAAATACATCCCTGACCTTTGGAAAGAAATGGAAGCATTAAACACAAAGAAACGATGTCTTATGAGAAAGATTAATTCCGACGAAGAAGATCGGCCATTATCAGCACCACAGAAAAAGTCCAGGAAATGCTCATCGTCGCCGCCATTGTCGGTGACCCACGTCAGCGATCGAGAAGTGATGATCCAAATAGCGACCATGAAATTGAGCAGCAGCGCTCACGGTGAAGTTCTTTCCCGGTTGGAGGAGGATATGGGCTGCTTTTGTTAAATTCCTCGTGCTTCAAATCTCTTCCCGGGAGGGTCTTCTCTATAATTTGCATCTCGAGGTATGTATATATAGATTTTAATTGAGGCTCTGTTCTCTTGTGTCAATTTTCCAAGAATCATCACTTTTTTTCTAAAACTTTACACAAAGAAACAACTTCACTTTTTCAACAATTCAAAATAAAATTTTAAAATTTCCTCTAAATACCTACTCACATAAATTCAAAAAATAGCACAATCATTACATTTTTTTATCTCTCACCTACAAATTTCCAAAAAAATTCCCTCCAAAAAATTTCTAACAAAAAATTCCCTCCAACAAAATTTCTCCTACACAAGTCACAAGAGAACAGAGCCTGAAAGTTGTGTTTCTAACACTAAATTATTATCAACAATAAAAAAAAAATAAAAAGTTATGTTTTAAAATTAAATTTATTTTGCGATACATATTTACCATTCAAAACACACAATTAATCAATAATTTGAGGTTCAATGTATTTTTTAAGGAAAATTATTAGAATTTGTTTCGTCATGATTAACATGTCTCGCAAAAGCGGACGAGACTCGCAACAATATAATATAATTAATATTTTGTCTATTTTTCAATATGAATGAATAGGTGTGCGGAGAGGTCAAGTTATGGACTTGGAAAGAACAAAAGAGCAGCTGTTATCCTGAGAGTAGGGAGGAGCCACTCCTTTCAAATATCAAATCTATTGGTCAGAGAGCAGACATTTTTGTAAAATAAGTAATCTTCTATTATCCTCATTTCTTGTGTATGTATAATTGTACAAATATTACACCAGTTTTCTTTTCAACAACTTCCGTGTAATATATAAGGATATTTATTGAATGTATCTAAAATGTACTTTTTAGAGTTAACTTCAAATTTTATAAATTTCAAGTTACAACACTAAAATATACTCCCTCCATCCGAACAAAAAGTTATGCTTCGAAATGTAACTACAACATTTTATGAGTTTAGTGGTTAGGCCCTTCATTGTGCACTTCTTCCGAGGTTGGGACACACCTCTTCCGAAAAAGGATCTGTGACGTTTAGAGGAGAGGATCTCATATCCCATTAAGGGTGGATTCTGGGATTACATGGTAATAACCCATGATTCTTCATGTTGAATACGAGGGAAAATAAAGCTTTAAAAAGTTAACAAAAGTGCACCTTTGCCCCTTACTAAGCATATAATGTGTTACTTCCTCTGTCCTCTAAAAAGTGTCAATGGAGTAAAAAAACACACAAATTAAGAAAGTGTAAAATTATCATCTTTACCCATAATTATTATTGTACATTTTTTCCTCTCCCTCATGTAAAGTTAATGCCTGAATTTGAAAAAAAAAAAAAAAACAAGAAGAAGAAGAATGCACAAATCTTGGGGGAAATTGCTTTACCTTGAGTGCTTGACTTGAGCAGGTTGAAAGGTGTGGTGCAGCTGGGAAAAAAAAATTGGGAGGGAGCTATATTATATAGGTTTGGGCTTGGGTGATGCGGCTGTCTTCGGGCTTTTCTTTTTCTTTTTTCTTTTTTTTTTTTATCCTGTGAAACGATGTCGTTTCAATAATCATCATAAGAAGAAGAAAAAAAGAAAAAGAAAAGAACGGAGGTCACCGCACGGAATGACCAAATGGGCTGCTAACTCCTTTATTTGATGCATGATTTAGGTTTTAGTTCTAAGAAACAAAATTGGGGCCCAAAAAAAGGAAGAGATGTATATATGGGGCCCCTAAAATTTTGGGGCTATGCTTATGTGTTCACCTAGCATTAGAGTGTTGGAACATTCTGATTTTCAAGTGATATGAACATGCACAACTAGCTCACCCTTTCCATGCACAAATATCACATAACAGACTCACCTTGGATCAGTTTTTCTTCTTCTCCCTTTCATTCTTGTCCATTTCCTTATCGTCAAAATAATACTTCAAAAGACCTTCCCGGCCCAATATTATCACATGATCTCTTCCTATTATCGTGAAATTGAAAATTAACTCTACCAAACTCTTCCAACTGAATAAAATACCTACTTAATATCTTGTTTAACAAATCTTTCCCTTCGTAAAATTACTCATAAGGTAGCTCATTTATGCACCAATTTCATTACTCGAAAAGGCTATATGTAAAATCGATATATTTCATTTAAAGTTTACTTGTTTTGGGAGATCAATATTAGTCCTTAATAATGTGTGCTTAGATAAAAATTTGATTAGGTCAAAGTACACTTATTTTTGTGCTGAAATATAGGTTTTTTGGGCTGAAAGGTAATTACATCTTTTGAAATTAATTTTAAAGCCTTGCATAAGGTTTGTGGACAGAGTTGTGCTCTCTTTTCCCCAAATAAACTAACATTGTTTTATTTATTTCAGCTAATTTCAAGTTTACTTTCATTATACTCAATTATATAATCACGATCATCAGCTACCTATGGAGCTAGAATTTTTAGTTAAATAAGAGGTTTAGTTCACATCATTTGTCATTGAACTTTGGTGCTCGCAACTAGAAAAATTTGTTTTGAAATGACCCAATTTTGAGATTAAAACCAATTGTTTGGAGCTTCCAATGAGCACGTGTATTGCACAAAGAAATTTAAGGTCAAAAATATGATTTTTAGCTATGGAAACTGCATAAAGCTCCTCAATTAATAAGTCATAACTTTCATCTCCTCCAAGCTCTTCCAACTCGAATAAAATGCCTCATTAATTTTGATGAACAAATATTGTCCTCTATAAGGCTACTCACAAGGTAATTCATTTATAAACAATTCTCATTACTCAAAAGGGCAACATGTTGAAACAACCTAAAATGGGTTGCATTATGTATAGTAGCATAAGACATGCACGCACTTTGCACTTAGGTACACAACTGCATTTTTTAAAATTATGTAAGATTCATTATTTTTTCCTCATTTTATTGTACAAGTTTTTTCATGCACTTTGCACTACTTATGTGCATTTTTTTTAAAATTATGTAAAATTCATTATGTCTCTCTCATTTCATTGTACAATTTTTTTTATTGAGCAATAACTTGGTAGGGGTCCATGCCACCCCGCCTTCTGGCAAATTCAATTCCACTACAGTGTTCTTGTTGGGATATTTCTTTAAACAAGTGGTTCAAAGATGTTGAGAAGATGTGTTTTTTCCAACAAAAACTAATATCAGAATCTCACTTTTCGTAAAGAGTTGCAAATCTTTATAAAATGGAGTTTTTCAGAAACAGATCGACTTCAAGGGTTCGACACAGTGGCGGAGCTAGGTCCCCCAAGATCAGATGGGGCAAAATTTTATGAAAAAAAAAATTATACTACATTAACATTTTTGTGTGGAAAAATGCAAAAATAACTATGTTTGAATATTGTTGTTTTAAACTCATATTTTGCTTCAACAAAGTTAAATTCACTAAGAATACTTGTATACATTCTAACAAAAAACACACTTTTAATTAATTAAATACTAAATTCTTTTAGTTTTACAGTTTGCCCCTATTTTTCTAAATTTTTGGTGGGGAAAAATCAATTATTTTATCTATATTTTGTAATTTTTATAAAATAGTTGGGGTATTTTGAAAAAAATAAGGTGGGACAATCGCCCCACCATTCCACCATCTGGCTCTGCCCCTGGTTCGACACCTGTTCTACGTCGAAAGGTCACTTTCGACGTAGATCAAGGATGTCGACTTGTTCTGTGGAAATGTCAAGTCCCAGAACATTTTTCCAGCTTAACGAGACCAAGGGTTCGGGATCGAATCAATCTCGTATTCCTTGAGGTTGATTGATCCCTCGAGGTCTGTTTGACGTCGAACCTCACACATCTTTTCATTAAGATCATTGAAAAATTTCCAACAAATGTTATACTCCTTCCGTCCCACTCAAAGAGGCCACTTTGAAATATGTACAACTATTATGGATTGTAATGTACAACACCTAAAATAAGTAATTTACCACTATATTTTCCACTTATATCCTTACTTTAAAAGTAATGATTAATTGTGAACCACACATTATTATATTAGTAAGGGTATGTAATATAAATAAATTCAAAGTGGGACAAGATTTTTTTTAATTTATAAAATGGACTCTTTAAGTGGGACGGAGGGAGTATGATATGCGATATTTCAATAATAAATACCCATAACAACACTACATCGGAAGCAACGGGTGCTTTCATAACATACCAGCTATACTTTTTAAACCACTAAAATTGGAACGCACTTTTTCAAATGGTCTGACTCATTGTATACAAGTTTTTGCACAGATAATAAGGCCATGTTTGGTATCACAACTCAAACCGTGATTTGAGTTTCATTTTAATTTTATAATATTAAAATTACATTAGAAATGTAAAAATGTATGTTAGAAATGTAAAAGGTTTATTAAAAATATAAAAATATTTATTGAAAATGATAAAAAACTATTACAAAATCAAAATAAAACTCAAACCATAGTTTGAGTCCTGATACCAAATAGGGCATAAATTACTTCATACGTACTACTACAAGTTTGTTTAGGATTAGACGTAATTATGTCATCCTAATGTTTTATTAGGAGTAGATCAAGTATATAAGAGGAACGTGTTTCCACGTGCAGTTTAGGACGAGCCAAAGGTTTCCAAGAAAAAGCTCGTGTTTGCCATGCACGCGCACACGAAACCATCAACCTCCGAGTGTCTCCTACGTGAGTGGCTGCTGTATGTGTTGTAGGATTATTAAATAAATCAATTTGTTTTATTTTAAAATTTACCATTATATTTCAAATCCTGCTATCTACATCGAATGCAGGAAGTGTGGGGATGGAAAGAATGAAGTAAGGCAATATCCTACAAAGCTTTGTCAATTTACACTTTAAATAGATAGAAATAACAGAGGTAAGAATCAAATCTCGACATCTAAGTAGTTCATTATACATCACATTCACAACTGATGGACACTTGCTCGTTACTAAATAAATCAATTCAGTTCGTCGGACTTCTCAAGATCTATAAATCAAACCCTAGAAGAAAGAATACTCTATATATTTATTGCTTAGCAACTGGGCTATAACTAATTGTTACAAAGAGGGTGAAAGAGATTCCTCTAAAAAATTCTCAACTTGAAGGAAAATGAGACCTTTTAATAATTATTTCAGTTGTCATATCTGACATTCTGACCTCTAAGTTTGGACTGATTAACTATTTTTGTTAACTCTTTCAGATGCCGTTGTTGATGTTAGCTTCTTATATCAACCTTTGTTTTTTTTTTTTTTATACATAAGAAAACAATTATATATACTTATTGAATTATTGATGACACTATATCAAAACTGGCATGGCAATATATTGTGCTGGATGAGTTTGTAGGATTGTGTGTCGATATTTTCAATTTTAACTTTGTATTTAATCATCTTTCATTTTATTCATATTAACTATCAATACGTGAATTTGCAAACACTTAATCTTAATTCGTTTACACCTTGTTATAATTTTGTGTCGTACTAGAAATTATTTTCGTGTCGGAGTTGTCAGAGTCTAGTTGGTAAGTTTCCGTGGCATCCTACTCTAACTTAAAATTTTAGTTATTCATGCTATTTATGTATTTAATTTGATTAATATATCGAAATTCAACACGAACTCGTGTATCAATCGTGTTGTATTCGTGTGGTGTTGTTGTCGCCCTAATCAAAACCAATTGGCTAGGGGACCCAAATTTAGCCAATTAACAACCGTTTTCAGCTACTTTTAAGTGATCGTGACATGCATAACGCATCCTTACACCATGACCCTCCGATAACCTTTAGTTATATATAACAATAATCTGAACAGACTGAGCTTATCTTGGATACTTCAAACTATATACTCCTTCGTTCTATTAGAATAGTCCACTTTGATCCGTGTACAATTTATTATCAATGTCCAGTTAAAACATATAACATATAGTTAGTGTGACACTATTTATTCTATTCATATCCTAACTTTTTAAATATGGAGTAATTTTGAATCACACGTGATTATGTTAATTTGAAAGCGAACTTTTCTATTAAAATAAGAAATATTTTCGAAAGTGAAGTCTTATAATGAAATAGCAGGAATGGCTAGTTTCTCTTTCTCTCTATATATAAGGTCTTGCCTTGAGAGCATTTCCATAACCAATTTAATCAAATTAAGGAATTAGTTAGTTCATAAAAACTCTCTATCATAACAAACATGCTAACCATTTCTCCTCCCTCATTTGGTTGTTACCCTTTGGAAGATCTGACAAGCCATGAAGGGTTGATGATTCACAATATGGACAGCTACTATAGTGGAGAAACAGGGACGACCTCTGAATCACTGCTCGATTCTCCTTCTTTTGTTCAGCATCAGCAACAACTGCTTCGAGTTGAACAAGATGATGGTCATCATCATGAGGGGCGGAAGCGCCGGCAGTTGTCTGAGTCTCCGGTGAATGATGATGAGCCGAGGACGGCGAAGAAGATTAATCATAACGCCAGCGAAAGAGATCGTCGGAAGAAAATGAACAGCTTGTACTCTTCTCTCCGATCTCTTCTTCCACCCGCACAGCAGGAGGTGATCAATTTCTGTCTCTCAGTACTGTTTTTTATTTTTCTTTTGTGGGGTGAGTTATATTTAACTCTTTCGACTTTTGGTGAAACTATAAATAACGCCATTCGAGATAAGGAAATTGACTTAAATTTTGTGGACACATTTGTTATAAGAAAATTTTGAATAAATTAGGTGGTGGTTTTAATTGTAAAAACTTGAAAAAGTATTTATAATTTTATCAAAATTCGAGCGAATTAAATGTAATTCTCTTAAAGAAAATAAAAAACATGTATATCTATCTACCTTATCCATGTATAGTGGTTCTGCTTGAAATAAACCAAGACGATTGATTATTATTGAACGATTTCTATATGCCAACATAAATAAATAAATAAAATTTGATTTTGCGCCTAAAAAAGGTTTTAAACAAAAATTTCAACATTAATAAGATGATTAATTAATTAATTAACTGGGTTTGCATTAATTAACAGAAGAGATTAAGCATTCTGGCGACGGTTTCTCGAGTGCTAAAATACATCCCTGACATTCGGAAAGAAATGGAAGCATTAAACACAAAGAAAGAATGTCTACTGAGAAAGATTAATTCCGACGAAAATCGGCCATTATCAGCACCTATGAAAAAGCCCAGAAAATGCTCATCATCGCCGCCGCTGTTGGTGGTTTCCGCCACCCACGTGAGCGATCGAGAAGTGATGATCCAAATAGCGACCTTGAAATTCAGCAGCGGCGTTCACGGTGAAGTTCTTTCCCGGTTGGAGGAGGAATATGGGCTGCTTTTATTAAATTCCTCGTGCTTCGAATCTCTTCCTGGGAGGGCCTTTTATAATTTGCATCTCGAGGTATGTATATATAGATTTTGATTGAAATTCGGGTTTCTAATATACTAAATTACTTTAATAATTAGAAAGGTAAAAAAAAGAGTTGTGCTTTTAGAATTAAATTTATGTGGACACAAAATCAATATCTCAGTTTGATATGTGGGTGCTTTGGAAAAATTTGAATTTCAGTTTGTTTGATGAATTAATTACCATTTACATACATTTGTGGGCTGAAATTAAATAAAATCGAGGGTAAATTACACTTATTTCTCTAGATTTGAAAACTATAAAAATAAAAAATTCAAGCGAAAGCTATAGAAAACCACACAAAAAATTCAAGTGCGAGGACAAATGTTTCAAATATGTGTTATGGTGATTTGACTAAACTTCAATGAGTAATGGTAATTTCACGAAATCTCATCAAGAGTACGTAAACGTAATTTACTATAAATTCAAATTTCATTAGTTAAAAACTCATAGTAAAATTGTATTTATTACAAAAACCAACTCTTCTTTCGAAACAAATTAATGGGATATTATTATTAATTATCACAAAACTCAAAGGAAATGTACAAATATATTTCAACCCTGAAATATATATATATATATATATATATAAGTTTAATATTTGTCAGGATCATGATATAAGCTATATCAGGACTCATCAGACATCCAATCACAAGCTGTCACCTATTTTTTTTTATAAATTGATATGTTCTAATTATTGTATACTTATCCTGTGAAATCATTTTTTCCTTTACTATAATTATTGAATTTATCACGAAATTTTAAGTTATAGATTTACGTAAATTTTATACTAGTATAAAATAAATAACTTGGAATAGTTTAATAATTTTACCCTTAATATTCATTTTTAACCAAATAAATCTCGTGACTAAAGGTTCACTTATTTGTATATAGGGTCTAGTTATTTAAAATTTTTAAATAATTTTTTTTCATTGATATTCATTTTTAACTAATTAAAAGTATGTCTAAGGGTTCACTTATTTGTATCTAGAGTATAGTTATTTTAATTTTTTGAGATAAATTTTTTTCACTGATATTCATTTTTAACAAATTAAATCTTGTGACTAAGGGTTTCACTTATTTGTATATAGGGTATAGTTATTATAAATTTTTTTAGATAAATATTTTTCCATTCATATTCACTTTTTAACAAATTAAATCTTACAACTAAGAGTTCCCTTAATTTTGTGTAGGGTATAATTATTTTAATTTTTTTATTAAAAATCAAATTATAATAAACTACAAGGTTAAAGAATATTCCATATAACTATATTTACGCTAGTAAATGTAAAATTTACTTTTAATAACATAAGTATACCATTTAATTAGAATATATATCAGTTTAGAAAAAATTAGGTGACGACCTCTAATTGGATGTCACATGAGTCCTGAAATAGCTTATTTTAGGATCATCTAATAAATATTACTCCCATATATGAAACACAAAAATTCAAATTAATCATCAATTTAAGGATCGATGTTAGTTCTTCATCTATTAATTAATGTTTTGTTTATTTTTGAATATGAACTGATGAATAGGTGTGCGGAGGTCAAGTGATGGACTTGGAAAGAGTAAAGAAGCAGTTGTTATCCTTATATGAGAATAGAGAGGAGCCACTCCTTTCAAATATCAAATCTATTGGTCAGATAGCAGACATTTTTGTAAAATAAGTAATTAATCTTCTATTATCCTCATATTCTAGTGTATATTTATAGAATATATATATAATGTACTTCTTTCGATTTATTAGAAGAGTTAACTTTAAAAAAGAAAATTACAATAATTTATAAATTTCAAGTTATATATAACACCTAAGTGTACTCCCTTCATCCAAACAAAAAAGTTAAGTTTCGAATTGTAAATACAACATTTTATGAGTTTAGTGGTTAGGACCTTCATTGTGCACTTCTTCCGAGGTTGGGACACACCTCTTCCTAACAAAGATTTGTCACGTTTAAATGAGAGGATCTTATATCCCATTAAGGGGTGGATTTTGGGATTAAATTACGTGGTAATAACCCATGATTCTTCACATTGAAGGCAAGAGAAAAATAAACCTTTAATTTGTACCCAAATTCATGTGCAGCTGTATTTAGAAAATAAGTTTTTTAGTTAACAAATATTGATTATTGACACCTAATAAAATGCCACATAGTCTATATATTAACCCATGTCGTTACACCAACTCATCAATTTTACCACTATTATTTCGGAGAGGGGCAAAGTTGAACCACTTTCAAAAACATTGATTGCAATTTCCAACCCAAATAAACGTTAGGGGCGAAATTGGCAAAAGTGCACATTTCCCCCTCATTAATCGTATAATGTGTTACTCTCTCTATCCTTAATTATTACTAGAACAGAATATACACAAGTTAAGATATGCGTAAAATTGTCATCTTTGCCCTTAATTAATATTACACATTTTTCTCTCCATCAATTAAAGTCAATGCTTGAATTTGAAAAAAAAAAAAAAATGAAGAAGAAGAAGAAGAAAGAAAGAAAAATTAATGAGAAAAAATAAGAAAAATTCACGAACCTTAAGGGAAATTGCTTTAGCTTGAGTGCTTGACTTGTGGAGGTTGAAAGGTGTTTGTGCGGCTAGTAAAAAAATTTAGGGAGACATATATTATATAGGTTTTGGTTTGGGTGATGCAGTTATCTTCAGGTTTTTGCTTCTTTTTTTCCCTTTCTTCTTTTTTTTTAATTGTGGAATGACGTCGTTTCACTAAACATAAGAAGGGAAAAAAAAAAAAAAAAAAAAACACAGAAAAGATCGGAGGTCACCTCACTGAATAGCCAAATGGGCTGCTAACTTATTTATTTGATTCATGATTTGGGCTTCAGTTTTAAGAAACAAATTTGGGCCTAGAAAAAAAAAAGAAAAAAACCTAAAGAGGTGTATATATGGGGCCGCTTAAATTTGGGGCTCTGCTCATCTAGCATACGAGCAGGGCCGGGCTTGCTCTAGAGTGCTGAAATATTCTGGTTCTCGAGTGATATGAACATGCACAACCAACTCACTCTTTCCATGCACAAATATCACACAAGTGGCTCACCCTTGGATCAATTTTTCTTCTTCTCCTCTTTCATTTATGTCGATTTCCTTATCCTCAAAATAATACTTCGAAGAACCAACCCTTACATTATAACATATCCCTTCCCATTATTGTGAAATTAAAAATTAACTCCACCAAACTCTTTCAACTCGAATAAAACACCTACTTAATCTTGATCAACAAATCTTTCTCTTTGTAAGATCACTCATAAGGTAGCTTATTTATACACCAATTTCAGTAATCGAAAATTCTATTTGTTGAAATCGATAGATTTTGTAGGACCCAAAATAAAACAACCCACAAGACTAAACAATTAGCTGCAATCCACGATCTATTGACCAAGAAGACGCACGAACGAAACGAACGTTGCAAAGCCGAACACAAGAACTAAATCAAATTGATTTGGTTATGATCGTCTGCCACCAAACAAACAGCAATAAATTCAATGCAATGAATCTCGAGTATCCAAACTCGAGCAACACAGTTAGGCCAAATTGATTTTGATGCTGCACCGACGTCAAACAACATGCATGCAATTAAATTGCATCAGACCAAATTCCATGCAATTCAATTGCATTAGGACCGAAGAAACCAATCAAAGCTTAAATAATAAAGCTTAAGCAAAGCAATAAACGAAAGCTTTAAACCTTTAGCAAAACAACTTCAATGTCGGAAACCAAAACAGCCGCAAGGCTTTTATTAATCTTTGTATTTTTCTCTGTAATTCTCTGTGATTACAATGGCAACCCAATGCATGTATTTATAGGCTAAACTATCCCTGAATCCTACATTGATTCAGATTGCAACTATTTCCTAAAACAATTAGGTTTCCTAAAACAAATACGAAACCAGACAGGAAACAAACGAATAGGAAACATTAACCGAATAGGAAATAGAAAAAACTTAGTTTAATTATTCTACATAGCCTCCCTTAAACTAAGTTCGCGCCATTAGCCATACCGAGCATCTTCTTCAACTTTGCAAAGATCTCGAACTTCAATGCTTGGTGAAAATGTCCGCCACTTGATCTTCAGTCTTGCAGTAATCAACAACGATCTCCTTTTCATTAACCAAATCACGAATAAAGTGATACTTGATATCAATATGTTTACTGCGACCATGAAAGACTGGATGCTTTGTCAGCTCAATTGCGGACTTGCTATCACACAACATCGTTGTCGGACCATCCTCTTTATGCTGAAGGAAACCCAACATCCTTCTCAACCAAATTGTTTGAGTAGCACAATTAGAAGCTGCAATATACTCAGCCTCAGCAGTAGACAATGCTATCACTGGTTGTTTCTTTGAACTCCAAGAAAACACACCAGAACCAATGAAGAAAGCATACCCAGAAGTGCTTTTCCTTTCAACTGTATCACCTGCCCAATCACTGTCAGTATACCCCAGAAGCTTTACAGGTTCATCTCTCGGATACAGAATACCATCTCCTTGAGTACCCTTAATGTACCTCAATATTCTCTTTGCAGCCTGCAAATGCAACTGACAGGGATTCTCCATGAATCTACTTATCAATCCAACACTGAAATTTATATCCGGCCTTATAGAAGTCAAGTATCTCAAACTACCAACCATACTCTTAAAGTATGCTGGATCCACAGAATTCCCAGTGCCTTCATTCGTCAACCTCAACCTTTCTTCAGCTGGAGTCATTATCGAATTAGCACCATCCATCTTGAATTTCTTCAAAATATCACCATCATATTTTCTTTGAGAAATAAAGATTCCACGATCAGTCTGAGAAACTTCAATCCCAAGAAAATATGACATTAGCCCCAAATCAGTCATCTCAAACTGTCTGATCATTGCCTCCCTGAAGTCTGACATCATCTTTTCATTGTTTCCAGTGAATATCAGATCATCCACATACAAGCAAACAATAACAATATCCCCACTTGATGAAGACTTTACATATAAAGTATGTTCATATGGGCACCGTTGAAAACCACTTTTGATAAAGAATGTGTCAATTCGAGTATACCAAGCTCTCGGAGCTTGCTTCAATCCATACAAGGCTTTCTTCAAACGATAGACCTTCTTCTCTTGACCTCTTTTCACAAAGCCAAGAGGTTGATTAACATACACCTCCTCTTCAAGAACTCCATTCAGAAAAGCAGACTTCACATCCATCTGAAAAATCTTCCAATCATTCTGGGCAGCCAGAGAAATTATCATTCTCACAGTATCAAGTCTAGCAACAGGAACAAACACTTCAAAGTAGTCAATTCCAGGCTTCTGCTTGTACCCTTTCACAACAAGTCTTGCCTTGTATCTATCGACTTCTCCACTATGTTTGTACTTTGTCTTGTAGACCCACTTTACACCAATGGGCTTCTTTCCACTTGGAAGGTTTGTAAGCTCCCAAGTATTATTCTTCTCAATGGAATTAATTTCTTCATCCATTGCCTTCACCTAACGATCATCTCCAACAGCATCTGTAAAATCAACAGGATCACAATCTGCAAACAGAGCAAAATTCACAACATCCTCATCAGTCAAATTATCAACTTCATCCCCAACTACATAATCATTCAAACGAACTGGCAGTTTTGACTCTCTCCGCGGATGTCCACTTGAGATGGAAGCTGTAGAAGTGGAAGAATCAGAAACTGGCTGTTGAACTGGCTGACACTGCTCTTCAGTTGCATTATCTCCACCAATATACACTGCTGATGATCGTTTTACAATTTCTGGTGCCTTCTTTTTCCAATCCCAAACTCCCTGTTCATCAAAAGTAACATCTCTGCTGATAATTACCTTCTCAGTATCAGGATTGAACAGTTTATACCCTTTAGTTTCACTGCTATACCCAATAAAGACACATTTTTCTGCCTTATCATCCAACTTCTTCCGTATTGCATCCGGAACATGGGCATATGTAACACACCCAAATACTTTAAGATGGGATATATTTGGTTTTTTTCCTGACCAAATCTCATATGGAGTCTTCTTACCAATACTTTTTGTTGGACACCTGTTCGACAAATAAACTGCACATGCTACAGCTTCAGCTCAAAAATCCTTAGGCATACTTTTGGCCGTCATCATCGACCTCACCATATCCATCACTGTTCTATTCTTTCTCTCTGCAACACCATTCTGCTGAGGAGTGTACCTGGCCGTCATCTGATACTTAATCCATTGATTTTTCAAGAAATCATCACACACCGTATACTCAGTGCCTCTATCAGTTCTCAGAGTTTTAATGGAATGCCCACTCTGCTTCTCAACATAAGCCTTGAAACTCTTAAAAATATCACATGCATCAGATTTAAAATTCAACAAATAAACCCAGGTCTTCCTCCTAAAATCATCAATAAAAATGATAAAATACTTGTTACCACCCCGAGAAGGAACATCGACAGAACACAGATCAGAATGAATCAACTCCAATGGCTGCTTTTCCCTCCAAACTTCACCTTTTGGAAAAGGCTCCCTGTGCTTCTTGCCCAAAACGCACGACTCACATTGTCGAGATTTAAAGTTAAGTGATGGCAATCCAGAAACAACATTATTCTTCACAATAAAGTTCAACCCGCCAAAATGAGAGTGGCCAAATCTCATATGCCACAACTAACTCTCATCACAGCCAGTGGTACTAAAGTAAGCTGAATTATAATAATTAAGAGTGATTGGAAATAACCTGTTATTGTTCATGTCTACATTTGCAATCATCCCCATCTGTTCATCACGAATTGTGCAAATACCATGCCTAAAATTAATATCATAATTCTTCTCCTGCAACTGACCAAGACTCAACAAATTCTGACTAAGATTAGGCACATAATAGACATAACCTATTGCACTGGTCTTCCCATTTTTCAAAGTAATAGGAATACTATCTTTCCCAACAACAGACATAACATGATTACTTCCAAACCTCACTGTATTCCTGTAGGTCTCATCAAGATCAGAAAAAAATTTCTTTCTCCCACACATATGATTACTACAACTAGAATCAATGTACCACTTAGAACTTTTATCTTCTTCACCAGCACCAGCAATAAATAAAACAGTTTCATGATTATCACCACTACTTTCAGCTATTTGAGCATGTCCAGTATTGTTATTTTTAAGACCCCAACAATCCTTTTTTATATGACCCATCTTTCCACAATTATAACATTTAATTTTAGACTTATCACGTTTTTGCCCATTATTTTGAGCATCCGAATTAACCTCTGGTTGGTAAGAAAAATTACCTCTACCATGGCCTCTGCCTCTGAAACTTTGACCGCCACGTCCTCTCCTTTGAGAATTCTGGCCCTGCTGATTGGTTTCACCACCATCGGATTCTTTAGGCTTATATACCAAAGCCTTCAATGCTTCTGACGCCGCATCAACAGATGGTCTGTCACATGACATCTCATATGTCATCAATTCTCCTTCCAAATCAGCATACGAAAAAGTAGAAAGATTTTTAATGGCCTCAATAATCTCCTTCTTTGTGTGAAATTTCGAAGTCAACGTCCGAAGAACTTTAGACACCATCTACTCTTCTGTCACTTTATCACCATTGATCTTCATCTGACCAGCTATGGATTTTACCCTAGCCATGTATTCTTGCACTTTTTCATTAGGTTTCAGATCACTTGTAGGATATAAAAACAATATATATCCAAAATAATATTAAATAGATTAACGCACAGCGAAATAAAACTTCTTTGTAATAACGAACAATAAACAAACCCGCACGCACACAATCTGGGGGGGGGGGGGGGGACCTAAGCCGAAGCTTGGTCGAGAAACAACCTGAAGGCTATTCAGTTTCTCCTGTATCTATTTGTTTTTCTTTGTGATTACAATGATCACCCAATGCCTCTATTTATAGGCTTAACTATCCCTGAATCCTACCATTAATCTGATTCAGAACTATTTCCTAAAACAAATAGGATACCCAAAACAAACACTAAACCAAATAGGAAATAGACAAATAACAAATCCTACTACAATTATAATTACCTAATTAATACAAATTTGGTTTAAATTATTATTTTCCAACAGATTTCATTCAAAGTTTACTTGTTATGGGAGATAAATATTACTCCTCAATGATTTGTGCTTAGATAAAAACTTCATTCCGTCATAAAACACTATTCTTTGGGCTGAAAGATAATTACATCTTTGGAAATCAATTTTTTAAGCTTTGCATAAGGTTTGTGGACAGAGTTTTGCTCTCTTTTCCCCCAACAAACTATTTCAGCTAACTTCAAGTTAACTTTCATTATACTTATTTATATCATCACGGTCATTACTAGGACTAGAACTTTAGTTAAATAAGAGGTTTAGTTCACTTCATTCGTTATTGAACATCGGTGCACGCTTCAATTTTGTGTCAACTACAAAATTTGTTTCGAAATGACCCAATTTTAGAATTCAGGCAATTGTTTGGAACTTCCAGTGAGCACATGTATTGCACAAACAAGTTTAAGGTCAAGAATAAGATTTTCAGCAATGGAAACTACAGAAAGCACCTCAATAAGTCATAACTTGCCGCAATATCTTTCACGGCCTTCTTCCGATCCTCAGCATAATGTTCCCAACAACAGAAAGAGGCCTCTAGACCACGTACAATGTTCGTTTGGAGGGTTCCCCTTACTACAAAATGCATGTTATTCTGTACATTATTATATGAATCCCTTCCAAATATTGTGAAATAGAAAATTTAACTCCTCCAAACTCAAATAAAAGGTTACTAATCAGAAGGTAATTTGTTTATCAACAATTTTCATTACTCAAAAAGGCTACATGTTGAAATCAATAGAGCCTAAAATGAGTTACATTATGTATAGCATAAGTCATGCACGCACTTTGCACTACTTACGTGGACGGAGTTTTGATCTCTTTTCCACAAATAAAGGAACATTATTTTATGTATTTCAGCTAATTTCAAATTGACTTTCATTATATTCAACTATACAATCAAGATCATTAGTTACGTACAGAAATCGAATTTTCAATTAAATAAGAAATTTAGTTAATTACTTCATTCGTTATTGAACTTCGGTGGCCGCTTCAATGTTGTTTCTTGACTTAGAAATTTTTTTAATTTCAGTGAGTCAACTGCAAAATTTGTTTCTAAATTACCCAATTTTAAAATTCAGGCCAATTGCTTGAGCTTCGAGGGAGACGATCATTGGAATTGGTTTTTAGAAACTGCAGTTCCAATGAAGTGAAATTAGAAACAATTCCAATCATCCGAGATCATTAGCATAATTGGACATTCGCACTGGTAACGGGAATCTGGATAAAACTGGTTCCAATAATCCAAATTTCAATAGTGTGTCCTTTTAGAGTCAAACACTTTTTTTTATGATTTCATTATTTTATTTTCATACCCACTAACTAAACACCCTCTAGTGTTCCACAGAATTGTTTGGAGCTACCTTTACCCAACCCTCTCTAAAATAACACTTTTATCCAATTTTTGCAATATCTATAGGCCATATGTTACCATATATATCACTAAGGAATGTGCTATAACTTAGGCAACTTTCCTGGCATATGCAACATATATGTTGAGGGAATATGTAGTTGGTTTGAGTACTTAGGCCTTGTGCGTTACCACATCTTAAAGAAGGTTTTGGAGAATATATTTTCAAAACCATGTTACTTTAAAAAAATTGTTTTCAAAAAATTATATTTGGTAAAGAAATTTGGAGCAACAGGTTCTCCAAAATTAAGTTTAGTTATTGGAGATTAGGCAAAAAAAATTTGGCCCAAAATCATTTTTAACCTTATCTTCTAAAACAACTATTGGGCTGATGCTAAATATGTTTCATGTTTGAAAACAAATCTGAAACTCAAAACATGACTAAAACTTGACAAAACTTAACAAAATGAACATGGCCTAGTTAGCTTACTTGTCTTGGGTAAGTTAGATTTCATTTAAATTTACCTGTTTTTGGAGAAATATTATAGTCCTCACTCATTCGTGCTTAAAAATAAAAATTTTATTCCTCCATAGTAACCTTACATTTGTGGTGAAATTAATATATAGGTTCTTTTGCTGAAAGATAATTACATCTTTGCAAATATTAAAGCCATGTATAAGGACCAACTAGTTTCTTTCGCTTACATGGATGGACTTTTGATCTCTTTTCCCCAAATAAATGAACATTGTTTAATTTATTTCATCTACCTTCAAATCAACCTTCATTATATTCAATTATACAATCAAGATCATTAGTTACCTACAGAAATAAAATTTTCAATTAAATAAGAAATTTAGTTACGTCATTCGTTATTGAACTTCGGTAGTCGCTTTAATTTCGTCTCTCAACTTAGAAAAAGTTTAATTTCAGTTAGTCGACTACAAAATTTATCTTTAAATTAACCAATTTAAAAATTCAGTCCAGTTGCTTGAGCTTCCAGTGAGCACTTGTATAGTACAAAGAAGTTTAAGGTCAACATAAGATTGTAAGCTATGGAAACTGCACAAGCCACTTCAGGAAGTCGAAACCTACCGCAACATCCTTTGCAGAATTCTTCTGATCTAATGTATAAGGTTTGCAACAATAGAAAGAGGCATCTTGACCACAATGTGTCAGCTGGGAGGATTCCCTTTACTACAAAATACGCGTTATTGTTACATTCGACCTCATTTCATTGAGGTTGTCAAAATTCCCCAATTCCAAAACTGTCAAACAAAGCTAAAGAAATTTATGAAAAAAGATGAAGATTGTGATGGATCTATACAAAAAGAAGATAATAGAATTACTCCTCTTCCCATAACCTGTTCCAATTATACAAACAAACCGCGCTAATGAGGCCAAATGATCATTGGAATTGGTTTTTAGAACTGGTTACAATAAGGCCAAATTAGAAACGATTCCAATAATCCGAGATCTTTAGAACAGCTGGGTATTCATATCGAAAATCTGGATAAATGGTTCTAAAAGGAAGGATACAGTTGGTTCCAATTATCCGTATTTCACTAGTGTGCCCTTTTAGTCAAGGACCATTTGTATTTGTTAAAAAACATAACCAAAATGCTAGTTTGGCAAACCTAGAGGAGTCATGAAGTAATTTGCCAAGATATATTTCAAAAGTTGTGTAATGATATATACAGTTATGAATGATAAATGCGTAGATAAAAATGATTTATATAGTTAAACAGTTACAAATAAATTTAAAATTCCTTGCGCAGTTTTGTATACAGCATTTTGGGCAAATAATTGCAAACAATCATCTCTTTCTAAGTATACCAAAAAAGGATGCAAAATATGCACGTAAAGTGCACAGCTGTTGCACGATTGTTTGCAATATTTGCCCAAAATACTTTGTACAACACTTTAATTTGTGCAATGTGATGATAAACGAACAACCTAATTAATATTGACAATTTTAGTATAGAAGACTTACTCAAATCATGGAAGTTTTTTTAAAAAATAATACTATTTCAAAATTTAATTCCCATACTAACACTTTTACTGTTCTTATTCCACAGACAACACTTTATTTTCTATCATTTCGTTTTTTTCCTTAATCGTCACCATCAATGGTAGGTGGTGGTGGTGGTTTGGAAGACCGTGATGACCCACTTTCTGTGGGGAGCTATTCGCAGCTTCTTTTATCCGAGGATGTTGTTGTTGATGATTTTGACGCTGAAAATTGCTTCAAATTTGCTTCCTCCTTTTCCTCTGATTAGAACGCTCCCAAAATGCTCTGCTTTGGCAATGGTCATTTCAATGGAGCAGAATGTGATTATTTTTTCGAGGAAGCACTACCAAGATTGCCCAGAAAATTGCCGGAGTTACATGAAGCGATTCTTCTTCCGCAACTTTGACGACGACCATCAACGCCGCCGCTGGCATGACCGCCAACATCACCCCTTTGACAAGGTTAAATGTAATTGATTATGTAATCTTAATAACATTGATACCATTTATGGTTTTTTTTTTTTTTTTTTTGGTGGGGTTTGGTTGCCATTTATCTAATGCATAAATTAAAGGTCAGTAACTGTAGAAATTGAAGATCAGCAATATGAATCCTTCTTAGCTTGCATCAATAAGAAAGAAGTTCTAGAAAATCTACATTTTTTCCTTAACTACCCTCCCTGAATCAAACCACCCACTTTTGTCTCTCCACCTTGTCGCACCTACATACCAATCCTCTGCATCACCCCTTTCAAGTCTTCGTATTCTTCTCTTTCATATGAGATTTCCAAGTTCCCTTCCCAACTGCAGTAATTGTTTCAAAAGCAATATGCATTTCAAACTTAATTGATTAAGAAAAGCATCTATGTAAAGGAACAAATCAATCTCCAAAAGAACTCCCAAGCCTTAAAAGAACAATTGAACCTGAGCCTCTGCACTATTTAACCTCCCCAGCCTTCTTCTCTGATTCGAAAACTGTTACTGAATCCATCGAACCTCCAACCATGACAGACATAAGTGGTATGATATCTTCAGTTCTTCACGTACCAACCCATAAAGTATTTTCATTATATTTTGGGTCTAATTTCTCTGGAGAAATCTAAATTGGGGTATGAACACCAAAGAACAAAATAGTTTACAGGGAAGGGAAATTCATCATAATCATAAACCACCATGATCAAATTAGCTAAAACAAGAAATATATGGAATAGACACCAAGATTATATATCCGATTTCCAAGACCTCTACCAAAAATGGATCATTAGCCACCTCTTTTTTACACATTTCTCTCTCCGTGTTTGAATTATTATGTTCAGAGCTGAGAAACAAATGCAGGAGAAACACAAAATAGCTCCAAAAAATAAAAAATAAAATTAAAAGAAAAAGTAGGCCTTATTTTGAGTTTCGTTTTAACAGTGATAAAGAACAAAAACAGTCGCAGTCATCCCACTGCCGTCCATCTTTTCAATTACAGTCGCAACCCACTGTTCACTGTTAGTGATTAACTTTCCAATCACATTCACAAGCCAGCTATGAGGTGAAACAAGGATGGACATACTATAGGAGTTCATCCCAAAACATCCAGACAGAGATTGTACCTTTCCAAGCCAATATCGATGGATATGAAGGAAGGGCAATTTAGGAAAAAGTGTAATTTATTGTTCTTCATGCTAATTTTTGCTCTGACAATAACACTAGTCTTCATAAAATAAGAAGTCATAATTTTATCTTTAATTTCATTGATAGGATATACTATTTTTATGGTTAAATCTGTTGCACTGAATAATTTTTTGTTAGTTAAGAAAATAGTTTTTCAAATATTATTATATTGGAAAAAAAATTCCAAATCATGTTAGTTATCCTTACTCCACAAAAAAAAAAGGTTCCGGGTTTCCTACACCAATTTTCTATGCTACTCTCTATGCCACCAATAAAATCTTGCCACCTATCCAACTCTAACCCAGCCCATCTAATTAACAGGAAACCAAATCCCCAACCCATCTAATTAACAGCGAACCAAATCTGAAGTATGAGCGCCGTGAACCAAATTTGCCACCTATTCAATCCTGGGGCTTCCGCGAAGCCATGTCCAACTCTTCCTTTTTGTGAATGGAATGATCTTACATAAGCATCACGGCTAGTTATAAACAATCCCTTTTGAGTAATTTTGCAGAAGATTTATGGGAATTCAATTGTGAGATGAAGAAGGAAAATTGCAGGACTAAAAAAATAATTTGTGAAGGGCGTTGCTCTTTCTTCTTCTTCCGTCACTAGTACTGATCCCAGAACCACTGCTACTCTGCTGAGCCCCGGCAACGGGACTGATCCCGGCAGTGGAGCCACAAGGAGGAGTGGGTGGTGGCTAGAAATTTCTGGGTTTTTCTTGCTGATTGGGGTTTTGGCTCATGGGTTTTAGAATTTTAATTACCAATTTCTTGTGATTTTACTGGTAAATTTAGGGATGGTCACGGTTCCGGAACCGCCGGTTACGGTTCATGAATCAGTGTCTCGTCCCCCAAGGTTCCGGTTCCGGTTTCACTGATTCATGAACCGTAACCGGCGGTTCCGGAACCGTGGTCCCCTACACACAAAAGCAACGTTTGATAATTCACATGGCCAAAAATATTTACGTTTGATAATTTTGTTTGAACCTGAATTTTGACCTAAAGTTCAAACCAAGATTTCAGTTTATGTTTGGTATCTCAGCTTGAGTTTAGTTACCAAACAAGGTCTACAATCGTGATTTAAACTTAGATTTGAATTGTTGTTTGGCATCATGCTTTTGCTTGATTTTTGAAACATAGTTCACAATTATAATTTAATTTAAATCAGTGGTGTCTTTTTCCTTTGTTCCAAACTTCTTTTCCTGTGTCAATTTTAAATAAGTTTAAGGTCAAGATAAGATCTTCAGCTATGGAAACTGCAGAAGCGACTTCAATAAATCAAAACCTGCTGCAGCATCATTTGCAGTGTTCTTCTGATCCTATCAAGGGCGGATTTAAGGTGGGGGCATTGGCCACGTGCCCCCAGTGAACCCACCCTAAATCAATTACTAAACATATACATTTAGAAAAATTTTCTATTATAAAGCATATGTGCCCCCAGAATTACTACTAACTGGCCCATTTCACATGCTATTCTTTTAATAGTTAGCCAGGCAAAGTCTGTATTTATTTAATTATCCAATTAAATAAAAGAAGTTTTTTTTTTTTTTTTTCCTTTCACATAAGCTTATTTATTGTAGGTCCTGAACTAAAATTTGAGTATGGCAATTGTATGACTTCAATATTGTTTTTTGTTTTTTGGTCTATTGTAGAGTTGTAGATGATTCTAAAAATTTGAAGCTCAATTTATTTTCTTACTTTAGGCCAATTTTTTTTCTTTAGATATTCTATATATATTTTAAGATAAAATTATAAGATATATTTATATATATAATTAACACTACTACAAAATAGAGCTTTAACGGCGGAAAAGAGAAAACCGCCGTTATAAAAGAAATACGGACATTCTACGGCGGTTTTAAAATAAACCGCCGTAGAAAGGGACTTTCTACGGTGGTTTATAAGCAAACCGCCGTAGAAAGTCCATACTTACCGCCGTAGAAAGTCCCTTACTTTCTACGGCGGATTTTCAATTAACCGCCGTAGAAGGTCCCTTTCTACGGCGGTTTATATGAAAACCGCCGTTGTATTGACGTATTTAACCCTAAATAACAACGTGTATCTCCATATCACGGCCGAAAGTCTTCTTCTCCAAATTTCTACTACAGTTTTGCACATTTGAGGTAATGAATCGTCATTTGAAGATAAAATTTATCACCTTAAGGTTAGAAATTTCTAAAATTTCTCAGTAATTGCTTATTCTTGTACTTTAGATGTGTGTATATTGAATTTATTTTTATTTATGGTAGAGTACTAAAAATTAAAGTTACAATCCATGTATATGGTGAACCTTAGTATTGTGGAACCATATTTAGTTTTACTATGTAGTTTTTTGGTGATGTGATTTGATTTATAGTGTTTGATTTTTATTGGATGATGTTCATATATTTAGCACTACTTAGAGTGTGTATTATTTTTTTATGCATTGCATGTGTTTGATAAAATGCATAAATGAAAAACGTATGGGTTCTTTTTCATTTGATTATGTCTATTGAGCATGTGTTGGTTATGCATTATTTTTTCCATTGAGCTATTATATTAGTTTTGATTATATGAGTAACATTAGTATTACATGTGCTAAGACAAGCATGCAACTTGATACTTTCTACATTGTTTGTTGAATTATTATTTGGTTTTTTTAATTATTTCAAGGTATTAGTTACGCATGGATCGAAATATCTTGTTGTATGGTGATTGGACCTCCGATTTTTATGCGAAAGAAGTTGAGAATTTCATTGAATTGGCTTATAAGAATACAAAGTGCGTCCATTGTCCATGTAAAGCTTGTACAAATGGTGCCGGTTTGATAACTCAGATACAATAAGATTCCATTTATATCGGAATGGATTTGATCCTTCTTATAAATTGTGGATTTGGCATGGTGAAAGTATTGATAGTTTACCTGAGCAAAGAAAATTTCATGCAAAAGGAGATGATGGGATTACTAGAGATCGATTAGATAACATGATTGAGGATGTGGCCGAGGATTTTGCTGATAAACCGGAAGTTCTTGCTTCCATTTTGGGTGACAATGAGAAGCCTCTATACAACGGTTGCACTAGATATACACGCTTGTCTAGTGTTTTGAAGTTGTTTAATTTGAAAGCGGCAAATGGATGGTCAGATACTAGTTTTACAGCCTTATTGAGGGTATTGAAAGATTTGCTTCCAGAAGATAGTGAACTTCCAGATCGAATTTATGAGGCGAAAAAAATATTGTGTCCAATGGGTATGGAGTATAAGAAGATCCACGCTTGCCCAGACGATTGTGTCCTCTACAGGAATGAGTATAAGGATTTATTGCTTTGTCCTAAGTGTAAAATTTCACGATATAAAAACAAGCAGCTATGTGATGAAGTTGAAGACAGTTCTGATGCGCAAAAGAAGGGGTCACCGACTAAGGTTCTGTGGTATCTTCCTATAATACCGAGATTTAAACGGTTGTTCGCTAATGCAAAAGATGCAAAACTTATGACATGGCATTCAGATCGGTGTATTCCCAGTGATGATGACAAGGTGATAATGCATACATCAGACTCGGATCAGTGGAAAAAAATTGATTCAATGTATCCTTCATTTGGGGGAGAAGCTAGAAATTTGAGGCTTGGTTTGTGTACTGATGGAATGAACCCGTTTGGCAGTCTGAATAGCACACATAGCTCATGGCCGGTGATGTTGATTATTTACAATTTGTCGCCTTACTTGTGTATGAAGCACAAGTATATACTTATGTCTCTAATGATTTCTGGCTCACGACAACCAGGAAATGACATCGATGTGTATCTTGCTCCTCTTATTGAAGATTTGAAAAAGTTATAGAATGAAGGCGCACTTGTGTCTGATGCATACCGTGAAGAAATGTTCACATTACGTGCCATGTTGTTCTGTACCATTAATGATTTTCCTGCACATGCAAACTTGTTTGGGTACTCTATTAAAGGGCATAAGGCATGCCCTATATGTGAACAGAGTACAGATTTTTGTAAGCTTCCACATGGGAGGAAGACAGTATACCTTGGGCATCGTAGATTTCTTCCCAAGACTCATTTGTATTGCAATATGAAAAGAGCATTCAATGGATTTCAAGAGTTTAGAAAAGCTCCAGAACCCTTGAGCGGGCCAGAGGTGAAAGTTCGTGTGACGAATATTAATGTGGAGTTTGGAAAACCTTCGTAATCCAGTAATAATGATACATGTTGTTGGAAGAAAAAATCCATCTTTTTTTAACTTTCATACTGAGAGAACTTGGATGTCAGACATTGTCTCGACGTTATGCTTATTGAGAAAAATATTTGTGAAAGCCTGCTAGGTACGCTTTTGAACATACCTGGTAAAACTAAGGATGGTTATAACGCGAGACTTGATATGGTTGATATGAATATAAGATCAAATTTAGCACTGGTAGCTCGAGGACAACGCACATATCTACGCCCTGCCTGTCACACTTTGTCCAGAAAAGAGAAAAAAACAACTATGTTCAAGTTTGCGTAGCATCAAAGTTCCATTCGGATATTCTTCAAATGTAAGTAAACTTGTTTCCTTGAAAAATTTAAAACTGGTTGGTTTGAAGTCTCATGATTTCCATGCCTTAATGCAACAATTGTTGCATGTAGCTATTCGCTCGATATTGCCCAAGCATGTTAAGTCTAGTATAACAAGACTTTGTTTTTTCTTCAAGGCTATATGTAGCAAGGTTATCGCACGCGAAAGACTTGATCAGTTACAAGATGAAATAATTGTTGTCCTTTGTCAATTTGAAATGTATTTTTCACCCGCCTTCTTTGATATTATGGTACATTTGGTGATTCATTTGGTTAGAGAGATAAAAATCTGCGGGCCTGTTCATTTGCGATGGATGTACCCATTCGAGCGATATATGAAAGTATTTAAGGGGTATGTTAAGAATCGTTATCGTCCTGATGCTAGTATTGTTGAAAGTTATATAGCTGAGGAGGTAATTGAGTTTTGCACTGAGTACTTGGCCGATACAGCATCAATTGGAATATCTAAGAATCGGCACGATGGGCGGATTACAGGTATGGGCACAAGGGGAGGAAAAATGTTTATGCCTTCTAATGTTGAATTGATGAAGACGCATCTCTACATACTACGCAATTCTGAAGAAGTTGAGCCCTATGTGAGAGACCATATGCGTTCAATAAGAACGTCTTATCCTGCTTGGACGGATCAAAATGTGCTCAATGAACATATCCGGACATTTGTCTATTGGTTTGGTAATGCTGTCATGGGCAAAGACGTTTCGGAGACATTAAAATGGTTGGCGTTTAAGCCTAGCCATGTGGTACGAGCATTTTCATGCGATGACATAAATGGATATTCATTTGCTACTAAGAGACAAGATGAGAAGAGCACGGCACAAAACAGTGGTGTTACATTAATCTCGGAGGCTTTACATGTTTCTAGCTGGAAGGATAAAAATTCAATGTATGCAAGCATAGCATATTACGGGGTGATCGAAGATATTTGAGAGCTTGACTATGTTTGTTTCAAAGTAGCTGTATTTCGATGCAAATAGGTTGATAACAATAATGAGGTTCGAACTGATGATCTATTGGGTTTTACCTTGGTTGACCTTAATCGAGAGGGTTTCAAGGGGGAACCATTTATACTTGCATTGCAGGCGAAACAGGTTTTTTATATCACCGATCCTTGTGACGAACATTGGTCTGTTGTTCTTCATGGTAAACAACATCACGGAGTGGAAGGGATTGATACAGAAGAAGGGCTTTATGAGGCGGGCACTTTCTCTAGTGGGTTACCTGAATCGAGAGCAGTTGAAGAAGATAGGAACTTGATAAATACATACTTCGTGATGACCACAGCGAAGGATTATGGTTCGAGGATCAAGTTTTCCATAAGAGAAAGAGAATATGTTAAGAATCATTTTTAGGTATATTGTTTGTTTGTTTTTTTTTTTTTTTTTTTTTTTTGCTGTGGGTGTGTGTGTGCGTATTTATATGTATATTTGATTTTAATGAAACGAGGTGGATATAATTTTATAACAACATTTATTTTTATCCTTCGTACTGTCTGATTGAAGCAGGTCACAACTTGGATGAAGCCGCGCAATCAAGGGATAAAATTTTCAGGGAACTTCATATAGCGAAATGTTTATAAATGAATTTGTTATTGCTGGAAATTGTGTGAAGCTTTTGTGTTGATGTTAGGATGATAGAGTGTTTTGGTTAAATTTACAGGGGAGACTCTGTCGGAATTGATTTTAAACTGAATTCCGTATTATTTGAAGTAGTTGGAATCTTAATGAAATATTTAATTATGTGCATATCCTTGACAAGGAGTATGTTACATTTATAGGGGAGACTCTGTCGAATTTTCTGGCAAATTGATTTCCTTGTTTTTCATTTATGATTAAATGTCCCATGTTTTTTTTTTTTTTTTTTTGCAAGGAGAAGTTTTGGTAAAATTTACAGGGGAAGCTCTACAATGATTTTTGTTTTGATTTTATATTTAACTCTTGATAAATTACTTTTCTGTGCATCAAAAAAAAGATATTCATTTAGCGAGGTTAGTTATTGACCGCTAAATGAATTAATTATTCGTTTATCGATTAATAAATCTTTATTATTTTAGAGAGATTCTTCAATATATTTTCTATTGAGGCGCGCTTCGTACAGGCGGCAACCTATTTCTATTTTTTGCCTCTTAACTAGCATGCATCTATACGAGACATACAGAAGCGCTAGAAAATTATTAAGACTATACATGGATACGACATTGAGTATTTGTACCCAATTGTAAAGAGAGTATTAATTCTTTCAAGCTATTTTTGTTTTATCTTAACATAATTGCAATTATTGATTACCTTTAATTATTAAAATAGAGATAATTTTTTATTGGGCACTTAAGAATTCATTTTTCTTATACTACTTACTTAAAGCATTTATCGCTTTAATTATTTTATCCCGTTCGCCAAGTCGAAAATGCAGAAAATTTAGGGAATTAAGATAATGAAGCTTAATGTACTTTTACGAAAGTTATTAATTTTTCGCTTTACCTAAAATTATTGTGTAATAGTACATGAAATTTTTCGGTGGAATGGTACGTGCACGGGAAAATTTGAAATTTAATTATTAAATGTTTCATACAAGGCTTGCTTCTGTACATAATTAATAAATATAATGTAAATTGGGTATGTAATATTATGATGACAAAGTTTTGGGGTTAATTTATGAAAATGAAAAAAAATAGAAATTAATAGGGTTTAGGGTTCATAAAATGAAATAAAAATAGAAATTTATGCGCGCGCGGGAATTGGCTCCAATTGTTTCCACTTTTCTACGGCGGGTAAAAAAAAACCGCCTTGGAAAATACTTTCTACGGCGGTTCTTCCTTGAACCGCCGTAGAATAAACCGCCGGTCTAAATTCAAATTTGTTGGTCTAATATCTCTAATTTCCCCACAGTTCCCCTGCTTCTCCCCTGCATTCCCCTGTAATATTGGATATGCAATTTAATAATGATCAACTGGTGCAAGTAAATAAAATACATTATATTTTGCAACATACTAAATTTAATGTATTTCACTATACATATTTGATTAATATTATCATCCTTAATTGCAAATATATATATATATATAATATAGTACCTTTACTAGAAGCAGAAGAAGAATTAGTAGCAGTGGGTTATCAAACGGAATATTCGGGTATCAAATTTGGTTTATTTTACGTTGCTTCTTATCTAAATCTACTAGTTTCTTCATTTTTCTTCTGACTCTTTTTCAAATTCGATAAATGTTGGTTGATCCTATATTTCATTATAGTTCTATGATTCAGAGTATCCTTTACTATTCCTATTTGATCCCTTTGATTTCCATATTCGAAGTTGCGATCGGATCTATTCATTAAAAAGAATCGATTCAATACATTTCTTATGTACCCATAGGTACTATATTATATATATATATGTAGCTAATGAAATCCAGTAAGTATTTCTTTTTTTTTTATTGGGCCCTTAAGCATTAATTTTTCTTATACTACTTACTTAATGCATTTATCGATTTGATTATTTTATCCCGTTCGCCCAAGTCGAAAACTCAGAAAATTTAGGGAAGATAATAAAGCTTATTTCTTTATCGAAGCTTACATGTAAATTTACGAAATTTATTAATTTTGATCTTTTACCTATAATTATTGTGTAATAGTATGTGAAATTTTTCGGTGGAATGGTGCACGGGAAAATTTGAAATTTAATTATTAAATGTTTCATAAAAGGCGAGCTTCTGTACATAATTAATACATATAATATAAATTGGGTATGTACTATTATATTTCCAAATTTTGGGGTTAATTTATGAAAATAAAAAAAAAAATAGAAATTAATAGGGTTTAGGGTTTAGGGTTCAGAAAATGAAATAAAAATAGAAATTTATGCGGGCGTGGGAATTGGCTCCAATTGTTTCCACTAACCGCCGTAAAATAAACCGCCGGTCTAAATTCAAATTTGTTGGTCTAATTAATATCTCTAATATCCCCACAGTTCCCCTACTTCTCCCCTGCATTCCCTTGTAATATTGGATATGCAATTTAATAATGATCAACCGGTGCAAGTAAAAAAAATACATTATATGTTGCAACATACTAAATTTAATGTATTTCACTATACATATTTGATTAATATTATCGTCCTTAATTGCAAATATATATATAAATATATATATATATATAGCTAATGAAATCCAGTAAGTATTTCTTTTTTTTTTTTATTGGGCCCTTAAGCATTAATTTTTGTTATACTACTTACTTAATGCATTTATTGATTTGATTATTTTATCATGTTCGCCCAAGTCGAAAATGCAGAAAATTTAGGGAAGATAATGAAGCTTATTACTTTATCGAATCTTACATGTAAATTTACGAAATTTATTAATTTTGATCTTTTACCTATAATTATTGTGTAATAGTACGTGAAATTTACATGCAAATGGTTCAAGGGAAAATTTGAAATTTAATTATTAAATGGTTCATAAAAGTCGAGCTTCTGTACATAATTAATAAATATAATGTAAATTGGGTATGTAATATTATATTTAAAAAATTGTGGGGTTAATTTATGAAAATGAAAAAAAATTAATAGCAAAATATGCTCGCGCGGGAATTGGCTCCAATTTTTTTCCCCTCTTCTACGCTGGTTCACGAAAAACCCCTTTAGAACCAAACATTCTACGGCGATTCAACCGAAAGCCGCCGTAGGACCAACTTTCTACGGCGGTTCAAAGTGAAACCGCCGTAGAAGGTACTTTCTACGGTGGTTTCACTTTGAACCGCCGTAGAAAGTTGGTTCTACAGCGGTTTTCGGTTGAACCGCCGTAGAACCAACCCGCCGGTCTAAGTTCAAAATATTTGAACTTAGACCTCTCTTTTCCTTATTCTTTTCCCCTTCTTCTCCCCTACTTCTCCCCTGTTTCCCTCTCCCTTCTCCCACCCCGGTTCGGTTTCGTTACGCCCGGGACCCGTCGCCTGCGCAACCCGTCGAACTCCTCCCCTTTCCTGCAACTTCCCGGCGGCTGCTTAGCGTGTTGATCGGTCCTTGAGGACCAAGGTTCGATCTTTGTGTGTCGTAGGGCAGTGGCCACCATTTCTTCCATTTTCCCCAACAATATTTTCGGCCTTGGATGTAGGAGTGCAATCCTACATAAGGTTTAGCCAACTTCTATGCTTGCATTTTAAAGCTTTTGCAATGTTACCTTCCATTTTGTAATTACTTCCTATTGAACTAGGGTTTTTGTGCACAATATAATGTTGATTTCGGGTTTGATGCTAGTGATGAATGATTGGATGGCTTTGGGATTTATTGATTGTTGGTTGAATTGGTTTGGTTGTTGAATTTCGTGTTTTGTCCTACATAAGTTGAGAACCTAGGTGTTTGATTAGGATTTCAATTAAGTACCCTTCTTCAATTCGGTTTTCCTTCACTAAGATGAGAATCACAATGTTGATTTCGGTTTTGCTTGATTAGTTTGATAACACTGGTGTTTGATTTCGGTTCTTAGTCGATTTAGTGATCCTCCTTTAGTGATAATGAGGAAAATGCTTGGTTGTTGAGCTTTATAGGGTTCCTTCTTTGGGGCTCCCTTGTTTTAATGTCTTGAATGCCCCTTATATATTGAAAGTAAAGCTATCTTTGCATCAATGTAAAGCATCTTTATTGCACAAGCACAAAGTACCTTTTGAGTGTAGCTTCTCTTGTTTTAGGGAAGGAGAGTATTTTTTAGGAGTGAAGTACACTTCCTTTAAGCTTTTACCTTTCTCCCTATATTTTGATTTTTCCCTTTAGTGGACATGATTTTTCTCATTAGTTGTTGGTTGTGAACTGTGAAGTACTTTATCAATGGTACCCTTTATAAGTCCACTTTTTTGGGGCTCCTTGGTTTAAGTTGGATAATGACACTTGTGTATTGTAAATATCACTATCTCCTCTTCGCTTTTCCTTATCTTTGTTTGAAATGCGTGAAATATGCTTTGTGAGTCGTTCTCCGTGATGAGGGGGATTTTTTTAATAATTGTATAGTTTGAAATATCACTTCTCCTTAAATCTTTTACATTATGCAATTTAGTGTTTCTCCTTTAGTGGCAAGGAGGATAATTTTTTGTGGTTGAGTTGACGGTGTGTTCCTCCCTTGGTTTAATGTCATGAATGCCTCTAATCTATTGAAAGTGAGTCTATCTTTGCATCAATGTAAAGCTTCTTTATTGCAAAAGCACAAAGTACTTCTCTTGTTTTAGGGAAGGAGAGTATTTTTTAGGAATGAAGTACTCATCCTTTAAGCTTTTACCTTTCTCACTATATTTTGGTTTTTTCCTTTAGTAGAAATGATTGTTCTCATTAGTTGTTGGTTAGAAATGTGAAGTGCTTTATCAATGTTACCCTTTATAAGTCCACTTTTTTGGGGCTCCTTTGGTTTAAGTTGGATAATGGCACTTGTGTATTGCAAATATCACTATCTCCTCTTCGCTTTCCCTTATCTTTGTTTGAAATGCGTGAAATATGCTTTGTGAGTCGTTCTCCGTGATGAGGGGGATTTTTTTTTTTTTATAAATGTAGAGTTTGAAATATCACATCTCCTTAAATCCTTTACATTATGCGATTTAGTGTTTCTCCTTTAGTGGCAAGGAGGATAATTTTTTGTGGTTGAGTTGAAGGTGTGTTCCTCCCTTGGTTTAATGTCATGAATGCCCCTAATCTATTGAAAGTGAGGCTATCTTTGCATCAATGTAAAGCTTCTTTATTGCAAAAGCACAAAGTACTTCTCTTGTTTTAGGGAAGGAGAGTATTTTTTAGGAGTGAAGTATTCCTCCTTAAAGCTTTTACCTTTCTCACTATATTTTGGTTTTTTCCTTTAGTAGAAACGATTGAATTATGCTAGTTGTCAATAGTTGACATTGCGAAATGTACATTTCCTTTTAAATTTAAACATTACAAGCATTCTTATTTTTTGTTTCCTTTGGTTTAAAGTGTTCAATGGCGCGTGGGTTTTGAAATTAAAGCTTTTCTTTAAATGCAAAGATGTTATCTTGTTTTCTCTTTGTCTTTACATGAAATTTAAAGTAAGCTAATGGCCTGAAAAAGAAAACGCAATGAGGAGCATAGTGATGAGGGAGAGTGCAATGGAGATGGATCTTTTACTAGATCTAAAAGAGGTAAAGGGCCTACAAATTGCAACGATCTTTTGGAAATGCGTATGAAGGAGAAAACTCTTGAGATTTCGCTCAATTCAAAAAATGAGCCTAAAAATTATCATACGAAGTGGATTACATTCATAGCATTCACGGCCCGGAACAAAGTGGACATTATGGAATATGCATCATGGCATTATTTGTTTTTGAATCAACCGAAGAACTCGAAACCAAGTGGATTTCTTATGCCGGTAAACGTTGGAAAGATTGGAAATCCTTTTTAGGTAGATATGTAAATGGTGACTTGCAGGGTGAGGACCCATGCCTTGAATATAAATATCTCCCTAGGGAGACATGGCTTAAGTTTAAGGCTAGCCGCGAAACAAAAGAATGGAAGGTGGGTTTTTGAAATTCATTTCCTTCTTGTTTTTGGATATTTGAAATTGCTCAGTTTATGGATAATCGCTTTTCATTGTATTTTTCTCTAGGCAATTCGTGAAAAGCGCAAAAGAATGCCACTTTAAATTCTTTTTACCATAATTTATCTCGTGGTGGGTACTGACTGCTAAAGAAGAATTTGCATGAAGAGGCTTTGATTGCAACTGGGCACGGTCCTTCCGAAGAAGAAGGGGAAGAACCTTATGTAGGGCCAGGCCGGCATCTACTTTGGAGACAAGCTCACACAAATAAAAAAGGCGAATACTTTACCCCAGTGGCTGGTCTGTTGGAAGTGAAATTGTAAGTTTACACCATACATTTTCTTATGTTTCAGTTCTTTAAGCTACACATATAATTAAAACTATATATAATTGATCTATTTACATTTCATATTTTTGGCAAAACATTTAGGAATATCAATGTTTGCACGAGTCCCAAGGGGAGACAGTTACAGAGGGTAGGAATGACATTCTTGTCAAGGCAACAGGAAAGACTGATCACCCCGGTCGTGTTTGCGGCCATTCTACTAGGGCACGTATCATAGAGGTTTTCCTGAAAATAAGCCCGTCGCTTAAAGATGAACTAGATTTAACTAAAAGAAAGCTTCAGAAAACCACTGCCTAGCTCAATGAATGTCAAACACATCTTAAGATGATGGTTGGGTTTATATGTACTAAGATGGGGACTGACTATGATACAGCAAGAGCCACTGTCCTCAATAGTGCCAAAGCTCAGAGCTTGAACCCAGAAACCTCCAGAATGACCCCAGAGATGTTTGAGGTCCATGGTAGCAATATTTCCTCTGTGAGTCCGACGCTACACCCTAAAGAACCTCGTATGCAAAATTTTTCTCCCCTTATCCCTACAAGTTTACCTGAGTTACATACGATACTTGTTTCATCTATGGACCCGATCAATTTGAATGAGGTTCAAAATAGCCCTATTGCAACAAACTTGGAATATGTGAGTTCTTTAGGTGAATACAAGGTAATTAAAGTACATTTATGTCTGTCATATTTGTTTGTATAATTTCTTTCATATTGTCACTGCTAAAGAAGCTTGATATTGCTTTTCATGATTACACTTGGTTTTTGAAGTTAGCGAAAATAGTTCAGTAATGTTCATTCGCTTGCCTATTATCTCAGGACGGGTGTGAATGTCATCTGTTCATCTCTAAGGATACATGTAAGAGACGTAAGCTTGTGGCCAAGGGAAATGTTTATAAGTAGAGAAAGCACCACGGCTACAAGGTAAGGAAAGGTTGCGCGAGGGTTACAATTAAAATTTCATATGATGACTTTGCCCCGCTACCATTTCCTGAGGAAAAGGCTTCAACTATGGGAATGTCCCAATCCTTTTTCGTGGAATGGCCTATACATTTGATTGAGCTTATTCCGGATCCAATAACACAGGTATATTCTTACATTTATTTGTGAATTACTTAATACCGTTTTGTATATTTAATGTTATTTCAAATGTTGTTAGGTGGATAAATGTTTAAAAAAGAAAAAAGGTCGTTTGAATTCTATGGATGATATAAAATCTTCTTCGACCACTCCAAATGAAATGGCATCCTTTTCGACATCTGATCCACTGCACGAGTTACAACTCCGACTAGAGAAAGATTCGAACTTTACTTGCTTCTTGTTTCAATTGACAAGAGATATCATAGGTGTGGATCATCCTATTGCGATGGATCAAATGGATGTCGGTGAATTATTGTCAAGAGAAAACATGGTCACAAACTGTTTGATGCAATTGTTCACCAAGTGAGTTTCCACTTAATTTTATAACCTATTTCAGATTATTTTTATATATAGTATGCATTCCATGTGCCTAGACTAACCAATGATGCATGATAATGTAAATTCTCTAGAGCTTTACATGATTTTGTTGAAAGGAATAACCAGAAGGGGATAGGGTTTCTCTCAGCTGATCATGTCACGGCACTAGGAAACACATATGAAGATAGGGTACACTACATTGCATGAAACTTGAAGGATCGGAATAAAGAAATTTATCTGGTGCCGTATCTTCAGGGGTAAACACTGTAAGTGTTTCTCTAATTTTTAAGAAACACTGATTTAAAGATTTGAGGTCATTAAATTTTTGGTTTGCAGTGGACATTGGATGCTTATAGCCATTAGACCGATTGCTGGTTTGATTCTTTACAAAACCCACAAAAAGAGGAGGCAGTATTAATACTTATGGACGAGTGAGTTATATATATTAACTAATGATATAATGCATATATAATTTCTAATGCCAATCATATATACATATGACGTTGCTAATTATTTTTATTCCGCTTTCATTTTTATAGGGTGATGTTTAATTATCAAGCTTTCTTAGGATTGCCCAGAAATGTGCATATGCAACCTGAATAGATAGTAGTTAAGGTAAAATTGGTTCTTATTGAATTTTTTATTCAACGATGTGTTGTATACAATTGTATGATCTACTAACTCGTATACTAATATTCATTAGCATAAAAAGCAAACGTCTAACTGGGAGTGTGGCTACTATGTCATGCACTACATGTACCAAATCGCAATGAAATCCGACACATTGGCACTCGAAAAGGTATTTGATTTCTCATAACTTATTTGACTGTATTTCATTTTGCTACTCAATTACGTTTGAATTTATACTCTGTTGCAGTACTTCAAGCTCGACCGCACTCCATTAAGCAATGTGGATATAGATGCTATGAGAAAAATATGCGCTAGTTATATTGTGGAGCATTAGTCGTAGTTTATGGATAGTAATGAAACTTGTTGATATTATAGTTGTACAAATATGTTTTGCTATGCCCCTGTAATATAATAGCGATTTCAAGTTGTATCTTGGTGATATTTGTATTAATTTTAAACTTTTAGCAACAGCTTTTGCTTTTAAACCAGAGAAATTTCTCACTTTCTATCGCGGTTTGGGTCTGAATCTCAGACTAGAAAGTGGTCACTTTCTAACCGCCGTAGAAAGTGGTCACTTTCTATGGCGGTTTATAACTAAACCGCCGTAGAAAGTCACCATGAACCGCCGTATATAGAAAGTCCGCTAACTTTCTACGGCTGCCAGATAGATGGCGGTTCAAAAAGGCCAAAAATCGCAGTTAAAAGCCCTTAAAAACCGCCATTGAAAGCCCTTTTTGTAGTAGTGTAAATATTATTTTTCATATGTATGTGCCTCCAGTGAAGAAAATTTCTAGTTCCGCCATTGGATCCTATGTATAATGTTTGCAGTAATAGAAAGAAGCCTCTTGACCACAATCTATCGCCCATGAGGATTCCCCTTACTACAAAAATACACGTTAGTGTTAGAGACCTTCGACCTCATTTCTTGAGGTTCTCGAAACTCCTCACTTCCAAAACTGCCAAACAACTAAAGAAATTCATGAAAAAATATTTAGATTGTAGTGGATCTATACAAAAACATGGCATAATTACTCCTCTTCCCATAACGGATTCCAGTTAAACAAACAAACGGTGCTAATTATCCCTTTTTGGATCATTTGCATCGGCTGGAGACGATCATTGGAATTGGTTTTTAGAGCTAGTTCCAATGAGGCAAAATTAGAAAAGATTCCAATCCAAAATCTTTAGCACAATTGGGCATTTGCACTGGTATTGAGAATCTAGATAAAACTGGTTCCAATTATCCGAATTTCAGTAGTGTGCCCTTTTAGTCAATGACCACTTTGTATTTATTAAAAAGTATAACTAAAGTGCTACTTTTGCTAAAACCTAGAGATATATCTGAAAATTGTGTAATGGTATAAGTAGTTAAAATTAATAAATGTGTAGATTAAGATGTTTCATATACTACAAATAAATTTAAGATTCCTTATGCAGTTTTGTATAAAGCAATTTGGAAAAATAATTGCAAACAATCGTCGCACAGTATCTCATGCCCTATTCTTATTTTGAGTGGCGGTCTACTAATACAGTTTTCATCATCTCTTTCTAAGTATACTCAAAAAAATGAAAAAAGCTGCACACAAAGTGCACTGCTGTTGCATGATTGTTTGCAATTAATTGCCCAAAATGCTTTGAGTAAAGAACAAACAATCATTTCCCCTTATATATAGCACTCATCTCCCTCCCTCCATCGCCGTATTTATGTCTTTCATTTCATTTCATATTCATCATTCACTTCCTTTCTCTCCTTTCGCTTTTTTTCCTTAATCGCCACCGTCAATGGCAAGTGGCGGTGGTGGTTTGGGAGATCGTGACGATCCACTTTCTGTGGGGAGCTATTCACAGCTTCTTTTATCTAAGGATGTTGTGGTCGATCGATGATTTTGACACTGAAAATTGCTTCAATTTTGCTTCCTCCTTTCCTCTGATCAGAATGCTCCCAAAATGCTTTGCTTTGGCGATGATCATTTCAATTGAGAATAATGTGATTTGTTTTTTTGAGAAAGACAATACAAAGATTGCCCAGAAAATCGCAGGAATTACATGCAGCGATTCTTCTTCCGCAACTTTGACGACGACCATCAACGCCGCCGCTGGCTCGACCGCAAACGTCACCCCTTTGACGAGGTCAACTGTAAGTGATTATGTAATCTTAATAACACTGATACCATTATATCTTAATAACACTAATGCATAAATTAAACGTGAGTAATTGTATAAATTGAAGACCAGCAATATTATAAAGAAGAAAGAAGTTCTTAGAACTCTATAGAAAACCACAAATTATAATGAGAGAACTTCTTGTATTGTTTAATGATTAAGTTACAAATGTGCAGTTTCGCAACTTTTATACATGAATTAACGTACAGCCCTTGTACAACTAAAATGCACCACAAGTGCAAGTTATAAAGAACTCGTAACCAACTTTCGTGCCAAAATTGTATACACCTATGAAAAAGTAAACTTTATTTACATTAAACACTAAGCTTATTTAACTTAATAATGGTTATGTTGATCCTTTATTTTTGAAGAGGATGACAACTTAGCTGCTTTATGAACTAAGAAAATAATCGCAAATAAACCAGCTCGCATAGCTTGTTCAAGCTGCTTCTCAGCTTGCCCAAACTTCTTTCTTTGCTTTGATCTGCACAGACGATGAATCATTTTTCTCAAGCGGTTGCTTAGCTTGCTCAATTTGCTTCTCATTTTTCTCAAGCTGCTTTATTGCGTTATTCTTCAGTAATAAATGTGCTAAATGTTTGCTTTTTCATGGTTTGTGTTTTTGTTTGGAAAAAGAAATTGTGACACGGGCAGGGTTGTCAAGAAGAGTGAATGGTTGGAAGCTCAGGCTTAGGTAACAGCTATGGTGCTCCGGCGGTGGTGAAACAGAGGAATCGCAAGAGGACGAAAGTTACGAAACCAGCAGACGACTCAACCCAGACCACAACTCAGCGTGCAAAGGGCCGCCTCCGACACAAACCCCAACAGACGCTTTTCCAAGATTGGTGGTTCATGACATACGATGCTAAATAGTAAATCCATTCATGTTTCGATGAAATTCCAATGAAACAGAATATCGATGTAAAATAGGAGAAGAGTGGGTTACTAAGTGAAAGAAGTCTATTAATAAATTAGGGGATTATACTGCATTATTTTTCTGATTACATCTGTTGCACTAAATAATTTTTCGTTATTTGGAAAATTAGTTTTTCAAATAGTATTGTATTGGGAGAAAAAAACTCCAAATCATGTTAATTATCCTTACTCCACGGTAAAAAAGATTTAAAAAAAAAAAAAAGAATACTAAGGAATGAAAAATCAATTACTATTAATTGAAGCTGTAGCATGGCATTAAATATCGAAATTGCATAAAGTAATTTTAGGAAATATAGTTAAAAACATAATCTCAAATAATAAAATAATAGAAAAAAGAAGAAAAAAAAAACAACGTCTCTTCCCAAGTTATTTATTTTTGTCTTTTTTGTTTCAAGACAGACTTCTTACTTTCACCTTTTAACTATAATAGTTACAACTATATAACAGGAAAAAAACAACACAAAAACAAGATACTTTCAAATATATCAAGTAGTTACTATGGAAATATCATACTAGTACATATACTTAGGCCCATAATCGGACGACTTCACGGGGCCTAAAACACTTAGGCCACGTGTGGTAATTCTGTTTGAACCTGGATTTGGACCTAAAGTTCAAAGTCAAGTTCAAACCAAGGTTTTAGTTTCTGCTTGGTATCTCAGCTTGAGTTTAGTTACTAAACAAGGTCCACGGTGGTGGTTTAAACTTAGACTTGAGTTGTTGTTTGGCAGCATTTTTAGATAGATTTCTGAAATATAATTAACAATTATAATTTAAATCAATATTTGGTGTCTTTTTCCTTTGTTCAAAACTTTTTTCCTGTGTCAATTTTAAATAATGTTTTTTTTATTGCAATTCTCTGAAAAAAAGAATTCGTCATTTTTTTAAAAATGTTTTTTTTTTTTGTGCCATTGTCTAAAACAGCTTTTTAGAGTCCTTTTAAATAAATTTCTTGTTTCGATGCGTCCTTTTTAAGTCTGATTCCATTAATTTCCTCCCATACCCCACCCTTGACAAGCAACAAAGCTCTGCTTAAACTAATTTTCCAGTGGCAACCAACCATCACCCATCGGCTGTTTGGAGCCTCATTTTTGTAACTTTGGGCAAGTATCGACAAGAAGAATTGACTCCAGATCAGATGTCGAGCTGCAAATTTCAGATATCGATTTAGCATTCACATAGTTTTTATAGACTACTGAATAGAAAGCTATTCTTTTAGCTTAGTATTCTCTTTTATTGTTTCATATCATTCCAGAGGTCCTATTTGTATGTTCTTTTGCAGTCAATTATTACCACATATGGCGGATATCACACGACTACTAGCAGAACACTTTAGAACACATTTCCTTCTGGAGCTAAGTTTACTCAGTTATGAAAGTTTTGTCGCTTTCCATGCAACCATTTTCTATTGTTATATTGGCAACCTTTTTGCTTATTTGACTGTTGATGTTGAAATTAAATAATAGCTTTGCGTAGGTAGCGATTGAAATCTATCTTGTCGAAATGTTTATAAACAATGCTTCTTGGCACTACTACAAAAAGGACTTTCTAGGGCGGTTTTTTAGGGTTTTTAATGGCAGTTTTTGGCATTTTTGAACCGCCATCTATCTGGCAGCCGTAGAAAGTTTACGGACTTTCTACGGCGGTTATCTTCAAAACCGCCGTTGAAAGTTAACTTTCCACGGCGGTTCCTAAGCGAACCGCCGTTGAAAGTTAACTTTGAACGGCGGTTTTGAAGATAACCGCCGTAGAAAGTTAAAAAATTTGTAAAAAAAAATTTAATATTTTATTTTTTTCTCTACATTCAAAAAATATATATCAAAATTAGTAGGAACAGCCTTAGAAAGGTTTTGATATATATATATATATATAGATATATATATTTCAACTTTATTCAAAATATATATATCAAAACTTCCATGCTAATATACCGAACAACCACCAAACTTCAAAAATTTTTGCTTGCATCCATCAAATTCTAATTAATTTAATCATTAACAATAAGAACAATATAATAATCACCGATAGAACACTAACCCGAATTTAATCATTCATCATCTCACCAAACCCGAATTTAACAATAATAATAAACCCTAGGCCAATCACAATAATCAAGTAACAATAAAATTTGTAAAGCTTAAATAAAGTTGAAACTATTCTATATTACCTTTTTTATAATTTGAAGCCCACAACAAAGACCGATTGTGGTGAAATTATGATGGGGGATTAACTCCAAGTGGTGGGTGATGGCCGATTAAGAAACCATATCCGGAGTTGGGTGATGGCGGATCTTGTTATCAACGCTACCGGAAGAACGACTTCGGGGGAAGACAAGAGAAAAAACCAACGGAAAGAGGATGGGCGTCGGCAACGAGAGAATGCTTCGGTTTGCTGGAGATGGAAACAGGGGGAAGCTAGCTGCGGCCGGTTGGAGATGGAAACAAAGGGAAACCCTTAAAATTCAAAAAAAATCAAGTTTCCATGGCGGTTGTAATTGAAACCGCCATTGAAAGTAACTTTCAATGGCGGTTTCAATTACAACCGCCGTAGAAAGTCCATTTCTACTGCGGTTTTAATAAATCCGCCGTAGAAAGCCCGTAATTGTGAATTCCCGCCCGTTCCTCCATTCCTATTAATTTCTATTTTTGAAAATTAACCCCCAAATTTTTTAAAATTTAATAATAAATATGTATTTTACTATTTATCAATTTTATAGAAAAATTCATCATATTTATTAATTATATGGTGGTTAGAAATACAACCGTCTAGAAAGGAACTTTCTACGGCGGTTAGAAATAAAACCGCCGTAGAAAGTACCCCTTTTTACGGCGGTTTTCAAAAACCGCCGTTAAAGGTACCCCTTTTTACGGCGGGTTTTGAAAAACCGCCGTAAAAAGTACCCCTTTTAACGGCGGGTTTCAAAAACCGCCGTAAAAAGTACCCCTTTTTACGGCGGTTTTTGAAAACCGCCGTTAAAGGTACCCCTTTTTACGAAACCCGCCGTTAAAGGTACCCCTTTTTACGGCGGGTTTTAAAAACCGCCGTAAAAAGTACCCTTTTAACGGCGGGTTTCAAAAACCGCCGTAAAAAGGTGACTTTCTACGGCGATTTTATATAGAACCACCGTAGAAAGTCCGTACTTTCTTTTTAATTGCGGTTTTGGTCTTTCCGCCGTTAAAGCACCGCCGTAGAAAGTCCATTTTGTAGTAGTGTGGATTCCTGTGCACATGAAAAGATTGGTGTTCCCAGAAAATATAAAGGGTCTGCTGCTTTAATAGTATTGCAATTCCCTTCACTTAATTTGGTTCCTATGCTTAGTTTGCAGTTTCTCTCTCTCTCTCTCTCTCTTGCTTGCCACTTTGAAACATTGAAGTAGTTGGTATTTAATTTAGTTGCCTTTTATTAATCTATTGTGGCAAGTCATTAGTGATCTAAAGTTGGCTTCATTGGCAAGAAATACAATAATATCTAAATTAAATTCTGAAAGTTGTATTTTAACAACAATGGACTTTAAGAATCCTAAATTTCATTGAGGAAGTTCTTTTTGACTGATTGTTTTCTTGGCTATTAAGTACTCGTTTCTCATGTTTGGAAATCTGTATTCGTCATTATTTTCGGCAAGGACACAGTAAAAAGTATAAACAAATGTATATTAGCTTGCTCATTTATAGTGATGCAGAAAAGGGTTTTAACACCTCTCAATTAAAACATGTTTTGTAATACCAGGTTTAACTAATTATGTACAAAAACAGGTGTGAAAAATGGGTTTTTCAAAACCTGTTTTAGTAAAACAGGTGTAGAAATTATTTTCTAAACCTGTTCAAGGAAAAGAGATTTCCATAATTTTTACTTTGAAAACCATGTTTAACAAAAACGGGTTTTAAACTTATTTTCTAAACCTGTTCAAGGAAAAGAGATTTCGATTAATTTTTTTGCAAAACCTTTTTTATTAATACATGTTTGAAAATTATTTTCTACACCTATTCCTCAAAAACAGACGTCCATTTTTTTTTTTTTTTCAAACCTTGCTTTACTAAAACCGGTTTTGAAATTATTTTCTAAACCCGTTCCCAGAAAATAGATTTCGTTAACTTTTTTTTTTTTTCTAAACCTTTTTTACAAAACAGGTTTGGAAATTATTTTCTAAACCTATTCCTGAAAGATAGAATTCGATTATTTTTTTCCTTTCAAAACAAGTTTTACTAAAGCTGATTTTGAAATTATTTTCTAAACCTATTCCCAAAAAATAGATTTCATTAACTTTTTTTTCTAAACCTTTTTCACTAAACAACTTTGGAAATTATTTTCGAAACCTATTCCTGAAAGACAGATTTCGATTATTCTTTTCTTTCAAAACCCGTTTTACTAAAACCGATTTTGAAATTATTTCTAAACCCGTTTCTTGTTCCTAAAAGACAGATTTTGATTTTTTTTTCTTTCAAAACCCGTTTTACTAAAACCGGTTTTAAAATTATTTTCTAAACATGTCCCCTAAAAATAGATTTCGTTAACTTTTTTTCTTAAACATTTTTTACTAAACAGGTTTGGAAATTATTTTCTAAACTCGTTTCTTGTTCCTGAAAGTCAAATTTTGATTTTTTTTTTTAAAACCCCGCTTTACTAAAATTGGTTTCGAAATTATTTTCTAGACTTGTTCCCAAAAAATAGATTTCATTATTATTTATTTTCTAACCTTATTATTATTGTTATTATTATTATTATTATTATTATAGAATTGATAGTAAGAATGAAAATAATTTTTTTGGAAAACAACTTCCTTTATATTAAAAGATTCATCCTTTAAATAATACTTATAACTCATGGTTGTTAACCATAAATATTTACCCTTAAATGAAACCATCTGCTTATACTTTGTCTTTATTTTGCAGTTTTTTTTTTTTAAAAAAAGAGAATACTTTATCAATATATACAATACTTGAAGAGAACGCTCAGAAAAGCATATAAAAAAACCCTCCAAAATCTTCCAGCAAAAACTACTTAGAACGAAGAAAAATTTCGCGTGCCAAATTATGATAATGGACACACGATGCTATTATTTCTCCCGCACTTCTCCTCAATCCAGCATGGTGGTGTGATGTGCTTCTTATACATATATATATATAACCCTGTCTCAACCCTTACTATAGGTAGTTTCCGTCGGTTCTCCTTCATCAAAGGTATTCTCTGTTTTCCCCCTCTATTTGTTTGCTAAACCATGTTTGGATCAACTGTGATTCTTATTTTACTTGATTGGATGCATGAGTTGAATTTGTGATTTGTTTACTCAGTGGTATTAGTTGGCTCTGTTCTTTTCCATTCCATTTCATGAAAAGTATCAGTTTTTTCTCAAAAATATTACACAAAGAAACAACATCATTTTTACTAAATTCACAATTCAAATTTTAAAATTTCCTCTAAATCTCCACTCACATAAATTCAAAAAAAAATAATCATTACACTTTTTCTTCTCTTTCCTACACAAATCCCCAAAAGAAATTCCCTCCAAATAAATTTCTTCCCTAACTAAAAAACTTCCTATCCAAGTAACTAAGAGAACAGAGCCTTTATATTTGGGAATGGGTCACTGAAATATTGTTGGAAACAGTGTATACGATATACGCTTTCAAGATGTTCGATAAATTGCCTCAATGGAAGATGCTTGTGTGTTCCTTGTACTCTTTGGATGTTTTACACACTATTTTTAGACGTTTTTAAAGATGTGAAATTGACAGCTCCACTGATCTTTTGGTTCTTAAAGGAAAGTTCAGAATATTGACTTGGTAATATACAATTCAGCTTGAGAAACATTGAAAGATTTGCTAAATTAGTTGAATGATGACACTTACTGATTCATTTCTCAAAATATATAGGAGTTGAGAGTTTTTAAAACATGAAAAAGACGTGGCTTACGGTCTAAAACTCCTGATAGATGCTACACTATGTTTTTTTTTTTTTTTTTCAAAGACTTTACTGCCCCCAGCTTCTTTTGCAGCTAAGACTGTAGACATTATGCTACGCAGAATCTGATGTTCTGCATGTGCAAAGATTCAATTTAGGATGCCCTTTGCTATCGATTGATCAATAAGTACTTTGTAGCTGGTAGTTTCCTTTATTCGGGTTATCTATCTAGGTGAAAAATGAAGCTGGTACTTGTCGTTAACTTAGTGCTTTGCTGTTGGTATATATATATATATATATATATATATATATGTATATATTATATATAAACTGAACCATGTACTTACGAGTTAAGTTAACAGAGCATAAAGATAATTTTTTGACTCCCTCCAAATTCACTCTTGACAGATTCTTCTGACTCTACATCAGTTACCAAGCTTTCAATTTTTATATCATCTCATGCTTTGTATTTATTAAATGATATATTGACTCGATAAATGGATCTCTATAACTTCTGTATTGTTGCATGACTTATTAGCTTTCTTATTGTTTGTGGATCACTTTTATTTCCCCCTTTTCAGTTTCTGTTCATTTGTGTGAAATTGTATTCTGTTGAACATTTAGCATATTGATTATGTAGAATGGTGGATAGATAACTTAGTTGCTAACGTGCTGAAAACTAATCCCCTTTTGTATACAATGGAACAGGATTGGCGATGTTACTCAATCACAGATATGGTTCAGCGAGTCATTTTTGTTGTTATGTACAGAATCCCTTAATCAACTATAAGTCCTCCTTGATAATTAAGCATATGTAAGGTTTCAGTTGTGGATTCTTTTATAGAGCAATCTTTAGAGTTTCTTGCAGTGAAAATCGTCATGAATGCACAAGTTTACTTTTTTTGCATCTCTTGCTTGACCAAGTTTTGCATAGATAGCTGCAATTGTGGGGGCTTTATAAATCATAGTTGGTTCTAAATCATAGTTTAAAGCTTAGTTGGTTCTAAATCATAGTTTAAAGCCCCGTTTGCGTTCCTTTTTGCATTCTTTTTACTAGTGTGTTGTATAGCAGCCTCTGTAGACATTACTATACTTTAACTACTATTACTTTCATGTTTTTTTGTGGTGGTGCTTGGGTTTTGTATAATGCAATCTGGAGAATTCGTGGAGATCTTCAATTCATCTTGTGAAAATACTTGCTCCCTTGTGATAATAATTTCATTACTTGAAGGTATTCAGTACAGATGTAGCCCCAGATTTTGATGCTAATTAGTTTTTTACTAGATAACATCTTAGCTCCACATCTTGTTTTAACTATCTTCATTTAGTACTGAACATGTCTTTGAGATCAGAGCAATTGCAAATGTTTCTAGCTCATGAAAAGTAATCTCTCTTTTTCTTTGAGGTTTTGGAATAAGGAACTAATTACCCCATGTATAGGCAATGGGGTAGTTTTCTTATTAGTCTAGGTGTGTTCAAGAACCAACTGGGTCTGTGTGTCCCTGTCGTGTGTGCACTGTATTTCTTTCTCTTGTTATTCTTTCGCACTTGCCTACATCATATATTCAGTTGGAAGCTGTGAAGGACCAAAGACGTGAATGTTGCAAGCTCTTGGTGTAATTAAATCTAGAGGAAGAAGAGTGTTTGTGGAAAGTTGAAGCTGCAACTAGTTCGAGAAAAAATTATCCTTCCAAATCCCCTGGGCAGTGATCAGAAGCATTTTTTTAAAGCAGCCCTAGCTTAATGGTTTACTTCATTAAACTTCCAGTTTTTCAATTTCAACTCTTCAGCATTAGATGCATGCTTTCTGCATTTCCATGCATGTTGCCAGGGCCATTCCTACTAAAAAAAGGGTCCGGTTCGATAATACAAATTTGGGCCCTTTTATATTATCGTAAATGTGTATGTGTGTGTGTGTGTATCTATCCTATATAATAGAAACTAACATAGGTTTGATGTGAGAATGCCATGTGGCTGCCACATATATTTAACATTTAATTATGTTAAGACTGCCACATAATCACATTATTACCTCCAAATGCCACATGGCTGCCACATCAACATATAATTTAGTTGAATTATTCATATGAATGCCACATAATATTAATATTTATCTCATTTAAAAGATAACATTTTTCCTTGCCCCTTTAACTTCTTAAGTTATTTTTTAAAATTTCTATATTCAATAACCTTCAATTTTAAGAGTATTTCTTTTGAACTCTTTGTATTCCACTTATATATGTTATATGCATATATACATATATATATATATATATATATAATTACAAAAGTATCGTATATATATAAAAATATCTTCCATATTCCTTAGTCAAATATATATATATATATATATAAATATATATATCTCTTCCATATTCTATATTTTATATAACTTATATAGAGCTTAAGTTAAGCATATTTGTAAAATATTAAACGTTTTATAATGAAAAATAAGTTTATTTTGTTATTAATAAATATAGTATTAATTAAATAATTTTTTAGGTAAGACATGCTTATATTTATGTAATGGTGAGTGAAATATAATTATTATATAATTTTAATTTATTTTTAATTTTTTGACTTTTCCTATACTAAAAGTTTTAAATATCATTAAAAGATATTGTTTATATTATGATTATATTTATATTTTTCACATCAACTTCCCTATTAACATACTATTAGTAAATGATGAATTATTTGAAAACTCTTTATAATTCTCACAAAAGAAATGAAGAGGCACTTTATTTATCACTTTAAAATGTATATATATGTTCAATCCATTGAAACCAAAATCACACACAAGTTTCTTCTTGCTTAGAGTCCTTATGTGCATGTCTAATTCGAATATATTTTTGTTTAGAGAAATTTCAAGATGCATGTTTTTAATGAATTTTTTCAATCTCTTCAAATTGGCAGGTTTATATATGTTCTACTCCAACTAAAAACAATGTCCCTATCCAACGCTACGAAATATGTCTCCAGGTTTACCTCATCTAACAATGGAGCTTCTCATGCCCATCGACGTCTACATACAACACGCATCAGATTCATTCAACAACTTGGTTAATCTTCATAAGAAGAAGAAGACTAAAGAAGTTAAGAGTCGATGTGAAGAGGTGAGGGAAAAGGAAGAGAATAGAGTAGGTGTGCCAATTTCATATTTGGGAAAAATTTTAAAGTATTTATGTGATATTTAACATATGTTCTTGTTTTCCACTCTGTATTTATAATAAATTGACTTTATCAATAATTTTAATTTTTTTACACATTGTTATATGATCACACAATAATATTATTGAACATTCACCAAAGAGTTAAAATGAAACTTTTCAATCTTATCATTTCAGACTTGGATTATATTTAGTCTAAGTCGGTAACACACGTAACTTTGTATTTAGTGTCAAAGAGTTAAAATAAATAATTTTAGACCTAGATTATAACTTAAACAAAGAGTTAAAATATATATATATATATATATATTACACTTAAATTCAAATAATCACTATAACTTAATACTATTATTGGGCAAATGTCATGCACAGCATAACATGCCCCATCTAGTATATATATATATATATATATATATATATATTGTTCATAAGTCTGAATTTTAAGATGACTGATTGATAAATTAAGGCTGAATTTTAAGACATAAGTCCCACGTACAGATTCTAGCCAATTATTAATTAAAAGAAAATAATTGAACGACATATATTTTGATATATATATACAACAAATAAATACTCAAACTAATCAATTTCTAAAACTAACAATTTAGATCAGCATAACTTCTTTATATCACATTATTACAACAACGAACGGAAGAAAAGTATATATTACCTAGTGATACAAATTGTAAGGTAATAAAGTTGGAAGAACAAAACGAAGTATTGACTTTGATGTTGAGAATTTTGAATCCAAAAAATAATAAGAAACTGAATCAATATAAACCAAACTAAATCGCACACACACAATTAGGCGGTGGACCAAAACAGCCATAAGGCTTTTCCGTTTTACTCTGTATTTTTCTCCGTGATTACAATGACAACCCAATGCATGTATTTGTTGGCTAAATTATCTCTGAATCCTACACTGATTCAGATTGCAACTATTTTCTAAAATAATTAGATTTCCTAAAACAAATACGAAACTAAACAGAAAACTTAAATTGGATAGAAAATTAAAAAAATAAAAAACTTAGATTAATCACAAGGGAGGAGAAAATACATGTACATATATATATATATATACAAATAATTATTTAAAAAATTAATAATATATATATAATAATAATGGGGCCTAGGGGGCCCCACAAATTTGGGGGCCCTGCACCGTCGCCCATGTGAGACCCGGCCCTGCATGTCGCAATCTAGTATTTGTCATCTTATTCTCTTCATTTGTTATTGCCGTGTAGGATCTGCATCCCTAGTCCAATTGGAAAGGAGCGCGCTAATCTTTGGCCAAGGATTGCAAGTGCTGTTAATGCTATTGTTTAATGTTGCGCGTTTAAAAGAAGTTTTAGCTTAATGGTTATTTGTTTTAGGTGTTTGAACATGTGATATTTTTTTTATATAGATAATTGATTTATGTAAGTGAGTTATGATTCTTTTCATTCAAGTGAAATCTAAAGATTGTAAATTGAATGTGGTCATTTAAAATTAATTTTTTTCTATAAAAAATTAAGAGTTTTAACACCTGTTTTTAGTCAAAATCAGTTTTAAAAGTACTATTTGTAAGACCTCTTATAGCTAAAAACTGGTTTTAAAGCTTACATCTAAAGTCGGGTTATAAAATAGGTTTTAAAAATTGAATTTCTTTTAAACCTGCTAATTTTTAGACTGGTTTTAATTGCATTTTTCACACCTGTTTTATAATTTGTTTTAAATTTCCATACTTTGCATTTTATAATTGGGTTTAATGTGCATTTTTCACACCTTTGGCTTTTAACTTGTTGGAAAAATGAAAAAACTGGTTTCATTACTACTTTTAACACCTGTTCCAAAACAGATTTTATTTCTACTTTTAAAACCTGTTTCAAAATAGGTATTGTTTCTTACTGATTTTAACACCTGTGATTGACTTTTAACATCTAGAGCTATCACAGCAATTCAAAAATAGGTGTTAAAGGCCCTAAAAAACTGTTGTTGAAACCAAATTTTGTAGTAGTGTTTTAAGTGTTTGAGTTGGCTCTTTTTCTATTTCATAGTGATGCACATATGATTCCCTTATTTTTCTCCCCTAGTACGAGTAAAGGCTGCACTTTGTGCATTACACGGTACCTAGTATTTATAGAACACAAACATGTCTGTGTGTAATAAGTCATAAATCAAGATTGAAATCGATATGTTTACTAGTTAATTTTCTTTTGTATGATCGTGAAGAAACACATTCTCCAATTTCTATAAATATGCTCAATATAGATATTGTGTTTGGTTATTGCAATATGATTAAAGATTAAAATTGTATGTAGGAAACTAGTATCTCGAAGTTTGGAAATTTACTGAAGAGGAAAACAAAGGGCTTTAATGATTTGTTAGGTTGAAGGATGAATTTGATTGAAAAAAACTCTTGATGTCATGCTGGAAATATGTTTCTGCGGTGGAACTTGTTTTAGTTCTTGTTTGGGTTTTACCAAATAGATTGGAAGTGAAACAAAAGATTACGAATGAGAGCCTTATGATTTAAGAGTTTTATTGAAATAAAAGAAAATTAAAAAAATTATATCTTTTTAAAGATTCAAAATAGTTTTTTGATTTATAATACTGTTGATATTCAACCTAAGCTTGGGCAATCTCCTTTTTCTTTCAAAATTAGTTTGTCTTCCAAGCTGCTGACTACTTTGTCTTGTGAATATGTGCAGCTATAGCTACTTGTTCTGGTTAGTGATTGATTTGTTATCTGTGGATTGCTTTAGGATTTTGTCAGGAGGCAAGCTTGTTAGGTTGTCAAGAGACTAGAAGTTAGGTTGTTTTGTAGCCTTGTAGGTATTTATTTTGGAACTAAAATCGGATTTGTATATAGTGCTATTGATAATTTATTTGTAGGTATTTATTTCACGAGTAACGAGATAACATACAATAAATGTTATGTGTGACATGTATGGGTTTATAAGATACGTTACATTATTCCATAATTGTAATGAATAGTTTTATTAAAATTTGGTGATTCAATTTAGTCTACACAACCTATTAGCGGTAACAATTGTGTTTGGTGACTATTTTGTGACCATTTTCTCATCACCAAAGATGGTGACCAGTTTGGTTCTTGTTACCAAGGATGGCGACCAATTTGGTTATGGTCACCAAATCAAACCATTGGTGACCAGAAAAAAGATGGTCACCATTTTACTTTCAGTGATCGACATTCTGTGACAAATTGGTGACCAAATTTTTATTAGTTTTGTATAAGGCATTTTGGAAAAATAATTGCTAACAATCTTCGCATAGTATCTCCTTCCCTATTCTTATTTTAACTAGCGGTCTATTAATAAAGTTTTAATCATCACTTTCTAAGTATACCCAAAAAAAATGCAAAATATGCACGCAAAGTGCAGAGCTATTACACGATTGTTTGCAATTATTTGCCCAAAATACTTTGTACAAAACTGCATAAGGAATCTCAAATTTGTGCAATATGATGACAAACAAACAACGTAATTGAAATTGATAATTTTAGTATAAAAGAGTTACTAAAATCATGGAGGTTTTTTCAAAAATAATACTAGAGTGATAATAGACATCTCAACTAATTCATTGACAAATTATTTGATATTAATAATTGTATCATAATAACGTAATTATTGAATGCATGCTATGTGAGTTGCTACAAAAAAAGTTATGATAATTAGTTAATATGTCTATCATACTCATAAGATGTCTATTCACAGCTTCTTTTATCCGAGGATGTTGTCGTCGATGATTTTGACGCTGAAAATTGCTTCAATTTCCCTGCCTCCTTTTTCTCTGATCAGAACACTCCCAAAATGTTCTTATTTGGCGATGATCATTTCATTGGAGAAGAATGTGACTTGTTTTTCGAGGAAGTCATACCAAGATTGCCTAGAAAATCGCCAGAGTTACACGCAGCGATTCTTCCTCCGCAACTTTGACGAATAGCCCCTGGCACGACTGCCAACGTCACCCCTTTGACGAGGTCAATTGTAAGTGATTATTTAATCCCAATAACACTGATACCATTTTATGTTTTTTTCCATGAGGTTTGGTTACCTTTTATCTTTAAGCTCTGTTCTCTTGTGGCTTTGGTAGAAGAAATTTTATTAGAGGGAAGTTTTTTTTTTGGAGGGAAGTTTTTTTTGGGAAATTGTGTAGGTGAGAGATAAAAAAGTGTAATGATTGTGTTTTTTTTTTAATTTATGTGAGTAGGTATTTAGAGGGAATTTTAAAATTTAAATTTTAAATTGTTGAAAAAGTAAAGTTGTTTCTTTGTGTAAAGTTTTGGAAAAAAAAAGTGATGATTCTCTACCAAAGCCACAAGAGAACAGAGTAAGTAATTGTAGACATTGAAGATCAACAATATGAATCCTTCTTGATCACGTCTTAGCTCACATAAACAAGAAAGAAGTTCTTTGAACTCTAGAGAAGATCACAGATTATAATGAGAGAATTTCTTGTATTGCTTAATGATTAAGCTACAAATGTGCAGTTTCACGATTTTTATACATGAATAGACGTAGATCCCTTGTACAACTAAAATGCACAACCTGTGCAAGTTATAAAAACTCCTAACCAACTTTCGTGCCAATATTGTACACAACTATGATTAAGTAAACTTTGTTTACATCAAACACTAAGCTTATTTAACTTAATCATGGTTGTGTTGATCCTTTATTCTGGAAGAGAATGTGTAGATTGACAGAATTGCAGCAATATTCAAGCAAGAAACACTAAGCTAAGAACAAATGAAGAGAGGAGTGAGAGAATTTTCTGAACTTCTATTAATCGAAGAAGAAGAAAAATGGAAAAGCTGATTACAATAATCACCTACTGCTTATTTATACAAGTTCCTGAAGCTAAAGACTACAGATCATACAATGCACATCAAGTGCAGCTAATCTAATCTCTAACTGAATTTCCCTCCAAAAACAGCAACTTGACAGCTTAGGAGATGACAGCTGTACTCCATTAACTTAAGTATGCTCTTAAGCATGATCCAAAAATATCTAATGAGATCTGACAGCTCATCAAGGTGGATCACGTTTCAATTGGATTTGATCTGCTGAAGGAGGCTTACCACAGCTACCAGTGTTGCTCCTCAGCTTCAGGTTCTGTTGCTTCTGTGAGCACAGCTTGGAGCCTTCTGTATGGTCATTCGAATGGTCATTCTGCACACCCCCCTCAAGCTGAGCTGGATTAAAGGTAATCAAGCCAAGCTTGGAACTGAGAAACAAAAACTGAGGAGAATGAAGACTCTTGGTGAAAATGTCTACCAGCTGAAGCTTGGATGGAATGTAAAGAGCATTAATCAATCCTGCTTTGTGCTGGTTTCGAACAATATGGAATCAATCTCCAGATGCTTTGTTCTCTCATGGAAAATTGGATTGGCAGTGATGTACAATGCTGCCTGATTATCACAGTAAAAGGGGATTGGAAATGTGATAGGAACTGCAAGGCTCTTCAGAAGGTAACTGATCCATTGTAATTCACAAACTGTGGAAGCCATGCTTCTATACTCAGCTTTAGCAGAAGATTTAGAGATAGTAGCCTGTTTCTTAGACTTCTAGGAAATCAAAGAATCCCCAAGAAACACACAGAAACCAGTAAGGAACCTTCTTGTCTTCTTGCAAGCGGCCCAATCTGCATCTGAATATGCAGTCAATTGGGAAATAGGCTTTGCTGGATAGAACAAACTCTTGTCAGGGCTCCCTTTCAGAAATCGAAGAACATGTAAGGCAGCATCCCAGTGATTCTGTTTTGGAGCATTGACATATTGGCTCAGTTGCTGTGTAGCATGAGCAAGGTCTGGTCTGGTGAAGCCAAGGTAGAGGAGCCTACCAATGAGCCTGCGGTACTGCTCAGGATCACCAAATAGAGGAGATGAATTATCCTCCAACAGAAGAGCAGGGATCATAGAAACTATGACTGGCTTGGCATCAGCAAGACCAGAATCCTGCAGAATATCATTAGCATACTTGCTTTGATTCAGAGAAATACTAGAAGTCGACCTTGCAATTTCTACCCCAAGGAAGTATTTTGCAGATCTGAGGTCTTTGATGGTGAATTTGTCATGCAGGAACTTCTTAACTTCAGCAATTGCAGCTTCTGAAGAACCTGTAATTAAGAGATCATCCACATAAACTAACAAAAATAGTTGCAGGTCAGATTTGTTGATGATAAAGAGATAGTGATCGTGTTCACACTGCACAAATCCATAAGCTATCAGGCTTTCAGTAAGCTCATGATTCCATTGCCTAGAGGCTTGTTTAAGACCATACAAGGACTTCTTTAGCTTACAAACTTGTCCTTCATAAGCTTTGCTGTATCCAGGAGGAGGTAACATATAAACCTCATTTTCCAAATGGCTATGCAGAAAGGCATTATTCACATCCATTTGTTGCAAGGGCCAATTAAAGGAAGCTGCCAAAGCAATGAGAATCCTGACAGTCACCACCTTAACAACAGGAGAGAATACCTCATAATAATTTTCCCCTTCAATCTGAATATACCCCTTGGCCACTAGTCTGGCTTTAAACTTGTCAATCGAACCATCTGGTAGTCTTTGACTTTAAAAACCCATTGAGAACCAATGGCTTTCTTACCAACAGGTAATGAGGTGACATCCCAAGTTTCATTAGCTTCAAGAGCCTGCAACTCTTTCTGCATAGCATTTTCCCATTCAACATGACCCTTTGCCTGCTTATATGAACAAGGCTCATAGATATGTGATATGTTAGCTAAAAAATTCATGTGTGCAGATGAAAGAGTGAAATGCACAACATCAGATGCTTGAGAGATTAAGGGAGTTGGTGATTTGTGAGTGGGAGGCAGAACAAAGTCCTGCATCCATTGGGGTGGCTTTCTGACTCTAGAGCTGTGTCTAAGAGGAATGAGATGTACAGGATGAGGAGATTCAGGCTGAGGATCAGGAGACTCATTTGCAAATAAATTGGATGCTGACACATAGGAAGAATCTAAAGTACTAGATGATATTGGAGATTGATCAGTGGGAATGGATATGGATGTTTTTAAGAGAGAATCAGCAGTTATGGATGACCGAGAAGATCTAAAATCAAAATCTAGCATTGGATTAAAAATAGGTGCTGCTGACTTCGAAGGAGGATCTGAACAACTGACAGTTTCTGCATAAGGAAATGTAAACTCGTGAAATGAGACATCCCTTGATACAAAAACCTTGTGTTCTTCTAGACTATAGAGTTTATACCCTTTTTGACCTGGGGGATACCCTATCATAATGGATTTGATGGATCTAGCATCAAATTTATCTTTATGAGGAACATTGTTGGTTGCAAAGCATAAACAACCAAAAGTTCTAAGATTTTGAAGAGAATGAATTGATCCATGAAGAATCTTAATTTCCATTGTAAGATGGAAGAAGGTAACCTATTCAGAAGGTGTGTGGCTGTAAGTATTGATTCTGCCCAGAATTTCTTTAGCAAGGAAGATTGAAACATAAGAGACCTGGCTATCTGCAAAAGATGTTGATGCTTTCTCTCAACAACACCATTTTGCTGAGAGGTGTAAGGACAGGATTTTTGATGAATGATGCCGAGTTCAGAGAACAAAGTTTGACAAGAAGAATTTGTAAATTCTGTGCCATTATCTGTTCTAATAACCTTGACAGAAGTTTGAAACTGATTTTTAATCAAATTGAGAAAGTTAGAAATGACAGAATGAACTACACTTTTCCTCTTAAGAAAGTATGTCCAAGTGGTTCTGCTGTAGCCATCCACAATAGTAAGAAAGTAAGAGCAGCCATTTATTGAAGGTTTAGAATATGGACCCCAAACATCCATGTATACAAGATCAAAGCACTTAGTAGTATGAGTAGGGCTTACAGGAAAAGGAATTCTATGCTGCTTAGCTAGAGGACAAACAGTACAGGGATGAAGTTTACAATGATCATAAGAAATTGGCAGATTAAGCTTGTTCAGAACATCAAATGAAGAACGTCCTAATCTATAAGGCCACAGGTAAGCTTCCTGAAAGGACAGCACTTCTTTTGGTTGCAACTGATGCAGATTTGCTACTAATGATGACTCATAGGACTTTATGACTTCAGGTTTAAAGGAATTCTGATCAAGAATGTAAAGTCCTTTGACTGTTCTTCCCACTCCAACTACTTTCCTAGTATGTTGCTCCTGCAGTAGGCAAAACTCAAGATGAAATAGAAATAGGACTTTAGCTATGGCTGCACACTTTCTAACAGATAAGAGATTGAATCTAAAAGAGGGAATATGTAAACAATCTCCAAGAAGCAAATGATCATACAGGTGTACCCAACCAGAATGAGATACTGATTTGATTGTACCATCTGGAAGACACACAGGAGTGAAACTAGCTACTGATTTCATGTTTTTGAGAAATGATGGATTAATGCAAACATGACTTGTAGCACCCGTATCAATAATCTATGAGTCTTTGTTGATATAGTCAGAAAAGGGAGAGATGAAAGGAGAACACATACCTGCAAACTCCCCAATATAAGTGAGATTGATAAGATTAGTAGAAAAATGAGCATTTGTACTGCTACTAGCTCCAGAGTTGTTCCTTCCTTGCATCATCTTACTCAATTCTCTCTGCAAGACATTTGCAATAACTGCTTCCAAATTAGAATTCCCCTGAGTTTCAGAAAAATCCAAAGGAGTTTCCAAAACATTCACTGCATGGGCATTCGGAGCCACATTGCCATTCGGAGCCTTTCCTTTATCACCTTTCCACCAATCTACATATCCTACAATTTTGAAGCAGGAATCCTTTGAGTGACCTTCTCCTTTGCAGAAATCACACTTAAAGCCATTCATCACCTTCTTCTTTCCAACATTTCGACTGGATGAAGCAGTTGGAGCATGTCTAGCTGCAGATCCATCCACTTGAGAGTTAACCATCAGTGCACTATTCTCATTAACAGCAAAATAGGTGGATCCAAGTTGTCCTTTCCTTTCTACTGTCTGAACCATAGAATATGCCTGTCCAATAGTTGGCCACGGATCCATCATAAGGATCTGATTCTTCACAGCATCCATAGATTCATTCAAGCCAAGCAAAAATTGCATAAGCTTGTTATTCTTATCCATATCCTGAACTCCTTGATTCTGTTGACATCCACATTCTGGAATGCAAGAGCAAGGAGGCAGTGGCTTCAAAGTTTCAAGCTCATCCCAGAGCCTCTTCAATTTGGAGAAGTATCCAACCAAATTCATGTTTCCTTGCCTCACAGAGGCAATATCCCTCTGAATTTGGTAGATCAAAGGTCCATTTGTTCCTCCAAACCTTTGCCTTAGATCATCCCATAGATCCTTAGCTGTTGATGAGAACATGAATCCATCCACCAAACTCTTAGAGATGGTGTTGATTATCCAAGAAGACACCATATCATCAGTAGTTTTCCAGAGTTGGTAAAGCAGAGAATTGAAACCAGGTGATTTAACACTTCCATTAACAAAACCTAGTTTTTTCTTTGCTCCTAATGCCAAAGTCATAGCTCTAGTCCAGATCACATAATTGAACTCTGTGAGTTGAAAAGTAACTAGGATCAAACCTGGGTGATCTGATCCATGAAGTGTCATAGCCTCTGTAAGTTGAGACTCCAACCAATTTGCCTGATCCATTCCTCCATTTCTAGTAGTCGAATTGTTTTTGGAATTCTCTAAACTTTCTGCCATTACGAAGCTTGCGTTTCAATTTATTTTGCTACAAATTATAAGATCAGAATCTAATTGATGCTAGAACTGCTCTGATACCATGTAGAATTGACAGAATTGCAACAATATTCAAGCAATAAACACTAAGCTAAGAACAAATGAAGAGAGGAGTGAGAGAATTTTCTGAACTTCTATTAATCGAATAAGAAGAAAAAATGGAAAAGCTGATTACAATAATCACCTACTGCTTATTTATACAAGTTCTTGAAGCTAAAGACTACAGATCATACAATGCACATCAAGTGCAGCTAATCTAATCTCTAACTGAATTTTCCTCTAAAAACAGCAACTTGACAGCTTAGGAGATGACAGTTGTACTCCATTTAACTTAAGCATGCTCTTAAGCATGATCCAAAAATATCTAATGAGATCTGACAGCTCATCAAGGTGGATCACGTTTCAATTGGATTTGATCTGCTGGAGGAGGTTTACCATAGCTACCAGTGTTGCTCCTCAGCTTCAGGTTTTGTTGCTTCTATGAGCTCAGCTTGGAGCCTTCTGTATGGTCATTCGGATGGTCATTCTGCAGAATGACAGCTCACCTGCATTATGAACTTAGAAAATACAGTCGCAGATAAATCAGTTCGCGTAGCTTGTTCAAGCTGTTTCTCAGCTTATCCAAGTTGCTTTGTTGCTTTATTCTACACAGAAGATGAATCATTTTTATCAAGCAGCTGCTTAGCTATCTCAAGCTGCTTTCTTGCATTATTCTTCAGTAATAAATGTGCTAAATGTTTGATTTTTTACTATTTGTCTTTTTGGACAGAAAAAAAAATTGTGTCAGGGACAGGGTTGTCAAGAATAGTGAACCGGTTGGAAATTAACTCCGGCTTAGGTAACATCAGTGGTACTCCGGCGGTGATGAAACAGAGGAATGGCAAGAGGACGGAAGTCACGAAACCGGCAGACGACTCAACTCCGACCACAACTAGGCATGCAAAGGTCCGACTCCGTCACAAACCCAAATAATCGATTAAATTCCAAAGAAATAGAATATCAATGTCAAATATGAGAAGAGGGGATTACTAAGGAAAAGAGGGCAGAAAGATAAGATGTTCAGGGGAGAAAAGAAAGATGTTTCGATGGAAAGTGAAAGGCTATAAAATTTCCTACGTGGCCATAAATGTAAGGCTGGCAATCTTTGACACGACACGAAAACCTGACAGGAACCCGACATGATATAAGCGGGTTAGAGTTGAGCCTTAGTGGGTTTACGGGTTATATGGGTCGACCCGAATAACACAAATAATTAAATGGGTAAGATTAGGGTTGAGAAAGTCGACCCGAATAACCCGAACTCAATACGAGAAATTCATACTACAACACGAAAATACGACACGAACCCAACACGAACATGAAATGTTCGTGGGTTAAATGGGTCAACAAGAATTACATAAATAAGTAAACAGGTAAAGCTAGGGTTGAGGGGTGTCAACACGGTAACCCGCTACCCGAACCCGATAACCTGGGCCCGACACGAATTGCTACCCCTACATAAATGTGTTAGTTAGAGAATAAGAATTGAGAGTGTAACGTGGGATAAATTATTTTGTGCAATAGTTGTACCACTTATAATGGTATAGCTTGAGACATTTAGGGGATGAAACTGTATTTGACTTGGAAATCTATTAATAAAATATGGAGATCATAATTTTATCTTTAATCTTATTGGAATGATACTATTTTATGATTATATCGGTTGCATTGAATAACTTTTCGTTATTTGGGAAAATAGTTTTTCAAATAGTATTATGTTGGGGCAAAAAACTCCAAATCTTGTTAGTTATCCTTACTCGACGTAAAAAAAAAATTTAAAACAAAAGATAATACTAAGGAATGAAAAATCAATTACTATTAATTGAAGCAGTGGCATGGCATTAAATATCCATATTGCATCTTTAGTTAAAACTTAAAAACATAATCGCAAATAACAAAATAATAGAAAGAAAACAATTTCTCTTCCCAAGTTATTCATTTTTGTTTTGATTTATGTTTTTCCAAAACATCCTTCTTACTGTTACATTTTCAACTATAATAGTTGCAATTATAACACAGAGGAAAGAAAACACAAAAACAACGTTACTTTCAAATATATATCAACTAGTTACTATGGCAATATCTGTGAGACCCCAAAAATAATAAGGCAATTGTAATTGGTATTACTCATAAATAGATTTTAATTTGGGTCCCGATTGAGTATTTAAAGAAATTTTGGGATTGAGTTCACAATTAAAGAATTTAATCCCTTAATTGATTTTAAAAAAATATAAACAAATGATGATAATACCAATAAATAAACTAAATAAATAAATTCACGAAACTAACTTCAGCAACGTAAGAGTGCCAAACTAAGTAGGATAGTGCTAGACTTGTGCCGCAACGGAAGAAGGTTTTTAGAATTATCAGGTTTCCCGCGTTTCGGTTTTCTTGTTAGTGTACCAGACCCTATCTCAACAAAACTCCGTGCATAACTCGCACGATTACTCTCTAGACGCGAAGCAGAAGGAGATTTGAAGTGCGAAGGGGGAGATAAATAAGATGGCGGATGCCAACCCTCTCGCCTTTCTCGTTCACGTAACCTACGCTATCCCTTTCTTCTGCCTTCGCAAACGAAAACAGAGCCAGCATCACCACCATCCCCTCTCCCTCTCAGTCGCACCAAAGAAATAAACCAAACCTAAGCCACAAACCTCCAGAATCAAAACAGAGAACTGAAGAATGTGGAAACCTGCAAACTTCAAATAGGAAAGTAGGAAAAATGTTGGGAGCAAATGATTCAAGAAGAGAAAGGTTTAACGTGTTCAGGAAAAAGGAAGGAGCAAACATGGGTTGAATTCACCATCCGTGAGGTTAAAGTGTTGCTTCTGAAAAGGTACTCCTATCTGAACTCTTTTTAGGAACTGGAGTATGTAGAATTTATGTTTACCTTGCGACAAAACAAACCTGAGAATGAGTATAAGCTTTTAACAAGACACTTATGATTAATCTTAGTCAGTTTTAAATATGAATTTTTGATAATTAAATCCTGCAATTAAAAGGAACTAAAATCTGAAGAATTCATAAAGAATTTTAATGGCTGGTGCTAGAACTAGGTATAGAATACTGAATTAAGCTTGTTCTGAAACCTGTTGGTACTGTAATGTGATCGGTTAATTTGGGGGGCTGGATACTATCTGATTGTTTGATAATATTTTCCTAAGTTATTGCCTTCAAACCATTTGCTAAAATTCCTAAATGAATGAAAGCCTAAGCTAAAACTTGACTGAGTTAATCAGAATTGAGGAATCTGAACCTTAACTACAAGTGTCAGGTCCTGAGGATCTGTAATAGGTAATATTAGCCAAACCTTATTCAAAGATCTTAATTATGTACTGACATGCCTTAACATGTTTACAGTTAACAGTACTATGGTATTTGAACTAAGATTGTTATGACGATTTTAAATTGTTGGTTTGATATGTTGGTGCTGTAACCACTGAACTTGAGGCTTGGAACTATGAGATTATTCAAGAACCCCTTTCCTAGGTCCATTGCGTATAAGTTACTCGTGAGAATGCCTCAGTGAATAAAGTTTGAGCCAGATTGTAGGGTGACTGAATCAGATTTGAACTCATAAAAGAGGATTGCTGTTTTGATTTAGTGGCATTTGAAGTACTCATTCTTGACTGAACTATTAGAGTTTGGAGGTTTAACCTTAAAAGCGTACTTGATAATAATTTTTCCAAGTTTGATGTCCATAATCTGTTTGCAAGAAAGCCTCATTAAAAGTTAAAGCTCTTATTTTAGTTGTAGGTGTTCGGTGCTGTTTTAGCTCAGTTTCCTGTTGGTTTGAGAAGTAGAAATTCTACTGTATTAATGGAAAAAAATACTGCAGTTTTGTTTCTGATTTCAGTAAAATGTTGGGGGCTTAAAATGTTGTTTTGCTAATCATTGGTTTGATAGAATCCTTGTGGAGTAACTTGGGAATTTTCTTTTAAGTAATACAGGAATTTGAAGCTTTCATTGAATTGGAACAGTCGTTGTAATGTTTAGAGTTTGCTGATTTTTAGAGAACTAGTTCAATGGGAGGTTTCAATCTTTCTTAGGTGTTATTGCACTTTATACTAGTTGAACACTTTAAACATTGACGCAAATTCTCAGTGGGTGAGTTTGTAATCAAGCAAACAAAAACAGAGATGCATGCTCCTGTCTTTTTGTCTCTTCCCTGCTGCGTTTTCCTGTTGATAGGCATGAACTTCTGGGTAATGGATTAAAGAAAAGGGCCTATTCAATTTATAGTCGACTGACGACGTCGTCCGGAATTTCTTCGAATCGGTATATCAGATCTGATATTTTCGTTGTTTCTCCATATATAGGACTAATTTCAAAAGACTGCACTTACCATATTATGATAGATATATTAGCAGTATATGCATCGAATCTCATAGTTTTTGGACGAACCGTTAGGGAGATACAAGATTTGCAATATCCCCTGTTCGCTGGAATCCAGTTCAGCGAAACAGCCAACTTTCGGAATTCACCATACATCCAATATTGCGAATTTAGTCCTGATATTTTAACTGGTTCTTTACAGTATACCAATCGACTGTTTTCAAAAATTTCGTGGAAAAGCAATAAGTGAATTAGGAGATATAAACGTGTGATGTTGGCTGTTCTGTATGTCATTTTTTTCAGGAAACTGAAAATTGCGACTGAAGTATTTAATTAACCCCTTGTTGAAAAATCCTGAAATTTGTACCACATGTTTACAGTATCTAGTTCTAAATGTTTCCAAAGTTTTGTAAGAAACCTATCAGTGAATTAGGAGATACAAAGGCATAAAGTAGACTGTTCTCTAGTATCATTTTTCAGCAACCTGAAACTTTCGAGTGAAATATTTAATTATCTCTAAGTCGAAAATTTCTGAAATTTTTACTGTACCTTATGGGTTCTGGTATATCTCACTCTGTAAATTTTTGTGAAAAGGAGATGTTTAGTTTTTTAGTTATGAAATTTTAATCGCCACAGTCCTTTTCCAGAAAAACTGAAAGTTGCGATATTTATATCTAACTTTCCTTTCTGCCAAAAATCATGAAAATGTTACAGCATCTTTTTTTTATTGTCTAGTAGCTACTGGAAAAATTTTGTGTCATTCCGAGGTTTAGATTAAGGGAAAAGATGATTTAAACCTTGGCAAACCAGAAAAACTTCTCAGCTTTTAATCTGGGAATGATGCCCTCTGTTCTTTTGCGTTTTCTGTTTACAGAGAAATGATTTGCGGAAAAAAAAAAATGCACCTATAACATGTTAAGTACTGTTTAGAGAAAGTGTAGACCAAGTTTTGAGATTTTTGGTTGGAGGATTGCAAGAGTTATGTTTTTTTTAAATTGTGGCTGTCTGCTGGAATTTGGTCCTACAGAACAGCAGAGTTTGGAAAATTCATGATAAATTGTATACTTTGATAAAAATTATGAAAGTTTAACTGTACACTCCTGACATGTGGTTTTAGCTACCTGCAAATTGTCGTGCCCATTGGACCTGTAATTTTTGAGTTATAAATTTTTAAAGATGACAGTTCTGTACAGTCATTTTTCAGTAAATCAGTGAATTGCGAATGCTATATTTAATTAACCCTTTTTCGGAAAATTATGAAACTTATATAGTATGTTATAGGGACATATTTCTACCTTTCTGTAAAATTTAGTGTAAAGGAGATCTGTATTTTGGGAGATATAGACCTTTAAAGCTGACTGCTCTGCACACTATTTTTCTGAAAAATAATGGAGTGCGATTTTGATAATTAATCATTCATTCATCCAAAAATTCTGAAATTTTTACATTATCTGGTTGAATATTCCCTTTAGCTACTGCTAAAATTTTGGGCTAGTCGGACTAACCAATTGAGAGGAACATCCACTTAAATCTGACTGCCCTGCCTAGGAAAGCTCCGAACTTGCAAATTTTCAGTATTCAATACCTTTCCGTTGTCCAAACTTACATAGGGTCCTTGGACTTTGACTTTTGAAAATGTGCATGCCTCCATAGGCCTTCGATTAGTAATAGTGCCCAACGTTGACTGATTAAGGGTTAATTAATCTGCATGATTGATTGATTGAGGACCTTTGAGTTGCTTATCCTCGCTTGACCAAGGTGAGGGTTCTTGCTATTTTGACACTTAGCTACTACGCGTTTAAAGATAACTATATATATATACACGTATATATATGATATAGGTACAATTGTTTTCTTCAATGTTGTTGAATTGCTTGTGAATGTATGGCCGCCCACGCCATAAAATTATTTTGGACAAGAATTTCCCAAAACACCATTTGCTATGTTTTACAAAAGGAGAGACTTTTGTATTATTCTTACATGAATGATTTCTATGCTTGACAACCATTTCATAAATTGTTTTACGAATGATTTACTCCGCCTCTAATGCAACAAAATTGTGGATGTGAAATCCCCAAAATATCCTCTTGATTTGCTTTGCAAAACTGCCGTGCTTTGTAAGCTTCTTGTGTGACGAAAGTTCATTTCTAACAATCTTGTGCTGGTACTTTTGCTCCAACTCTCTATTTGGCTATTTTGATTCCTCGAACTATCTCTCATGGTTGCTTATGACTACCCCTACTGCTACTGTGGACCTTGTGGTCGCCTACTGCTACTCCCTTACTGCTACTGTACTTATGTATGTCATGCAACCACGGAGTCATGCAATTGTCCTTAGACAAGAAGGACTTTTGTATGATCTCCACCACTGCTCCTTCTCTACTCACTGCCGAGAAAACGGTTTCTCTACAGTTACTGTTTTGAATTTGCGCTCGCTCTCTAGGGCAAAACTTTGACTGAATCATAACTATGTATTAATAAAGAATTTATCGTTTGCTCCTGTTATCAACTGTAGGCGTGAGCCCTGAATGGCGTCACCTCCCTGATCCATCCCTTTGTGTATGGCACCGAAGGGGGGGTCGGGGTGGGGCGTCACAATATTAGACTAGTATACATAGGCCCCAAGGCCGGCGAACTTGGACGACTTCACAGCACCCTGAAAAATTAGGATTCCTAATTATAATATTAAGTATATAAATTTGTCTAGATTTACACTATTAACACAAAATCTACTAATTTATTTTAAGGTTCAATATTATAGTACTAATTCTATATATTTATTAAAAAACATCCATTATTTTAAGGTTCAATATTATAGTACTAATTCTATATTTATTAAAAAACATCCATTATTTTAAGGTTCAATATTATAGTACTAATTCTATATTTATTAAAAAACATCCACATGTTTAATAAACTTTTGTTCAAGTTGAACTAATTCATTTTAGGGGCCTAATATTATAATACTAAACCCAATATAATTATTAAGGTTCACATGTTTAATGAAATACTACACAAATTTTTTTATTCATTTTTAGGAATAAATAGTATAATAATTATAGCTCAGTTTATATTTTATATGTATATATATATATATGTATATATATTAATATATTAATGTTTTAACTCTTATATCCTCAAAGTTTGAACACATGATCTCATGGTTACAAGATCCTTCCATTATTCACCACTCCCTAACTCTATATATATAGAGGCTCACATATTTAATGAAATACTACACAAATTTTTTATAGATTCATTTTAAGGAATAAATATTATTTCTTCCATCTCATTTACAAATTAACTCTTGTTTCTATAGTAAATAAAAAAATTAAAAAAGGGCAAATGACAGTTACCCCCTTGTATAATGCTGACGGTGACAGTTACCTCCCTATATTTTATAAATACACAGTTACCCTCTTGTATTTTGGGACTAAAGTGTCACCTAAACAGAAAATTATAACAGTAATGGTAATTGTTGTTCACTCTCTATATCTGCAAGTAAAATTGAGAAAATGCTGGACTCAACATTTTTCGTAACATTATTACCCTTCCCTTTCTCGTCCAACTTCAGAGTTTCAGTACCAAACTGACACCGTGCACCACTCCGGCCATTTCAACTCCATCGCCACTAAAACTATATAATGAAAGATTCCATACTTCATTTACCATGAATTAATTATTTGAAAAATTGGCTGAAGATTAAACTAAGCCACTTTCATAGAAATACAAATAAAAAGAATCCCCATATAGTCACAACAAAAGAACGGTTGATACCCCGCAACAAAGGTCATCGACTTTCTCATCCACCAAACTCCATATCCTGTTAACTCTTTTAGTTACAATGGCGGCTTTGATTGGAAGAACGAAGAGGGCAGAGATGAAGGGTTCATGCACCTGCGTCACTTCTTGCATCGGCTTCCACCATAACCTTCTCATCCTCATTCGATCAATTCACCGCAACCACCGCTTCTTCCACCACCCTTTAGGAAGGAAAAATTAATTGAGAATAAAGACGACATCTTGCATGCTGAATTTTTTTTTGAAGATAAATTAAAAAAAGGGAAGCATTGCGATTTTTCGGATTTAGCAAATAAAAATCGATTTTATCTTAAGCTAAGTCCTAGATATAATTTTCTTGCTGGGAAAATTAAGAAAAAGAGTTTGGTTAAAAGAAAAGAAGAAATCCAAAAAAAAAGATAAAGAAAACAAAAGTTGAAAAAAATCAAAAAGCAACAAAATTTGTGATTTGCGATTTGCGATTTTTCTCTCCGGGTTTTCTTCTTCCTCTCCTTTTGCAGTTTTTGTGCTTCAGTGTGATAGTAACACTCCTGTTGTGTTACAAATTGTTAGAATAATTTGTTGGTTGAATAGTATTGAAAGATTATGCCTTTGTGTCTTAAAAGTGTTTTAAAAATTTTGTATCACCAAAGGTTGATCTCTTTTCGGTTCTAGGGCTTTTGAAAAACCCTAGGTTCGTGCGACTCCCTTTGTGTCGTTACGGACCTAGTTCTCTTTTTGGATACCCTTGGTTTAATTGCAGTAACCTTCTTAAGGTTGGAACCTTGCATTGGAATTTTAAATCGGCTTTGCAATGTCGGTAGGGCTACTATCCTTTTCGAACCCCTACTGCCCCAGTAAAATGATTTTTAAAACCTAAGTAACGATCCTGAATGGGAGTCTTCTTAATCCAACAAGGAATTTTGATTCTCCTAGCTGTAAGAGTTTCAATTTTAATCAGACCCCGACACCCTAAAGCAAATTTATTACTTTTCCCTCCTGGGCATAATTGCTATTTCAGGGTTTAAGTTGGCACTGGTTATTTCGGCTGAGACTCAACTCCAAGTCTTGTGCTTAAATTGTGAAGTTAATTACTTATAGTGGGGATTGGTTTCTTTGATTACCTATTGGGAAGGTGATCACATCTCGGGTAATTTTCCTGCTATCTGTTCTTGGCTTCTACTCATTCTGAGTTGCCCTACAAATTACCTAGCCTGAATTCTTTTCAAACGACCTGGACATTAGAACTTAAATTGTTTCAGATTTTGTCATCATGAGCATCACATTAATTTCTTGAGATTAAGGGCTTCTCCCCGAATCTCCTCCTTGCTCACTTCTTATCTGAATCAATTACCGAAAAATATCTTTTTCTACACTTTAAAACAGAAATAGGTCCAGCCCCTATTTTGAGAATTACTTTGCGTTTTTGCCTGAGTTTGTTGCTTGTTTGAGTGAATCTGGTTATTTACATCCTTGCTCAAAATTGAAATAAGACCATTGTAAAAGAGTGAGAGGTAAAAGGTAGAGTGACTTTAAACAAGTTTTGAAAAAACCAATTAGAGTGAAACACTGGGAAGTGCGTAGTTTTAGTTGGACAGGGGATGAGGTTATTATCACCTATAGAAAACTTGTCTAACGCAGGTGATTTTCCCAGACGTTAGCATTCATAGCTGCCACCCAACGAAGTCTCGCTTTCCATACCAGAGTTAGGTAAATGGAAAGGTGGCCATCTTGATAATCGATGGAGGAAGCTGCACCAATTTGATAAGCGATTTCATAGTACACAAAATGTCGGTCTCCAGTCGATCATCCTCAACCGTATAAGCTTTAGTGGTTTAGCAATGTGAACGCCGCCCACATCCACAAACAGGTAACGGTACACATAGAAGTGGGGAGTTTCAAAGCCAACGTTGTTTGTGACATCGTTCCTCTGCAAACTTGTCACCTTCTACTGGCACACCCCTGGCTCTATGACGTCAAGGCATGTTATGGTTGTGTCGCCAACAGATACACCATACAGCAATACGACAAAACTATCCTTCTAAAGCCCATACCCTCGGCCGAGGTAATTTTTGACCAAGCCCGAATCCAAGAGGCTTTTGCGCAATGGGGACGCCGCCTGAAAAAAGTTCCTAGTGCTGTCAAGGAAAGCTTGGCACACCCGGACCCATCAAGTCAGCACTCCAATCTATATGCTCGTGCTTAGAATGTTAGTAAGGTTCTCAGGAAGGGTTGGTTACTATTGGTATTGGTAAAAATCAACTCCTCAGAGCCCCAACTCGGCAAACTGCAAGAAATTCCCAAAGTACTTAAACAGGTCATAGCCAAATTTTGAGATGTTTTCCTCGATGAGCTCCCACCAGGAGTTTCACCAATTCGAGGAATTGAACACCAGATCGACTTAGTCCCCGGTGTAGTTATACCCAATCGACCTACCTACAAAGCCAACCCCGAGGATATGTAGGAGCTACAAAGACAGGTAGATCAACTGCTAGCCGACGGTCAGGTAAGGGAATCTTTAAGTCCTTGTGATGTCCCTGTTATTCTTGTCCCTAAAAAGGATAATAAATGGAGAATGTGTAATGACTGTAGGGTAATAAAGAAAATAACAATCAAGTATTGGCATCCTATACCTAGGCTTAATGACATGTTAGAAGATTTACCTGGTGCATGCATATTTTCAACAATTGACTTAACACAAAGGTATCATCAAATTCGCATAAGGGAGAGGGATGAATGGAAAACTGCATCTAAAATAAATTTGGTTTATATGAGTGGTTAGTCTTGCCTTTCCACCTCTCTAATGCTCCTAGTACTTTTATGAGAATTATGAATTATGTTTTGTCCAAATTCATAGGTCACTTTATCGTTGTGTACTTTGATGATATACTGATTTACAGCCCTAATGAAGAGACGCACGCTATACAAGTTAAATTGTACTACTTGCACTCCGTGACCATAAATTGTATGCTAACTTTAAAAAAGTGTACTTTCTGTGTGGAACAAGTCGTATTCCTTGGTTTTGTTGTGTCCAAAAGTGGGGTCAAAGTAGATGACTCCAAAGTGTAGGCAATCCGAGATTGGCCGACACCTAAATCAGCGTCCGAGGTAAGATTTTTCCATGGCTTAGCCAGATCGACGCTTCATGCGAGACTTTTCAACAAAAGCAGCTCCCTTAAATGATTTGGTCAAGAAAAATGTGTCATTCGTCTAGGGGGCTGCCCAAGAAGAGGCTTTTGCACAACTAAAGCATGACCTGACACATGCACATGTCCTCTCTTTACCTAACTTTGATAAAATGTTTAAGCTTGAATGTGATGCTTCAGGTATAGGGATTGGAGCGGTACTAATACAGGAAGGTAAGCATGTCGCCTACTTCAAAGAGAAGCTGAAAGAAGCTGCCTTGAATTATCCGACTTATGACAAGGAGCTTTACGCCGTGATCCATGCACTAGAGACTTGGAGCACTACCTCATGGCCAAGGAGTTTATAATCCATACAAATCACGAGTCCATGAAGTATCTCAAGGGACAAGGTAAGTTGAACAAAAGACATGCCAAGTGGGTAAACTTCCTCGAATCTTTTCCCTATGTGTTGAAATACAAAAAGGGTAAGGACAACGTGGTTGCCGATGCATTGTCACGCAGATATGAATCATTGGTTATGCTAGATCATACTGCACTAGGATTTGCTTACCTAAAAGATTTGTATGCTTCTGATCTTGATTTCGCTGATATCTATAAAGCATGCTCATCTTGGGCACATAATAAATTCTTTAGGCAAGATGGATATATGTTTAAAGAAAATAGGTTGTGCATCCCTCGTAGTTCTTGTAGGGAACTACTTGTTAGACAGGCGTATAGTGAGGTAATGATGGGGCATTTCGGAGTCATGAAAACTTGGGATATTTTATCTGAACATTTCTTTTGGCCTGGACTGTGACAATCTGTGGAGTCTATCTATAGGCAATGCATTGAATGTAAAAAGGTCATTAATTGTAGAAATTGAAGATTGGCAATATGAATTTTTCTTGATCACTTAGCTCACATAAAGTAGAAAGAAGTTTTTAGGACTCTAGAGAAAACCACAAATTATAATTAAAGAATTTCTTGTATTGCTTAATGATTAAGTTACAAATGTGCCATTTCACAACTTTTATACATGAATTAACGTGCACCCCTTGTACAACTAATATGCACTACATGTTTACAGTTGTGATTAAGTAAAAGTTGTTCAGGCTCTGCACAGACAAGGAATCATTTTTTTCAAGCGGCTGCTAGCTTGCTCAATCTACTTCTTAATTTTCTCAAGCTGCTTTCTTGTGTTATTCTTCAGTAATAAATGTGTTAAATGTTTGCCTTTTTACGGTTTGTCTTCTTGTGTAGAAAAAGAAATTTGTGTCAGGGGCAGGATTGTCAAGAATTGTGAACCGGTTGGAAACCCCAGCTAAGGTAACAGCAATGGTGCTCTGACAGTGGTGAAACAGAGGAATGGCAAGAAGACGAAAGTCACGAAACCGGCAAACAACTCAACTCCAACCACAACTCGGCTTGCAAAGGGTCGACTCCGACACAAACCCAGATCAGAACTCGCGTTTCCAAAATTGGTGGTTCATTACATACGATGCTAAATAGTAAATCCATTTATGTTTCGATGAAATTCCAATGAAACAAAATATCCATGTAAAAAAAAATATTAGAAAGAAAACAATTTCTCTTCCTAAGTTCTTTTTTTTTTTTTTTCTGTTTTTTTGTTTTTGTTTTCAAGACCAACTTCTTACTGTTACATTTTCAACTATAATAGTTACAACAATATAACAGCAAGGAATAGACACAAAAACAACCTTACTTTCAAATGTACCAACTAGTTACCATGGCAATATCAGAATAGTATACATAGGCCTTGAGGGCCGGCGAACTCGGACAACTTCATAGGGCCTAAACAATTTAGGAACTCCTAATTATAATACTAAGTATATTTATTTGTCTAGATTCACCTGATTAACACAAAATCTACTAATTCATAATAGGGCTCAATATTATTGCACTAACTCTATGTATTTATTAAAAAACATACACATGTTTAATAAACTTTTGCACAAGGTGAACTAATTTATTTTAGGGGCCTATAATTATAATACTAACCCAGTAATTGAGGCGTACATGTTTAATGAAATACACATGATGATACTCATGAACCGTATCACTAGTAATATTCATAAGTATCAATTTGTTTTTTATGTATATCAATTTTTTTTTTCTTTTTTAAAAAGAAACACATATTGTTCATGTGATCAGAGATTGAATGCATACACTCACAAGACCAGCCATCTCACATAACTAATTAGAGTTTATTTTGTCACTCAAAAAATTTATTGATAGGTGTGCATGGAAAACTCTCAAGCGTGATTTCTTTCGGATCGAAGGGAGTAGATAAGTGTCGATTCTAACAGCCCAAATGATTGTTGATTTTCATCGACACTCGATCAATATACCTACAAAAGCGGAGATTGGTTCCCCTTAGATGCTCCGGCAGGCCGGGCCCTATGCATGTGCTGGGTAAGTCCATGCGCAGGGCCCAAACATTTTTGGAGCCCCAAAGGAACCGGCCTGAAAAAAAAAATTTCTTTAATGGAACGACGTCGACTTTTTTATTAAAAAGAAATTTAAAAACTGAATTTCTTTTTTGGTGGAATGACGTGTTCCACCAAACTTTCAAAAGAAAATTTAAATTTGACAAACCCAAATCCAAATCCAAATCCAAATCCAAATCCGAATCCAAATCTATAACTCTCTTTCCCTCATTTTCTTCTTTTTCAACAGCCGCTGCCGCAGCCACACTCATCATCCCCCCAATTCAAGTTGAAGCAATTCCTCCCCAAAGGTTTGTGAATCTTGTTATTTTCTGTCTTTTTTTTTTTTAATAAAAGAAATTCAAATACTAATTTTAATTTAATTTTTTTTTTCGTTGGTAGCTTGATCTTTGACTATTCTAAATTTATTTATTCTTAACCTGTAATGGTCCTTCTCTTTAAACGTTAGTTTATATTTTTAAACTTTTATTACTTATGTTTTACTGATTTAAATTATTTGTTTAAATTTATATATTATTAAATCAATTTAGGCGTTTGAATTGGAATTGGATATGCAATTTTATTAAGTTTATTATTAGTTTGAGTCTAAATGATATTTTATGTTGAATATATCATAATTAAAATTAATAAATTAGAAATTTTAAATGAGACAATAAATATTGAATTTGTATGTACATTTGAAACTTTAAAACTTGAATTATAATTTTATAATTTGAATATTATATTTTTTTATTTTATATTTACGATAATATAAAAAATTTTAAAAAAAAGATAATATAAAAGGGTACAAATTTATATTACGGAACATAGAATGACCTTGTGCTTCGATGCTTAAGTAATTTTACATGAGTAATATAATTAGGGTTGCAGAGTCTTTTCGTACCTTTATACAAGGGTTGGGCCTGTTATTTATAGTTGTTGTACCTTGTGGCCTTTGTTGGACAAAGGTGGAGAATCCAATCAAGATTATACTATATCGGGCATAAGGAAAGTAGAGTCCTAACCGAGGTAGACTATGTCTTTCCTTGTTTGATTGATTCTACTTGTCATACTGGCGTATGGACTTGGACAGAGGAACTTCGTAGTTGATTGAGCCCAAGTTAAGTAAATTAGGCCTCGACCAATTCATGTTCCATCAAATATTATAGTTGTATATAAAAAAGGACTTTTAGATAAGATTGGACTAATTAAAGGCATAAAATAAATTTTAAGAACGAATCTAGACGATTTTGAAGTTAACGAAAGAAATTGAACTTTGGTATTAACGTCAGGTAGTAATGGAACAAATTACTTAGAACAATAATATTCAAAGTTCCTCCTTTATAACTTTGTCCCAGGCCATCGAAAAATACCCGGAAAATCGAATTCAATTTACGGGAATTATTATTATTAATATTATTATTATTATTATTATTATTATATAGCCTCGTTTTCCTCGTGTGATCTCAATGGACCAAGAAAAGATCACGACTAATACAATTCTTGTTGGCTGCTGTGAAATAATTGGATTGGACCATGCAAAAAATATTAATTTTGAGTTGGGTAAGCATTACATTTATCAAATATTTTTAAAAATCCCATTCCTTAATGTATTTTTTACATTTGAAATATAATTTTTTTTTTTTTATGGCGTTCCAACGGCGATAGACAAAACATCAAGAAACCGTTCTTACAAATTACAAAAGATATGAACAACAACCGTGTAACGACCCTACTAAATGTAAATATATACATAATATAGATTTAAACATTGTAAAAGTATAAAACCAACAAATGCGCTGAACAAATTTTGTACTGACAATCACAGATCTGTCACAAAATAATCGATAGCTAGTGAAAAAATCATCATAGACTAAGAAAAAAAAAATTATAAACAGATATTATTAAGTAATTATTTGAAGAGATAACTCTCTCTTATTGTTTGGATCAAGGAGTTTAAAATTTAAAATTAAGAAAAATTAAATAAGAGATATAAAAACGAAAGGAAAAAAATGGATGTATAGTTCGCACCATACACTTTGAAACCAAAGATAACGGTCATGAGAAACATTTGACTTTAGAGAAAAGTATAATATTTAAAATTTGACTTTAGAGAAAAGTATAATATTTCAAATGCTTTTTTGGAAAAGTAATAATATAAGGTATACTTGTTTTGATATATGTTTCTACAAAACAAAGGAGGAATCTCCGTCTGATAATTGACGGTGATATTTTAGCTGCTAAATTCGATACACATATTTTCATCAGTACGTTATACATTATAAGCTAAATTTAATATGTAATATATCAGATACTAAACTCAACATGAGATATTTCAACATCTAACTCATAACTGCGATATATAAGCAGGTAAACTTGATTCATCAGAAGTAAACTCAATAAACGATACATCGGAAGTTAAAACTGATATGCAAACTGCCGGACTGTTAGACGCATTAAATATAAGTGTTTGCTTAAATTAAAAACCTAAGAGCTCTCCAATAATCCCCCTTTCACCTTTCGTTGGACCAGCTGGTGCAGAGTATTGAGCCAGTTAGGCTTTTACCCATTGGGAAATGAATCTTATATTGAGATCCATTCTTACCCATGATTATCACTTTAATACTTACATGGATTCATTTGAAAATTCTGTATTGATAAAAAAAAAAAAGCCACCAAGAATTATTACACGTGGTTTTGGTTAAAGTGGAAAGTAATTCATGCTAATCAATTAATTAAAGGTGTTAAAATTGTTATTTTTTAAGTATTGAACAATAATATATAATACTAGATTCATAGTTACGTTACGAGTGAATAAATGTCAACATTATTACTCATACTTTTGTGAGGTATGTTCATTAGAGAATTTCAAAGAAGGTTTTGGAAAAAATCAAGTTTTATTAAAAACAGGCAAATGAACGAGTTGGAAGAAACTACTTTTTAAAACTATGTCTAGTAAAAGAATTTCGAGAAACTTTTTTGAAAAAATCTTGTTGGGTAATATAGAAGCCAACAAGGAGATTTTCCCTTAATGTTTGAATCTAGAGAAAATTTGTTTTAGTGTTAGATTTTATTTTATTTTTTTTGAAATAAAGTTTGGAGAACAAAATTTTTAACCCATGTCAATTGAGACTTTGATTTTAATACTTTAAAATAATAATCCTGCAAAACCTCCAAATGAACCAACCCTAAGTTTGAATTTAGATGGTTTTAGTTTTTTCCATTTTCAAAATAATATCTACACTTTAAAAACTTGTTATTTGGTACCTCTACACTTTCCATTAAGCTATAGAAATTCCGAACTCTCAGGATAAAGGTTTGTTCTTTTTCATTATTTTTGTTTTAGTTTATGAATATGTTTTTGAAAAATAGTTTTTAGCGTGTGAAAAAAAAAATTTTAAATATATAATTGAATAGTAAAAAGCTATATTAAAAATAATAAAAATTAATTATAATATATTAAATTTACTGTAGAAACTAAAACAAAACTAAAACCAGAACAAAGAGAAAGGATAATGGACGGATATAGCAATTATTAATTCAATAATTCATCAATTCTTAATATATGTTATACCATTATTAAGTTTTGTTCTTGTAGTTGATAAGCTGTGTTAAACAAACAGGTTTAATTACCAACTATAGTATTTATATAGGTCTGGACTCAAAAACCAACACAAATGGCCTATTAGCTCAGCTGGTTAGAGCGTTGTGCTAATAACGTGAAGGTCGCAGGTTCGAGACCTGCATGGGCCATTTTTCAAATTTTTTATACATATGTATATATTCCATTCCATACTTTATGGGCCTCTCTCCCGCCTTCTAATATTTTCTTATCAGTTTACAACATTTCCTCACTTCATGGGCCACTTTCCAGGCGATCCAATCCATAAAAAATAAAAACAGATTAATTTGTTCTTTTTTTAACACTTCTTCAAATGTACAACATTGAGCGGATACAATTGTGGTTTGACGAATTTCAATATCTTACTTTGCAAAAAGAAAAGAAAAAAAATAGATTGAGCGGAAGCACGACCCTTTATTTATTTATCTTCACTCCTATATTTTAAAATTCGAAATCATGATTTCAAAGTTACAAAATCCTTTCATTATCCATCACCCCAACTCTCCCCGAGCAGAACCCCGACCTTCATTGAAATGCAGTTATGATTTCCATCAACCACTTGTGCTTTATCTCTTTCATTTCACCCCCCCACTTGAAACTTGTCCCTTTAATTTTGTCTCCAAAATGCTACTCACATAAGAAAATTATAATCATAGTGGGTTCAACAAAGTTAATTTAACTACCTTAAAAAGGTCGAGTCAAGTCAAAGACTTGGATTTCTTGTTCGATTCATTGTACTGGAACTGTGAATCAAGCACTTCAGTAACTAATCGAGGAATACTTAGTTCTATGCTTCCACAACTTGTAAGTTGTAGTTATTGGCCCTGACCAGATTGATTATATATATATATATATATATAATTTTTTCTCTCAAAATAATATCCTAAACAAAATAAAAAATAAATGGATAACGACACTTGTTAGGGTTTAATTCCGTATTTCATACCTTAATAACATGAAAAACAAATTAGTATTGTCACACGTTATGATTAATTTTGATATTTTATGCGTTTTAAGATTAAAGATCATTATTTATAATCTTTTCTATTGAAACGACAGTTTAGTCCATAGATTCATAGAGTAACTGTATGTTTTAGAATATAGAGAATAATTGTTATTGAATCTATTATATAGAGATGTAACTATCATTTGTCTTATATATAAGTGGGAAATGATTAGGGAGTAAAAAATTTCAATGAAAAATCTGAAGAATTGATATAGCATCACATAACAAGAGTCAGTTTAAATTTTAAGTATTCAATCATTTTCTCCTATGTTGTTACTACGTCCGTCAGTGTGAATTTTCTCTAAGTATATCATCACTCATATAAAAATATATATATATATATATATATAATTTTTAAGAATGAATAGTGAACACTTTGGTGCATATATAAAGAATCCTATTTATTGGTGCATATATACAGTCATTCATTTATAGAGAGATGGGATATTGTGGATTGACCTATATAATAGATGCATGCACACATACACTAACTTTAAGGTGGCACCCAACCAAATTATCATGCATATTTCCATAGTGGCTGCCGGGCTCAAAACTAATGGACACACCAATTTCATATACGTATAGGTACACAAGTAAACGAAAATGGTGAAATACGGTTTCTCCCCTATAATTTTGAAATTCTCAATTGCTCTCTTATAATTTTGGACTATTGTATACCGATCCAAAAAAAATCAATTCCAAATTATCACCTTTTTTTCTGTTTAAATGGTTTTTGTCGGATGAACAAGTTAGTCCAAAACCTTTTTTTTTTTTTTTTTTTGAGGGAAAAATTAAGTGCGTAGTATTAATGGTGCTGGGAATCGCCCAGCAACGTTTGAGATACAAATGACGGAGCACTGCCCCAGTGGTCCAAAACCATAATAAATAAGTTGAGAATTATGAAACTACAAAAAAACAACTAATTACAAAATTCACAAGGAGAAAGCTGCATTTCATCCTAAACAAAAGTGTAACAAATTTAGTGTAGCAAAATAATATTGAACACTAATTTTGACAAATTATATATATACATATGTATGTATGTATGTATGTATGTACATTGTATATGTGATGATTATAATCGCATACCTTTAGTAATTGGTCCTTTGTCCTTTAATGATTAGTGTACATAACTTAATCATCATTTGTTTGGTTACAAGATTCTAATTTGCTACGCGCTCATCTTGACTATCTTCATCCAATTGACTTGTTGATGCCCATATAAGTGTTTCAATAAATAATACTCCCTTCATTCATATAGAAAATTCGTATTTCTAAATTTTGCTTACCCAAATTAAAGAGTTTTGTTATTATTATTATTTTTTATTATTTATTTACTAATAATTCATATATATTTTTTTAAGATAAAAATATGAATGAAAAAAATTCATGATAAATTATTTATGTTAAATGTAGTGATTTAAAATACGTCAAATATTACTTTTTAAAAACATTCATTTTTACTAGTTTAAGATTTACGCATCATGAAATTTCAAGATGTTTTGTTCCTTTAGCTATGCATCAACATGTACTATGATGCAAGTGGATTTTTTTTTTTTTTTACTATGAAAAAGAAGAGTCCCACTTTTTTTCTTTTTTTGTTTTGTTTTTGTAATCAAAGAAGAGTGCATTGGTTCCTAATATTGCTTTCTTAGATACAATTTATTATATTAGTAAGGGAATAAAAAAGTAAAAAAAGGGAGGAGGGTTGGGAGAGTTATAAAAAAGGGAGGGCTTATAACTTGAAAGTCGTGAGTTCGAATAGTGGAGGTTGTAAAATTTTTTTAAAAAAATAAAATAAAAAGTAGAAATAATACTCTTTGATTAAGACATAAAAGAATTGTAAACAAAATTTTCTAAAGGGATGGAAAGACTGAAAAAATTGTTGATACATATTAGAGTCTCAAATTATTATGAAATCCAAATGGTCTCCTATGATAATATTTGTTAGAGAATTTTTTATTTTTTTAAAAAAATGCATCTAATAAGATAGAAATTGTAGTCAATTAAATAAATAACTAATTGAAGTGCAAAGGAAAATTTGGTGAAGACTTTTTTTATGTAAGTTTTTCTATTTGATGAAGACTCGGCAAAATGTTGAATTTGACGTAAGAAACCTTTTGAAAATGCAAAGAAATTAACCATATTATAAAAATAAAAAATTTTAAAAATCTCATTTCCTTTTAATCAGTTTCCTCATAGATAACAACATTGTGAGATGGGTTCCCATCGTGCATATTTCAAAACATGTTTTACTGCATGAGAAATATCTATTTATTTTAATCAATCAATCAACTGTTTCAACGTCTTGTTTATTACATTAAAGTGCAGAGCACTTGAGAAGGAAAAATAAGAAGTTGGAATTCCCGTGAACAAGTACATATATAGACAGACATTTTTTAGTAGCCCTCAGGGGCTTAGCTCAGTTAGTAACTTGGCAGCAGATTGCAGCCAAGGACGCAGGATCGAGCCCTGGCAGCCGCAGTGTGGGATTTTCATCCCCCCAATGTGGGGGGTGGATCCTTGTGGGCACCAGGCACTGGTCCTCCTGCCAAGGTTACCGCTGAGTCACCCTGATTTACCCCTCACACGAGGCTCATGGGGCTGGGCGGTGTGGGCCCTGCGGGCGAGGGATATCGCCTTTTGCAGCCAAGATATTTTTTAGTAAGAGCAAAAGAAGTTAGGTAGTAATTAATATACTTTTATATTGTCTTACTAGCTTGCCAACTGACATGTAAAATTAAAGTTTCTCATAGTACACAAAAATACGATAAGTTAAAAAAGAGACTTCAATTTATTTACAATTCAAACTGAAATAATTCAAAAGAATACTAAAAAATTTTGATACGACATAAACACAATATAATAAAAACGATTCATCAACTCACATACAACTCAAATCAAATCGTAGGTATAATCCTACTAAAACATTCATGTTAATTGATAAGATGTATATAGATCATCATCTCCCAAAAATTCATAAAGTAATTAATGAAAAGAAGACCAAAAACAAGATGAGTACTATTAGAGGAGGCAGTTTCTGAATGAAACTTAATTTACAGATGTGGAAATGGATAGATGCATTAAAATTGGATTGAGACGTAAGGAGAGGAGGGGAGATGAAGATCTTGAGTGAAAACGCCCATAAAAATCTGAATTAGTGCTGCAGCGTTGGCCTTTTTTCGCTTTCTCCATAAAAAGTAAAGAACCATCGGAATGAATCATTTCCTTATAAATTCCATCAGACACACACAACCACACAATAATAGCACTACTTCTAACAAGTTAAAACTCTTTAAATTGGGGTAATAACTGTAATCATTTTCACATTTGACCTCACATCGCTCTTTTGTTCTCAAATTTGAAACTGTTTATATTCATGAGTCTCATAACTTAGATTTTTCATCTCTACGTAATTTATCGTTTAAATTTTGATCAAAAACATCCTGTCGCCTGCAAACACGTGATGAACACGGTGATGAAATTGCAAGAAAAAGATTGACAAATCAGAAATCTAAAATTTATCAATGTTTAATTAGTTTTGGTTGAGAATTTGTATAATGAATAGCATAGTGATAAGAAATCAAAAGTTGGGGATCAAAATTCGAAAACTGTGACACCAAGTTTGGGGATCAACGGAATTAAGCGATTTGCATCAATCATCACGCATGCATGAATTAATCCAATTTCATGCTTAGCTTAATTGATAGCGTCGGCAGAAAGATATTAGAGAATGGGATTTATGAGTATCCAATTAGTCAGGACGAAAAGGACTGGATTTGCTGCTTTTGCTAAAGCGATTATCACCTCAAATTAATCTGTGGGAAATGCAATGAATCCTATCTATCTATCACCTCAAATTATTCCATTGCTCAGTTCAAATGAATCTTGCCGATGACACACTGAGGAGAATCATCAATTAAGATGCCTGACACGTACTACTTCTGGCTGTAACAAGGCCGGGAAATGACATCACTAGCCTCAACTCTGTTCTTTTTGGACGTTTTGAAAAATAGTTTTATAATGTAAAAAGTGTATTGAAAATGTAAAAAGTAGATACTAAATAGTAAAAAGTTGTATTGGAAATAATGAAATATGATTAAAATATATTAAATTTACTGTTGAAACCAAAACCGTTTTTAAAACGAAACAAAAAGAACAGGCCCACGTTTGGGTAAATTACAGTTGTGCCCTCGAGGTCTGGAGAAATTACTGTTACGTCATCCTTGATATTTGAGATATTATTAGCGTTATTCTCTGAGATTTGTGTTAACATAACAATTAACCGTTCCTAATTTGGTCAAATATATTGTCTCTCCGTGTTAGATAACTCAGCAGTTTAGAGCTTTACAAACACCTCTATCTCTATTTTATAGTTTTATATAGTAAATTCATTCCAACAGACAACTAACTCTATATATACTTCTAAGAGAATATTATATTTTTATTCCTCCATGTACATAATTTTAAATTCAATTTTATTACTTTTGTACTATTTTGGTTATTTACACAATGACCCCAAATAACTGTCTACTTATGTATTTCTATCTAATATAATAAATTCAATAACTTAATAATGAAACGATAATTATATTAATATCAAAATCAATATTACTAAAATAAAAATTAAATTAAAGTTAATTACAACACACGCACATTAATAATGATAAAGAAACTTATACAATTATTTTTATAAAAAAATACTAAACTAATAATTAATTCTCTTTTTATTACATGTGAAATAACAATTAAATAGATTAAATTCTTAAAATTATACTACTAGTAAAATTTGTTCTTTAATCAATCAATTGAAATAAAAATAAAAATTAAATTAGAGACTAACATATAAATAAATAAAATAATAAAAAAAGGGTTTAAAAAAAATGAATAGTGTGAACAGTGGCACCTATACTTATAGAGGTACACTGTTCAGACCTCCACAAAAAACTCCAAAATGAAGTTCTGTTGGAAACCCAGCCAGCACTCTAAACCTTCAACTGGAGTTGCTAGAAAAGAAAATAAACACAAAGGGCCTGTTCTTTTTGGGCGTTTTGAAAACGATTTTGAAAACAAGTTTTGGAAAATAATTTTATAATGTAAAAAATGTATTGAAAGTGTAAAAAGTAAATGCTGAATAGTAAAAAGTTGTATTAAAAATGATGAAATATGATTAAAATATATTAAATTTACTGTTGAAACCAAAACCGTTTTCAAAACGAAACAAAAAGAACAGGCCCAAAGCTCAAGAACATTTTGTTACTTGTTGAACTTTTTGAAAATATTTTGGGAGATAATGGTAACTTTTGGAATCTCGAGAGAGATACCCGATTTCTTTCAACATCATTAATATCATGGTGGGTAACATTAAAGACAGAGTTTTGACCGTGTGGTAGTTTGGTAGACCATGCTTTAAAAAACTAATTTCGATCGGTATGTTTTGTTGCAATATAGTCCATCCTTCTGTTTTAACATAATCGTAATTTTTCATAAGCTAAGTTGAATACTTCAATATCTAAATTTAGGCTCTGTTCTTTTCTTAACATAGTTAAGAAAAGTATCATTTTTTTCTCAAAAATATTACACAAAGAAACAACATCATTTTTATAAAATTCACAATTTAAATTTAAAAATTCCCTCTAAAAACTCACTCACATAAATTCAAAAAAAACATAATCATTACACTTTTTCTTCTCTTTCCTACACAAATCCCCAAAAGAAATTTCTTCCAAAACAAAATTCTTCCCTAACAAAAAAATTTCCTAACTAAGTTCACAAGAAAACAGAGCCAATATACACAATATTTTAGTATTTAAATTTAATACACATGATATTTGTTGTTTTAACATGCACTTGATACGTTAAAACATAAACTCGATATTTCAGCACCCAAAAATAGTAATTGATACTTTAATACACAAATTCAATACATGCGCGATACATGTTATTTGAATATAAATTTGATATAAAAACGGTATGTCATATTTGAACGTCTAAATGCAATACAAGTAATTTAAAATTGATATATGCACATTGAACGGTTGAATACATCGAATACAAATTTTTGTGAAACTGATGGGGTTTTAAATTTTGTCTTTGTCGAATCATGAATTCGGACTTAATGAAAAAGCAAGGCCATGAATTCGTACACGCATAAAGATGTTCCGACTTCTGAGTCTTCTGACTCTAAAGATTTTCAGTATACGTAGTCATTTTACTTCAAGCTTTTGCGTTGCTAAAATAGGAGTTTATTTTTTAAAATTACATATTTTTAAATAGTATAAGGAGGTGTTTGGTTAATCTTTGGAATAGAATAAAAATGGAAATATGAATGAGAATGAGTTTGATTGCAAGATGAGAATGGGAATGAAACCCATCAGAGCACATGAGTTTCATTCAAATTTAATTATTTTGGTATGATTCAAAAAAAAATTCATTCCCAAATCCACTAACCAAACTACTAGAATTTTTATGATTCCATTATTTCATTACCAAACTCACCAACCAAACGCCTCCTAAATATTTTCTGAAAAATTGAAACGAGTCCTAATTATTATTCCGTCCGTTCTATTAGAAGAGTCTACTTTATATTACTGAAAATAATATTACAAAATAGAGTCCATGATTTAGATAATTATAAGTGATAGAGAAAAGTCAGAGAAAAATTATCGTAATTGATATAATTGACCGACCTTCCGATGGGATAGGTCATATATATACACACGCATGCATCTCTGCAGCCCTCTCTTCACTCTAAGGAACGTGTGCACTCCTGATGGACACGAGAATACATTGAAAGCGTATGGAAACGAAATATCAGATATTCTTATACAAGGTGATTCTCAATAACCAAGTTCCTGCTCAATAATTTTAACAAACTAACCAATCCCCAATTGCCACAACCTAATAGGTAAATAAATATCTACATCTTGCATGACCATATTCTATATATATATATACATATGAAAAGTTTTTTTTAAAAATAAATAAAATAAAAAAATAGTAGCACAGAGTTGTAACTGTACCGGGGTTCATTGCATGCATGCAATGTGTGTCAACGTCATGGGTGATACGACTTGAAATTAATTGAGGGCGAAGAAAACAACTGATATTTTCTTGTTTCCAACAATTTTGGTTCCCTATTCTTGTAGGGTTCCTCCTGTGTGAGAGAGAGAAAGAGAGATCTTGTGGTTAATTTAGTTTAGTTGGTGGATACGCTCAATCCAACCAAAGTTTGTTTGGTTGATTAATAGCCACTACATACATATTGCTTTCAGCTGGGGGTGGAAGTCAAATTAATCATCAGGACTTCTATTACTCAACCTTTCTTCAAAAAATTTTGGGGCCCATGTCTGTTTCTCATTTGTGATCAAGTTTAATTAGCGAGGATGGGATAATGGTTCAATGGTGGGTTACAAGTGAATTTACCACAGAAGCAGTTGCAAGTTCAAATTTTCTACTCAAGGCCAAAGGAAAGAGAATTAATAGGATCTAGTAATGGCCTCACATAAATTTTTTTTTAAAAGGACTCAATTAGCTAGGGTAAATATATAATTACCAAACTAATCCCCCAAATTTCCTCAAATTATCAAATATTCTCTGGAGTTTAAAAAATTACTAAATAAATCTTAAGGTTTTTAAGAACATCATTCTTTGTTTAATTTAATTTTATCCACTATAAATATATAGGAAAAGTATATTTAAAATACCTCTAATTTATTACTTACAATTTCAAAAAACAATATCATGATTATACTTGTTTTTCTCTTTTTTACATAAATTTCTCTGCAAGGAGTGCGTCGATAATTTTCCAAAGCCTTAGAGAGCTTTTGGTAATTTAACAAAATTAGGAAGGAATAAATGTAATATTAATTAATATAAGAGGTTTGAGTCTCATTTTATATTTTATATAATTTTTTATCAATTTCAATAAAATATTTTACATTTTCAACATGTTTTTTTCATATTTTCAATATTTTTTTTTTTTACATTCCTAATATAATTTTAATATTTTAAAATTACAATTCAAACTAAAGTTTAAATTCGGTTTTGATGCCAAACGTGGCATAAAGCTTCGTAATTTCAGACACAAGAATCCTAATAACTAGGAATACTACAGAAACAGCATTAGAATGCATCACATATGTAATCCAATACTTCACTCTGAGGCTGCAGATTCCTGTCTTCACTTAACCAAGATATGTCTCAGTATGACCCAACTCTGATGTGACCAGTCGACCATGATCATGTATACATATGCATGTTCTTTTTGGTTGAGTTGAGATTTAGTTTTAAAAAAAATAATTTTATAATATAAAAAACGTATTAAAAATGTAAAAAGATATAATTGAATAGTAAAAAATTGTATTAGAAATAATGAAAAAGTCCCTATTTGGTCATTTACACATTGATTAATGATTTTTTTGGTCTCCTACATTTTAAAACGATCTTTTTGGTCCTTTATATTTCAAAACGATATTTTTAGTCCCTTACTCTTATTATTCGAACTATTTGGTTCATTGGCCGTTCAACCGCACGGAAACATTAATCTCAATCACGTATCATTCACACGACTCTGTAAGCGAAGGACAAACTTGTTCCAACAGAATTACTGGGATGCTAAAAATGATGTTGGAACAAGTTTCTCATTTGTTGACAGAGTCCTGTAAGTGGCACGTAAGTGATATAAACATTTTCTGTCGAGTTAAACGGCAAGTTTTCCCTTTCGCTGACGGAGTCGTGTTAACGACACATGAGTGATATTAATATTTTCCGTCAGATTGAACGGTTAACGGATCAAATAGTTCAAAAAATAAAAGTAAGGGGCCAAAAAGATCGTTTTAGAATGTAGGTAACCAGAAAGACTATAAATCAATATGTAAGCGACCATTTTGAAATGTAGGGAACCAAAAAGATCATTAACCAATATGTAAGGGACCAAATGGGGACTTTACTCTTGTTTATAATATATTAAATTTACTGTTGAGACCAAAACTGAAACCAAAACCAAAACTTAAAGAACAGGCCTTCGTTCTCCGTTAGTATGATCTACATTGACAAAAGTATAATTTAGTATGAATGTTAAGATATAATACTTAAAATAGCTAATTTGACACTATTTATTTCATTTATATTTTTATTTTTTAAGTATGGATTAATTTTGGATTATACATAATTATATTAGTAAATGTAAGAGGTGTAAAAAAATTGAAAATTGACTCTTCTCATAGAACAAAAAAATTTCTCAAAGTGGAACGAGAGAAGTATACAAACTAATGCACACGGAAGTCTGTTTTAGGATTGTAACTGTAAAAAAATTGTTGCTTGGGAATGAATTTTTTGGAGGAAATTATTTTCTAAAAATTGTGTAAGAAATAGTTAATGATGATATTAAAATAAAAGTGTTTGGTTATAGAGATTTTTTTAAATAAAAAAATAAAGTATTTAGTTATAGAATCTTTTTCTTAAAAAACTAAAATGTTTTCTAAAAATGGATGAAAACTAAAATTATTTGATTTTTATATTCTTAAATACATCTTTTACCCCCTTAAATTAAATTATTATTATTTTATAAAAATTGACAAAATTTTCTCTTTTTTTTTTTAAAAAAAATGACAATATTACATGATTGCCTTTGAAAAATACTTATGAAAACTTCAAAAGTGGGAGCAAAAGTATTAACTTTTCTAAAGTAGTGATAATTCGATGATCAAAAGATATATTTTAAAAATACATGTGGTAAAAGTAACAAAAAAACTTTATCAATAACAGGAGACAAAAAGTAATTAAGGCAAATATATATAAATGAGGTCAAAAATTTCACCCTGTAAAACAGACATAAATATAATTGTTAAAAAATATCATATATATATATATATATATGTTATAAAATTATTACTAAGAGTAGTAGTAAAATATCAATATAAAGCTAAAAATACAAATATATAAAATGAAGACAAGACAAAAGAAGGGAGAGCAAAATAGTGGTAAGACTTTTCATTCTTTTTTTCATCATCTTATTTCTTCACCTAAGTCTCTATTTATAGACTAGGTAACAAGTTACCAAATTCCAGGAGTCTTATCTAATAACCTATGAACTAATGATACATAATGGGGGTAATGGAAAAACCTTAGAATAATAAGGGGTTTAGAATAGTAAAGGACATTCATAATATTCATAACATTTTCCCTTGAATGTCCATTATTAAGATAAATGTTTCGTTAAAACCTTACTAGAAAAATCCAGTGGGAAAAAACCTAGTGAAAGAAAAAGAGTACATTTTCTTAGTATAATACTGCCTCGTTAAAAAACCTAACAGTAAAAACCCAGTAGGAAAATAACTTTGTTAAGGAAAAAGAGTACAGTGGGTAACTCCCCCTCTTGAGCACATCATTTGACATCGTTAAATTTTCGCCTTCCGATCGTGTATCTCAACTTTTCAAAATGCTGAGTTGATAGTGAATAAATTTTTGAAGTATCATTCCTGCAACTGAGCAATCCATGTAACATCATCTTCAAACAATGTAGTTTGCACTTTTCTGAAAATTTGAGAGCAAATTTTCAAATTTGATGAATTACTAATCTTAACCAAGCATGCTCTCGGCGTGCATTATAAGAAGTTGCAGCTATGATTTTTTTCATGAATTTAGCGCCCAAAAATAGTTGTTCCACTGCATGAAAGCACATAGCTGGTTTGATCAAGTATTGTAAAGGCTCAATAAAATATCCAACATCTGTATAACTTGTAAGATCAGCCTTATGTATGACTTGCAAAATACAATACTGTTTCGATAGTGTTAAAAATATGGTGCTTCTGGACCAAAAATTTCTTCATCATCCTCACGATAATGAAATAAATATTTATGCACATCAATTGATCTCAAAATCATAATTGTGCTTAAAGTATGTATTTTATTCATATAGAAATGTTTCAACACTTTAGCAGTATAAGAAAATTGATGCAAAGAGAAGTCAAATTTCTAAGTGCTTAATTTGAAAAGGAAGACAAATGTTGTCTTTTCAAAATCTTTCATTTCAAACTCTTCTTTAAAAAATTTAACAACATTTTGATTCTTTTCAGGAGTTCTGCTCCAAAATCATACTTTAAATCATCAATAACAATTTGATACTTTTTAGGAGTTCTAAATAAAATCATCAAGATAGATCAAGATCCGGATCTCTCGATAAAACATGTATACATAGAGCTCTAAAAAAATTTAATATAATAAATACCGTGATAAATCATATTGCGCCTTTAGAGCAATTTAAATCTTTCAGATATTTTCATTAGCCATTCTAATAGGCTTGTCATGACATCCATAAGATGCAATTTAAAATTTTCCCTTGTTGCCAGATAAAGAAAGTAACAATAATTATTGCATCCACCACATGAGATTATGCCGCCAAATAATCAATACATTTTCTTCATGAAAAAACTTGTGCGTTAAATCGTGTCAAGTCATTATTTCATTTTGCTTTTCACAAATACTTATTTATGACTCACAAGTTACACATCTTCAGGTGTGTGAATTATTCGCTCAAAGACTTCTCTTTGAACCATTGAATTCAATTATACTAGAATTGCGTCTTTTCATTTCCTTCATTTTTCTTGAGCAATAATTTATATGTCGACATTTGTTCACAGTTCCAGATTAATGATCATCGTTTTCATTCATAATGGTAACTGTTGCAGCATAAACAATTTTGTCATCGACGTCGATTGTTCATAAACTAGGTTCCATATTTAGTTGTCAGACATGACATAGTTGAGATCTCATTATTATCAAAACTTTTTAGGTACCTGAGCTTCTTTCAGAAGTTTATTATTTGTCATGCTGAGAAACTCTTCAAGAGCCTTTTAATCTTGAAAATTCTTCCAGAATATCAAACACCTCAATCTTGCCATATTTATCATTTGATCCGTTTATCTCGAGGATTTTATTTTGAAACCGATTGGTCTACCATACATTGAGGTTGCCTTTAATTAATTTTTAGTTGTAGAAAGTCCTAAAGAGACATCAAATATAATTGGAGCACTAGTAACCAATATGTGAGATTCAGTCACACCTTTTAAGGTCAGAAAAAAAAAAATCTGGCAAATACAAGTTGTAAATAAATTATCTTTTGAACTTCAGGTTCATATAATTTTATACGAGGATCATTGATAATTCACTCACAGTAATTTTTTTAATCGGCTACTTCTTTTTTCTTCTCCCCCTGATGTTGGGAAAACTAACTTACCAAAATGGCAATCAGTAAAACGAGTAGTGTACAAATCTCCAACTTTATTCTCAAGATATTTTATAGTAGAGATTAATGCCCAACATTTATTTCTAACATCCTTTGAGGTATCATCTTTGTGTATTGTGGTGAAGCAATCATAATATAAACAGCACATTCAAAAAATTATAAGAGGAGAAATATTTTGATTTCTGACCAAAATCATTTGTTGGGGGAGAGATTTCATTAAAATTTATTGGCATGATGCGAAAGAATGTTGCAACATGTAACATAGGATACCCCCAAATATATATATAGGGAGTTCCATTCTAAAAAACAATTTTCATGTAAGTAAGTTAATGCATATAATAAAATGATTCTACTAGATCATTTTTTGTGTGAATACAAACAACAAGGTATTTCACACTTATCCCAAAGATATGCAATAATATTTAAATATTAAAAAAACTCATAACCGAATTATCTCTGCAAGTAATTTTTGCAAACTCCAGGTTGCGATTTGTAATAATAAACATAATGTGACCATTTGGTTGACGCATAAATCAAAATTATAAAATACCGAAATGGTCTATACGGTGGGTGAAAAACCCATAAATATTTCACCATATATATGTTCTATTAGTGTAGGAGCTTTGCTACGAATTTTCGGAGCTTTGCTACGAATTTTCACAAGAGCTAAGCACTTTACAATCAGTATGCCTTGAGAACAAGCATTGCACGAGAAATCATTGGATTGAAGAATCTTCCGACCCTTCAATGAATTCTCTATTTTATTTGCATCATTATAGAGCCGGGATGGCCTAATTGGTCGTGCCATAATAAACACATTAGTAAACATCTGGTTTACTGTTGCATAAATTTCAATTGCAGTAATATATATGTGTAGTACAACCTGAGGGAATTAGAAGGTAACTTTTTAAATCACTACTAAAAAAATGACTTTTAATGGCGGTTTTTAAGGGCTTTTAAAGGCGATTTTTGGCCTTTTTGAACCGCCATCTATCCGGAAGCCATAGAAAGTTTACGGACTTTCTACGCCAATTGTGAACCGCCATAGAAAGTTTGGACTTTCTACGGCGGTTCGCTTAGGAACCGCCATAGAAAGTTCGGACTTTCTACGGCGGTTCGATTAGGAACCGCCATAGAAAGTTCGACTTTCTATGGCATATTTTTTCTAAACCGCCGTAGAAAGGACTTTCTAAAGCGGTTCCTAAGCGAAATAGAAAGGACTTTCTACGGCGGTTCCTAAGCGAACCACCGTAGAAAGTACCAAATTTGTAAAAAAAAAAAATTTAATATTTTATTTTTTTATCTCTGCATATATATAAAAAAAATAGCAAGAACAACCGTAGAAAGTTTTTGATATATATATATATATATATATATTTCAACTTTATTCAAAATACATATCAAAAACTTCCATGCTAATAAACCGAACAACCATAAAACTTCACAAAATTTTTGCGTGCATCCATCAAATTCTAATTAATTTAATCATTAACAGCAAGAACAATACAATAACAACATAATCCTGAAGTAAACAACCAATATATATATACAAAAATCCAATCTCAACCTAATCAATTTTGAGAATAAATCAAACCAAAATCAGTAGAAAAATTATAAAATCGAACATACAATAAACTACTTATTTAACACTAATCAAACCCGAATTTAATCATTCATCATCTCACCAAATCCGAATTTAACACTAATAATAAACCCTAGGCCAATCGTAATAATCAAGTAACAATAAAATTTGTAAAACTTAAATAAAGTTGAAACTATTTGATATAACCTTTTTTATGATTTGAAATCCACAATAAGGACCGATTGTCGTGAAATTATGATGGGGGATTAACTCCAAGTGGTGGGTGATGGCCGATTAAGAAACCATCTCCGGAGTTGGGCGACGGCGGATCTTGCTACACCGGAAAAACGGCTTCGGGGAAAGACAAAAGAAAAAACTGATGGCGAGAGGATGGGCGCCGCCAACGAGAGAACGGCTTCGGTTTTCTGGAGATGGAAACAGGGGGAAGCCGCAGTTGGCTGGAGATGGAAACAAAAGGAAACCCTTAAAATTCAAACAAAATCAAGCTTTTATTGCGGTTTTAATAAAACCTTACAACCGCCTTCTACGGCGGTTGTAATTAAAACCGCCATAGAAATCAAGTTTCTATGGCGGTTATTAAGAAACCGCCATAGAAAGTAACTTTCTACGACGGTTTTAATTACAACTGCCGTAGAAAGCCCGTAATTGTGAATTCCCGCCCTTTCCTCTATTCTTATCAATTTCTAGTTTTTCTTTTTTTGTAAATTAACCCCCAAATTTTTTTAAATTTAATAATAAATATGTAATTTACTATTTATCAATTTTTATAGTAAAATTCATCATATTTATTAATTATACGGCGGTTAGAAATAAAATCGCTGTAGAAAGTCACAAACCGCCGTAGAAAGTAGGGACTTTCTACGGCGGTTTTCGAATAACTGCTGTAGAAAGTCCCTTTCTACGGCAGTTTTAAAAAAACCACCGTAGATAATGTCTTTCTACGGCGGTTCTATATAGAACCGCCGTAGAAAGTCCATACTTTCTTTTTAATTGCGGTTTTGGTCTTTCAGCCGTTAAAGCACCGCCGTAGAAAGTCCATTATGTAGTAGTGAATAAAAGTTTCTTTTCATAAATAGTACTTGTAATGTACAAGTATTTATTATCACCTTCATTTTTATTAGCAATATATATCCATTTTGGCGAATATCTTTGAAAATCTCAATATATTTCCTTGGAACTTTCAGAAAAATAATGCATCATCAAGTGTAATATTTTGTTCTTCCAGGTAAAAAGATAGTTACTCTTCTGGAGCTTTCAATAATTTGTACCACCAAATATAGTACTAACAATAGTTTATGACATTATTAGATAAAAATATTATTTCTTATCTTTACATGAAATTTGTTGTACTACTATTGTCTTCTGGACATAACTCTCATTAACCATTGGAATGTTTATTTTCAACACAAAATCAAATTTTCAAATAATGTATTTATTTAGTATAATATTTATAAATTACAAGAAATATTAAAATCATAAACTAACAAAAATATTATATTTGAAAACATTAATTAAATTGAATTATATCAAAATAAATAAAATAAAATATTGCCTATTAAAAATTTTCAATATTATCACCTTTAGATTGCATAATTGAAAAACTAATTTCACAACATCATTGGAGATAAAATTTGCCTCTATCTTCTTCTTTTTTCTTCTATGATTCAGGATAGAGAATAGCAAAATATTTTGGTGTACAACAGCTACATGACCAATGGTTTTTCATGCCACAACGATAGTTTTTCCAATTTTCTTTTAGCTTTTATTATTCTTGTCACAACTCTTCCACTTCTGGTATATGAGTATTCTTTCACTTCTGGTGGTGAATTCAACACATACTAATAATCATGATTACAATAGTTATCATAAAATTCGCACCCATGACTGCGATTGTGTGCATTAAATAAATGCAAAACGATTACATTTACTTCAAAAAATGAGATCTTTATATATTATTGGGATTTATGATTATTACATTTACTTCGGGAAATGAAACCTTTATGTATTATAAGAATTCATGATTTTCCTATTTACTTTAGGAAATGAAATTTTCACGCATAATAGGGTGCATAACTCTCACATTTACTTCAGGAAATGGAGCAGCTTTATTGAAAGAAACTCTTCGTGAGTTTCCAACAAAACTCATTAATTTGACCCGTAACAGAAAGAAAATATATCAAATATAATAGTCAAAATAATTTCTATTTCAAATTTGTCGACGGGACAAATTGAAACTTTGCAATCAAGTGGTCATATATCTCTCTTTTAAATTTGTCAACAGGACAAATCAATATTTTTCACTCAAGTGATCATATATCACTTTTAAATTTGTCAACGGGACTAAAGTGCCCAAATTTCAGCACTACTATTTCAATTGTATTTTTCAACTACGTGAAAAATACATACTTATGTAAATCATGTGATGCAAGCAGAAAATAACAAAACAAGATATATAATTTATGAGTATAACTTTCATGAGTTAAAACTATTATAACTTGTATATATAAACAAGTTATCAAAACTCTCTCACAATGATTTAATTCACCAAACTAGCAAATTTATGTATCAAATTAAATTCATACCTCAAAACTGCAAAGCAATCATTAGAGATATTTCATACTGAATCATCATATAAGATTGAGTTTTCGATAGTGGTAGGAAATCTTTCTATTCTTCATCCGGTAAGTTGAGCCTCCGGTGATTTCATATCGCTACCATTTCTCCTCGTTAATCAACCAATCTCAATTGGGTAGAGTCTCGTGCTGATAACGTGTTATAAAATTACTACTAAGTGTTGGAGCATTTTTAATAAATTATACATTCTTTATGGAAAATTAATTTTATTACCCTTCAGTTTCCAAAGATTATGCTGCTGTTTTTTTTATCATTTGAAACTGTTCTATTCATAATGGAAATTATTTGAAATAGGAGTTATTTGAGTCATTAAAGGGATTACTAATTAATTTCTTGCATATGCAATTGGGAGAAATGGTCTTTGATTGAATGCATTCAAAGAGAATTCTTCGGTTGAGGAATTAGAGAGTGCTGCCGTTTCCAGCTTTAATATTCAGACTAAATGTTAAGCTTTGTCTTCATCATTTTCTCTTTATATACAGATGAACCCATGAGGGGTTAAAGGACACATTTTCTTAAGATACATGCCTATGTCTTGAACATCCCATATTTTTCTAAAATACTTGTTTTGAGCAAGAGAGAAAAAGGTGTTAGTAGAGTTTCAAATTCCTAGTAGTTGTGCAGATTATTAGGAAACACAATAAGTGTGTTGGGTTGTTGTATCCTGGGGGTGACAAGTGGCAATAATTCTGCTGCACCAAAGTTAACTCTTTGCAGAGGGCTTAAATCACCTAAAGAGAGCGAAAGATCCGCACCTCAGCCCTTCTAACGATTAACAGTTTGTTTCTTATGGTGGTTTTGTTGTGTTTTGCAGATTGATTATTGCTGTTGGAACAACAATTTTAGGTGAGTCAAAATATTCATTATGGAATATAACTCCAACAGTGGTGATCTAATCAAGTCATTCCGCAATGTTACCGAGAAGTCTTTTATGAGTATGATTTCTGAAGTTAACATGCTTGGTGATTATGACGGTTGGTGGGTGGATTCCAGTGTGACAAAACATGTGTGTGGTGATCGTAGCTATTTCAAAAGTTACATCCGTGAACAGAACAAGAAAATTATGCTAGGGGATTCTCACACAATTGATGTTCCGGGCACTAGTAAGGTTGAAATTAAATTTACATCTGGTAAAACCCTTCTTCTTAAAGATGTGTTTTATGGTCCTCTAATGAGGAAAAATTTAGTTTATGCTGTTCTTCTCAATAAGGCTGGATTCAAGCAAGTTACAGAATCTGACCTCTATGTGCTTTCCAAAAAGGGTACTTTTGTGGGTAAGGGCTATGTTTGTGATGGCATGATCAAATTGAATATCGAATTTGTGAATAAAGCTTCTTCTAGTTCTGTTTATATGATTTCCTCTTTGAATTTTTGGCATTCTCGTCTTTGTCATGTTAATAGTAAATATATAAGAACCATGAGTAGTCTTGGATTGTTGCCAAAACTGAAGAATGATTTTGAAAAATGTGAGTCATGCAGTAAAACAAAATTCACCAAAAATCCTTCGAAAAGTGTTCAGAGGAATACGAATTTACTTGAATTGATTCACACTGATTTATGTGAGTTCAATGGATTTTTGAGTCGTGGGGGAAAAAGGTATTTTGTTACTTTTATAGATGATTTTTCAAAATATACATACGTATACTTGTTGAAAAACAAAAATGATGTGTTTGAGATTTTTAAAGTATATATAAGAGAAATTGAAAATCAGTTTGATAGAAAAATCAAAAGAATCCGAAGTGATAGAGGCACGGAATATGGTTCTACTGATTTTCAAAATTTTATTCAATCTTTAGGAATCATCCATGAAACAACTCCACCTTATTCACCATCTTCTAATGGTGTAGCAGAACGTAAAAATAGAACTTTGATTAATTTAACTAATGCAATGTTAGTTAGTTCTAATGCACCATTAAATCTCTGGGGTAAAGCTATTTTGAGTGCATGTTATGTTATGAATAGAGTGCCACATAAACACACTATGAAATCTCCATTTGAGTTATGGGGAAATTATAAGCCTAACTTGAATTATATGAGAATTTGGGGTTGTTTGGCTTAAGAGAGATTAAATGATCCAAAAATATCAAAATTAGGAGCTAAAGCTTCTACATGTGTGTTTGTTGGTTTTTCTCTTTCAAGTAAAGCTTATAGATTTTTAGATTTGGAAAATGATGTAATAATTGAATCTTTAGATGCTATTTTTCATGAAGAAAAATTTCCTTATCACACTAAAAATAGTGGGGGTGATGAAGATAATGGGAAAAGAAAAACAGACTCTTTAGAAATTCATAATGATGAAAATAATGAGCTTAGAAGAAGTAAAAGAGGAAGAATTAAAAAAGATTTTGGTCCTAATTATTATATATATAATCTAGAAGAAATTCCGAATTCAATTAATGAGGCCTTAACTTCACGAGACTCGGTGTTTTGGCGAGAGGCTATTAATGATGAAATGGATTCTTTGTTGGCAAATAAAACTTGAAAATTAGTAGATTTACCACCAGGTAGTAAAACAATTGGTTGTAAATGGGTTCTTAGGAAAAAATTTAGGACTAATGGGACAATAGATAAATATAAGGCGAGATTGGTAGCTAAAGGCTTTAAACAAAAAGAAAACATTGATTTCTTTGATACATTTTCTCCTGTTACTAGAATAACTTCCCTAAGAATTTTAATGGCCATTGCAGCTATTCATAATTTAGTTTTTCATCAGATGGATGTAAAAACTGCCTTTTCAAATGGCGATCTAGAGGAAGAAATATATATGGATCAACTGGAGGGGTTTATTTTACAAGGTTAAGAAAATAAAGTGTGTAAATTGAATAAATCAGTATATGGTTTAAAACAAGCACCAAGACAATGGCATGAGAAATTTGACTCTTGTTTTCTTGAAAATGGTTTCAGATGTTGTGAATCTGATAAATGCATATGTTTTGAAAATATGAATAAATAGCGTATTATGATTTGTTTATATGTTGATGATTTGTTGATATTTGGTACTAATTTAAATGTTGTTGAATAGATTAAATGTATGCTCAAAAATAATTTTGACATGAAAGATTTGGGTGAGGCTAGCACTATTCTTGCCATTAAGTTGACTAGAACTAGCAATGCAATTTGTATGGATCAAGCTCACTATATCAAAAAATTATTGTCAAAATATAATTATGTTGAGGCTAAGTATATAACTACACCGTTTGATAATAGAGTTACATTATATTCTACTGAGGATGACAAAGAAATATGTAATCAAGAAGAGTATGCTAGTTTAATTGGTAGCTTACGATATGCTACAAATTGTACACGACCAGACATTGCGTATGCTGTAGGAGTACTTGGTAGATTTACTAATAAACCGAATGATACTCATTGGTATGCTATGGATCGTGTAATGAAATATCTGGCTAAAACTAAATCTTATGGATTGTTTTATAAAACTTATCCTGCTGTGGTTGAACGGTTTTGTGATGCAGATTGGAATACGTTGTTGGGAGACTCATTATCAACTACTGGTTATATAATCACTTTAGCTGGTGGTGCGATATGTTGGAAATCAAAGAAGCAACAAATCATTGCAAAGTCCACAATGGAAGCTGAGTTAATTTTTTTAGCTTCTGCTTCAGAGGAAGCAAACTGGCTACGCGATTTTCTATATGAAATTCCGCTGTGGGAGAAGCCAGCTCCCCAATATTACTCCATTGTGATAATACTGCCGCTATTGGTAGAGTTAATAGTCAGTATTACAATGGGAAGTCCAGAGCGATACACCAAAAACATAGTGTTGTTCGTGCATACATAAGAGATGGTACCATTAATGTGAATTATGTGGGATCGGGTGACAACTTGGCAGATCCCTTAACAAAAGCTCTAGCTAGAGAGAAAACATGGAATACCTCGAGAGGGATGGGACTGAAGCCTTTAGAAGAATAACTACAAAAGTCATGTGTAAGGATACCCAACCTAACGATTGGAGATCCCAAGAGTTAGGTTCAAAGAGAAAAATGAATTACATGGTGATTTGATAATATGCACAAACTCAATTATAAATCTCATCCCTGTGGTAGATGTGCATATATCTTGTAACGATATTTTAGGGTTGCGGCTTAATTGCCCTTAATGAAATTCATAGCTCTTTATGAGTGGAGTGTTATAGTTACAAGAGCACTCTTGATGAATTCACCAACATGAAGTGTGCAGGGTGGGGCCGCCCTAAAGAGACTCGGGACTTAGTCTTAAATACACTCATGGAAAATTGGGATAGAGCACAAAGGCCGTAATGTGTCAGTTTTAAACAACTCATAAAGTACACCTAAACTAGAGTGTGTGTGGCACAATCTTTTATACCTCCATAGCAGCCATAGTTCAAGACCGAAGTTCACTACTGGTTCTGGTATAAGAAATTGTTCTGACGCTAAATATAAGTTTAAGGCATTGTTACCTATATGAGACACTCTTGTTACTTTCTTGCTTCAAGATAAAGTATATTTTATTGAAAAATGAGTGGGGGATTGTTGGAGCATTTTTAATAAATTATAAATTCTTTATGGAAAATTAATCTTATTACCCTTCAGTTTCCAAAGATTATGCTGCTGTTTTTTTTATCATTTGAAACTGTTCTATTCATAATGAAAATTATTTGAAATAGGAGTTATTTGAGTCATTAAAGGGATTACTGATTTCTTGCATATGCAATTGGGAGAAACGGTCTTTGATTGAATGCATTCAAAGAGAATTCTTCAGTTGAGGAATTAGAGAGTGCTGCCGTTTCCAGCTTTAATATTCAGACTAAATGTTAAGCTTTGTCTTCATCATTTTATCTTTATATATAGATGAACCCACGAGGGGTGAAAGGACACATTTTCTTAAGATACATGCCTATGCCTTGAACATCCTATATTTTTCTAAAATACTTGTTTTGAGCAAGAGAGAAAAAGGTGTTAGTAGAGTTTCAAATTCCTAGTAGTTGTGCAGATTATTAGGAAACACAACAAGTGTGTTGGGCTGTTATATCCTGGGGGTGACAAGTGACGATAATTCTGCTACACCAAAGTTAACTCTTTGCAGAGAGTTTCAATCACCTAAAAAGAGCGAAAGATCTGCGCCTCAGCCCTTCTAACGATTAACAGTTTGCTTCTTGTGGTGGTTTTGTTGTGTTTTGTAGATTGATTATTGCTGTTGGAACAACACTAAGAGTAGTAGTATAATATCAATATAAAGTTAAAAATACAAGTATATAAAATGAAGACAAGACAAAAGAAGGGAGAGCAAAATAGTGGAATAGTGGTAAGACTTTTCATTCTTTCTATCATCATCTTATTGCTTCACCTAAGTCTCTATTTATAGACTAGGTAACATGTTACAAAATTACAAGAGTCTTATCTAATAATCTATGAACTAATGATACATAATGGGGGTAGTGGAAAAATCTTAGAATAATAAGGGGCTTATACAAATTTAGTTGGTTAATGATTTGGAAGTTGAAAATGACATGATGAAATAAAAAATTGAGAAGGATGTACGGAATGATGGCCATGGTGAATTTAGTGTGGTGGGATTCTTCTTCCCTGCAAAAGGATTTGTCTCTAAATAATAAATATTAATTAGCTTTCCACAACATCACCACATCTGAACCTAGACAAGGTTCAATGTCGCATATATATATATATATATATATATATAATAAACTCAATAAAATGCTTAGTCACTACCATACATCCATCGAACCAAAAAATCCTTTCTTCTTCTAACTTTTTATAATCTTCCCATTCATTCTCATGGGACCTTCTTACCCTAATTATTTCCTTTATACTAATAAATTTTCTAGAATAATATATACTTCATCTGTTCTATTAAAATAATTTACTTTGAGATAAAAAAATTTCCAATAAAAAAGTTTACTTTCAAATTTTTTTTTACTACTCTTACCCTTATTAATATAATTATGTGTGATATATAATTATCTAATATTTAATAAGTAAGGATATAAATAGAATAAAGAGTGTCAAGTTAGTTATTTTAGGTATTGTACCTTGACATTCATAATAAGTTGTACATTAGTTAAAGTTGACTCTTTTAATGAAATTGGTGGAGTATATGACTTGGGTCAAGTATAAATATTAGAGTATTTCTTTTCCTGGTTAGGTGTATAGATAGTACTCTTTATTGACAAAATGAGCACACCATTTCAATTCTTTTAATCTAATGTCTTCCATACAAAGGCACGAGCTTTCTAGCTCTGTATTATGATAATTAAAAGGTGAATTACTAAAATTTTATTAGATTTGTAAAAATTATCGAACGAATTTAAACCTTTTTTCCAGGTCATTAAAAAAAATTCCTTAATTTGAATAAACTACCAAATGAATTTTACAATTGTGATTATTGAAATTTCTTGTGTAATTTGTAATAAAATACAACAATATTTTCAACTGAAGTTTTAAAGTCGAAATGGTTTTGAATGGTTCACTACTACAAAACGGAGCTTTAACGGCTGCGAATTAACGGCGGAAAATAGAAAATCGCAGTAATAAAAGGAATGCGGACTTTCTACGGCGGTGTAAAAATGAACCGCCGTAGAACAGGACTTTCTACGGCGGTTTAAAAATGAACCGCCGTAGAAACGGACTTTCTACGGCGGTTGGGACAAACCGCCGTGGAAAGGGGACTTTCTACGGCGGTTGGAGGGCAACCGCCGTGGAAAGTGGACTTTCTACGGCGGTTGGAGGGCAACCGCCGTGGAAAGTGGACTTTCTACGGCGGTTACCTTCCAACCGCCGTAGAAAGTCCACTTTCCACGGCGGTTGGAGGAAAGTCCCATTTCTACGGCGGTTTAATTTTCTCCGCCGTAGTATTGACGTATATATATATATTAAAACCTAAATAACACCGTGTATTCCCATATCGCGGCCGAGAGTGTCTGTCTCCAAATTTCTACTACGGTTTTGCACGTTGAACCTAAAGAATCGTCATTTGGAGCTAAAATTTACCACCTAAAGGTTAGAAACTTGTAAAATTTCCCAGTAATTGCTTATGCTTGTACTTTAGATATGTCATCCTATAGCATTTATTTTTATTTATGGTAGATGCATGGTTTGAAAATTAAAGTTGCATATATTCCATGTATGTGGCGAACCTTAGTATTGTGAACCCTATTTAGTTATACTATGTAGTTTTTGGGTGATGTAATTTGATTTATAGTGTTTGATTTTTAATGGATGATGTTCATATAATTAGCACTACTTAGAGTGTGTATTATTTTTTTATGCATTTTATGTGTTTGACGAAATGCATAAATGAAAAACTTAGAGTTTCTTCTTCATTTCATTATGTCTATTGCGCATGTGTTGTCATTGCATTATTTTTTTCATTGAGGTATTATAGTAGTTTTGATTATATATGACTAACATAAGTATTATGACATGTGCTAAGACAAGCATGCAACTTGATACTTTGTACATTGTTTGTTGAATTATTATTTGGTATTTTTAATTATTTCAAGGTCTTAGTTACACATGGATCGAAATATCTTGTTCTGTGGTGATCGGACCTCCGATTCTTATGCGAGAGAAGTTGAGAATTTCATTCAATTCGCTTATAAGAATACAAAGTACGTTCATTGTCCGTGCAAATCTTGTAAAAATGGGGCGCGGTTTGATAACTCAGATACAATAAGATTCCATTTATATCGGCACGGGTTTGATCCTTCTTATAAATTGTGGATTTGGCATGGTGAAAGTATTGATGGTTTACCTGAGCAAAGAAAATCTCATGCAAAAGGAGATGATGCGATTACTAGAGATCGATTAGATGCCATGATTGAGGATGTGGCCGAGGATTTTGCTGATAAACCGGAAGTTCTTGCTTCCATTTTGGGTGACAATGAGAAGCCTCTATACAAGGGATGCAGTAAATATACACGATTGTCTAGTGTTTTGAAGTTGTTTAGTTTGAAAGCG
>CM028750.1:16865652-17065652 GCA_016801395.1 Leptodermis oblonga
ATGTTCCATTAGGTACCCTTTGAAATTCGGGTTTTTTTTTTTTAAATGAGAAACTCAAATGATTATTTCGGTTTTGCTTGATTAATTTTAGAACATTGGTGTTTGATTTCGGTTTTTATTCGATTTAGTGTTCCTCCTTTAGTGATAATGAGGAAAATGCTTTGTTGTTGATTCCACTTTGTGAAATGTTATTCCTTTAGTTGAAATGAATGAATGTTCTCATTAGTTGTTGGTTGTGAAATGTGAAGTACTTTATCAATGGTACCCTTGAGATATCCACTTTTTTTGGCCCTCATTTGGTTTAATTTGGATAATGGTAATTGTGGATTTTAGGAGTGAATTTTGCGAATGTACATTGCCTTTTTTCCACATTAGTTGTGGTTGTGAAATGTGAATTACTTTATCAATGGTCCCCTTTATAAACGGACTTTTTTTTGGCCCTCATTTGGTTTAATTTGGTTAATGGTAATTGTGTATTTGTAGGAGTTAATTTTGCGAATGTACCACTTTTTTTTCAACATTACAAGCATTCTTGTATTCGACATTAAAGCTTTTGTTTAGTTGCATATATGTTATATTGAATTCTCTTTCTATGTAAATGAAGTTTAAGGTACTTTCAATGGCCCGAAAAAGAAAAAGCAATACGGAGCATGGAGATGGTTCTTCTACTAAATCTAGTAGAGTTAGAGGGCCCACAAATTGCAATGGCCTATTGGAAATGCGAAAGAATGGGGAAACTCTTGACATTTCTTTTAATTCCGGGCTCGAGCCTATAGTATATCATGTACAGTGGGTTACCTTTGTGGCATATACGGCCCGGAGCAAAGTGGACTTAGTGGAATATGAATCATGGCCGAAAGTTCCCGCGGAGCTCAAGAAGAGAGTTTGGATGGAAATACGGGTATTTTCTTTAATTATAATGCATTCTTTGTTTCTTAATTCTTCCATACAATTTTACTCTCAAATTCCTCACTAAATTTTACTCCTAATTTTCACTGTAGGCATTATTTGTTTTCGAGTCCACCGAAGAACTCGAAGATAAGTGGATTAGTTATGCCGGCAAACGGTGGAAAGATTTCAAATCATATTTAGGGAAATATGTACATGGTCCCATGAAGGGTAGGGACCCATGTTTGGAATATAAATTTATCCCTAGGGAGACATGGATTAAGTTCAAGGCTAGCCGCGAGACAGAAGAATGGCAGGTATATTTTTTTAAAATTGATTTCCTTCTTCTTTTTGGATATTTGAAATTGCTCAGTTTAGGGATAATAATTTTTCATTATATTTCTCTCTAGGCCATTCGTGGAAAAGCGCAAACGAATGCCAATTTAAATGCTTTCTACCATAACTTATCTCGCGGTGGCTACCGACTGCTGAAGCAGCAGTTGCATGACGAGGAGGTCAGTGCATCCGGAAAGAAGCCTTCAGAGGAGGGTCAGTCCGAAGAAGAAGGCGAGGATTCTTATTCAGGGCCAGGCCGTCATGACCTTTGGATACATGCCCATACGAACAAAAAAGGGGAATTCTTCACGCCAGAGGCTGAGCGTGTAGCGAAGGAAATTGTAAGTTTTGCACCTTACATTTTCTTATGTTTCAATTATTTTAATATTTAAAGTCTATGTGTATAGAATTTTTATTATAACTGATATTTATTACTAGATATCTATGATGAAATGCTAATTAATAATTTGGTTGTCATTAAATGTTTATATCAAATTATTATTATCTAGTTGTCACTGTAAAGTAAATAAATGACTAATTTGTATATATGTGTATTTATTTATATTTTATAATTATGGTTATCAATTTTATATTTAAAATTATATAAAGAAATGAATAATCTCTGTATATGTGTATTTATTTATATTTAATTAATCTATTTACATTTACTATATTTGGCAACATGTGTAGGAAAATCTATGTTCCCGCGAGTCCCAAGGGGAGACCGTTGCAGAGGGTAGGAATGACATTCTTGTCATTGCAACGGGCAAGCGCGATCACCCCGGTCGTTATCGCGGCCATTCTACGCGGGCACGTATCACAGAGGTTTTCCCACAGAAAACAAAGCCGTCGCTTAAAGAGGAACTTGATTTAACTAAGCGACAGCTTCAGAAAACCACTGCCCAACTAGATGAATGTCAGACACAGCTGAAGATGATGATTGGGGTTATATGTGGTAAGATGGGAACCGATTATGATACTTTAAAAGCCACCGTCATGAATAATGCCCCGGATGAGAGCTTGCACCCAGAGACCTCCGGAGCGGTCCCTGTATCCCCTGTGAGCCCTGTTTCTCCTCTGATACCTACGAGGTTGCCCGATTTGGAGATGCTACATGTTGCACCTACGGAGCCGATCAAAGCCTCTGACGGCGGTGCTTTAGGCGAATACAAGGTAAATAAAATTAGACGGCTTCTTTTAATACTTCAAAATTTTTTTTTTCATTATTACAGTGCTTTGTTAAGTTAGACTTAATAGTTGACTAATGTTCATTCGCTTGCCTATTATCTTAGGACGGGTGTGAATGCCATCTGTTCCTCTGAGGATTCGCAAACGCGGCGTAAGCTTGTGGCAAAAGGAAATATTTATAAGCAAAGCAAGCACCACGGGCGCGAGGTTAGGAAAGGTTGCGCGAGGGTCACAATTAAAATTTCCTATGATGACTGTGCCCCGCTGCCATTTCCTGAGGAAGAGGCTGCAACAGTGGGAATGGCCAAGTCCTTTTTCGTGGAATGGCCTAAAGTTTGATTGAAATTATTCAGCCGGCTCCGGTAACAAAGGTATATTCTTTCATTTATTTGTGTATTACTTAATACATTTTTGTATATTTAATGTTATTTCAAATGATGTTAGGTGGATAAAAGTGCCCAAAAGAAAAAAGGCCGGATGAGTTCTATGGATGACAAGACATCTCCTTCGGCGACGGTTCCGACTGAGGAGTCATCCTCATCGACATCTGATCCATTGCAAGAGTTACAGCTCCGAATGGATAATGATGCGGGCTTCAATGGCTTCTGCTTTCAAATGACAAAAGAAGTCATAGGTTTTGAACTGCCTAATCTGATGGATCGAGGGGATCTCTTAGAGTTATTGACCAGAGAAAGCCAGGTCTCAAACAGTTTGATGCAGTTGTTCACCCTGTGAGTTTCCACTTAATTTTATAACCTATTTCTGATTATTAATGTTATATATTATGCATTCCATGTGCATAGGCTAACCAATGAAGCCCTTTTTTAAATTCTTTAGAGCTTTACATGAGTTAGCTGAAAGGAATGGGAGAAAGGGGATAGGTTTCCTTTCGGCTGATCATGTCACACCCACACAAACTACGCTTCAAGATAGGGTGAACTACATTGCGCGAATCTTGAAGGATAGGAATAAAGAAATGTATCTGGTGCCTTATCTTCAGGGGTAAGTGACACTGTAAGCGATTCTCTAATATTTAAGAAACACTGATATAAAGATCTGACGTACGTCATTAAATTTTTTGTTGGCAGTGAACATTGGATGCTAATGGCCATTAGACCAGTAGATAAGGTTGTATACTGGTTTGATTCTTTACAAAATCCACAGAAGGATGAGGCGGTGGAGCTTATGGACGAGTGAGTTATCTATATTAACAACTGTTAGAATGCCTATATATCCATATATTGCTAATTATTTTCGTGCCGATTTCATTTTTATAGGGTGATATCAAGCTTTCTTGGGATTGCCCAGAAATGTGCATATGCCACCTTCGTGGATAGTAGTTAAGGTAAATGAAATTGGTTCTTATAAATTTTTTAATTACATCCGTGGGTCTAGTAGCCTAAGCAATTAGTAGTGTTAGTTGTTTTAATTAAATCCGTGAGTCTAGTAGCCTAAGTTAGTATAGTGTTAGTCAATTAATTTATTAGTTAGTCAAGTTATTTATTGAGGTATTTGATTAATTATGCATGCAATCTGTGAGTCCAGTACTGTAGGTTAGTTAATATAAGCATGCAAATTGCCTTTTCGATCAGTAGAAATTAGTCAGTCCTAGTTATTTAATTAATTAGATTAATACGAGTTTAGTTATGAATATTCGTAGAAATTTTTTACTCACCGTTGTGTTGTATACAATTAATTGTATGATCTTCTAACTCGTATATATTAATTCATTAGCATAAAAAGCAAACGGATAATTGGGAGTGTGGGTACTATGTAATGCACTACATGTACCAAATAGCAATGAAATCATCCACATTTGCACTTGAAAAGGTAAATATATATTTCTCATTACTTACTTAATTGACTGTATTTCATTTTGTTTACTCGGGTAGTTTTTAATTTCAAAAAACTCTGTTGCAGCACTTCAAGATCGACCGCACTCCATTAAGCAATGTGGATATAGATGCAGTGCGAAAAATATGCGCTAGATATATTTTGGAGCATCCGTCGTAGTAGAAGGATACTAATTAAACTTGTTCATATTAGAGTTGTACAAATATTTTTTGGATATGATGTATTATAAAAGCGAATTCAATTTGTATATTGGTGATATTTGTAATAAATTTGGGCTGTTAGCATAAGTTTTGATTTGAACCAGGTTTAATCAGCAGTTTTTAATGATTTTAATGCGTTTTGCTTTTAAAAAGTAACAACTTTCTACGGCGGTTCAACGTTGAACCGCAGTAGAAAGTTATACTTTCAACGGTTTCAACTTTGAACCGCAGTAGAAAGTACCAACTTTCTACTGCGGTTCGACGTTGTACCGCCGTTGAAAGTTTTACCTTTCTACTGCGGTTCAACCGTGAGCCGCAGTAGAAAGTTTACATTTTCAACGGCGGTTCAAGCACGAACCGCCGTGGAAAGTTTACACTTTCCACTGCGGTTCAACCGTGAGCCGCAGTAGAAAGTTTAAACTTTCAACGGCGGTTCAAGCACGAACCGCAGTGGAAAGTTTACCTTCCACGGCGGTTCAATCACGAACCGCCGTGGAAAGTTTAAACTTTCCACTGCGGTTCAACCATGAACCGCCGTAGAAAGTCCGATCTTTCTACTGCGGTCGACCCGCCGTAGAAAGTCCGCTAACTTACAACGGCTGCCAGATAGATGGCGGTTCAAAAATGCTAACCCCGCCGTTAAAAGCCCTTTATAACCGCCGTAAAGCTCCGTTTTGTAGTAGTGCTCATATGGTAGCTCATTTATGCACATTTCATTACTCGAAAAGGCTGGGCCTTTCTTCTCCAGTCTAAAACTGGTTTGGGCATATTTTGGGGTTGAGAGACCAAAAATTTCCCCCCAAAATGGGCTGAACCCCATGTTCCGCAGAAGAGGACTCAAACCCAGGTCTTAGTTTTTGGTTTGAGACCAAAAAACATACCCCCCCCCCCCCCTTTCCAGGTCTCAGTTTTTTTTTCCTCTTCTTTCTTCATCCCCCTCCGCATCCGTCATCTTCTTCCTTCGCCGGTTGTCATCTCCCCGCGTCCGTCGTCTTCTTCCTTTGCGTCTTCCTTCTACCTCCTCCCTTCCTTTGCGCCGTCGTCTTCTTCCTTCCTGATTGCAGAACTGAATTGTTGCAGAACTGAAGCTTTACCTTTTTTTTTTTTTTGGTTCTGCAACAATTGCCGAACTTTGGTTCTGCAACCGACGAACGCGGGGGAGGAAGAAGGAAGAAGAAGAAGAGAGAAAAAAAAAAAAAGAAGGAAGGAAGATGAGAGGAAGAAGACGATCAACAATTGTCTTTTTCCCTTTTTTCATATTTTTTGTTTTAATTGCATTTCTGTCCCTACCGTTAGTTTTATTTGTTTTTAGTCCCTAATGTTATTTTTCCATCTACTTTTTGGTTTTGGGCAAACTACAAGGGGGTTATTCATGGGTTTTTAAATCACAGGGAGGTTACTTATTAGTCTCCAAAACCACGGGGGATTCTCTACATTTAACCCTAAAATTAATTGGGGTGAAGCACGTCGATTATTTATTTGAATTATGTTATTTTTATTTTTTGGAATTTTTTAAAAATTACAGTTAATAAATTTTTTTATTTGTTAAAAATAAATAAAATCAAACTTCAGTGGAAATTGAATAGAAGGTTAAAAATAGGAAAAAAAAATTTTGTAATTAATTTGAACTGAGACCCATGTTCTTTGGGCTTGTTCTCTTACAAGTTTTCAAAACAATTTTAAAAAAAGTTTTCAAATATTTTGGTTTTAGATCAATTTGTAAAGAACATTGTTTTCAAATTAAGTTTTAGAATTTATGTTTTGGCAATTTTGTTTTTTTTCCTTTATCTCCTCCTCCACCCCCCCCCCCCCCAGCCAGCGCACGCGGGCGAAGAAGAAGACCCAGATGTGGAGAAGAAGAAGAAGAGGAAGAAGAAGAAGAGAAAGAAGAAGAAGGAAGAAGAAACAGGAAGGAGAAGAAGAAGGAAGAGGAAGAAGAAGAAGAGAAAGAAGAAGAAGAAGAAGGAAGGAAGGAGAAGAAGAAGGAAGAAGAAAAAGGAAGGAGAAGAAGAAGGAGGAGAAGAAGAAGAAGAAGAAGAAGAAGAAGAGAGTGAAGATGAGATGGCGACGGCGGCGGCGGCGGCAGCGGCGACGGGAATTTTGAAGAAAAAGAGGAGGAAGAAGAAGAAGAGAAAGAAGAAGAAGAAGAAGGAAGGAAGGAGAAGAAGAAGGAAGAAGAAAAAGGAAGGAGAAGAAGAAGGAGAAGAAGAAGGAAGAAGAAGAAGAAGAAGAAGAGGAGAGTGAAGATGAGATGGCGGCGGCGGGCGCCGACGGGAATGAAGAAGAAAAAGAGGAGGAAGAAGAAGTTTAAGAACAAGAAGAAGGAAGGGGAAGAAGAAGGAAGGAGGAGAAAAAAAAAATCAAGTCAAAGGTTGATTTGAAGTTTTTTTCCAAAACTTGGTAAGAGAACAAAGGTTTGGGTTTTTTTTTAGTTTCAAAACAAAACACTCCAAAAATTTTGAATCCAAGGTGCCGAACAGGCCTTTTACCTTGGGCTGAGAATTGGTTTGAACCTAAAACTCAAAATCTTGTTTCTTACAAATGGGCTGAAACCTATTTTAGAACTTGATAAAGAACAGGCCCTTCTTTTACAAGGTTTGAAGCCTGGTTTGAAATTAAGATTCAAACCAAATGGGTTTCAGATCAAAACAAAGAAACAAGGTTCTCAAAATGAATTTCAAAATAGTTTTAAAAAAATGTTATTTTCTATTTTTTTATTTCCTTTTTTTTTTTTTAAATCTCAACCCCACTCCCCTCCCCCTCCCCCTCCCCCTCACCACCACCACCACCTCACTACCCCCTTCCCTCCCACTCCCCCCTCACCACCCCCTCCCCCTCACAACCTCCATTTATTTTCTGGGCAAACAACGACGAAGAAAGCCACGGGGAAGAAGAAGAATCGAAAACCTGAAAATCCAAATCCAAGAAGAATCGAAGAAGAAGAAGAAATCGAAGAAAAAGAAGAATAATCCAAGGTTGTAGGCAGCGGCGATGATATATTGAAAGTGGGTTGAAGTAAATGATTTTTTTGGTTTGAGATTTGTTTTGGAAGTGGGTTTGAAGCCTCTCAACAAAACAATGGTTTGAAACCTTTTGGGTTTGTATTGGGCTTCAAACCCAAAATCAGGTCGCAAACTTTGTAAAAGTACAGGCCCTATATAAAAATCTGATTCGGTCAAAGTACTTACTTTTGTGCTGAAATATAGGTTTTTTGGGCCGAAAGGTAATTACATCTTTAGAAATTAATTTTAAAGCCTTGCATAAGGTTTGTGGACAACGTTTTGCTCTCTTTTACTCAAAGAAACTAACACTATTTTATTTATTTCAGCTAACTTCAAGTTTACTTTCATTATACTCAATTATATAATCACAATCATCAGTTACCGATAGGAACTAGAATTTTTAGTCAAATAAGAGGTTATCATTGAACTTCTATGCTCGCGCCTAGAAAATTTGTTTTGAAATGACCCAATTTTGAAATTAAAGCCAATTGTTCGGAGCTTCCAATGAGAACATGTATTGCACAAAGAAGTTAAAGGTCAAGAATAAGATTTTCAGCTATGGAAACTGCATAAAACACCTCACTAAGTCATAACTTTCATCGCCTCCAAGCTCTTCCAACTAGAATAAAATGTCTGCTTAATCTTGATCAACAAATCTTGTCCTCTATAAGGCTATTCACAAGGTAATTCATTTATAAACAATTTTCATTACTCAAAAAGGCTACATGTTGAAACCGCTAGACCTAAAATGAGTTGTATTCTGTATAGTAGCACAAAAAATGCACACACTTTTCACTACTTATGTACACAATTGCATTTTTTAAAATTATGTAAGATTCATTATTTTTCCCTCATTTTATTGTACAAAGTTTTGTCATGCACTTTGCACTAAATAATAACTTGGTAGGGGTCCATGCCAACCCCCCCACCTCCTAGTAGAACGACAAGATTCTTATATCATAGTATAAGAAGTCAGGGACATGATAGTAAGCAAAATACACCCGAACCTTCAAGTAAGAAAGCTTTGATTTTCTGTTCTTCCAAATCTCATACGCAGACACTTTATTCCTTATTGAAGGAATCTGGTTTTGTACATGGCAAGCCGCCAACAATCCTTCACCCCACAAGTTCTTAGACAAACCTAAACTTATTAACATGGCATTTTCTATGTCCTGAAGAGTTCTATTTTTCTTTTATGTCAAGCCCTTTGTTGTGGATTGTAGGATGCACTTATTTGATGCACAATGCTATTTTCTTCACAAAATTTATTAAAGTCACTATATCATTTCTAAATTTTTTGATTTTCTTGTTCAATTAATTTTCCACAAGGGCCTTAAATGCTTTAAGCATTCGAAATACTTCATCATTGCGTTTCATTAGATAAACATGCGCAAATCTTAAACACCCATATATGAAAGTGATAAAGTATTTATTTTCGCCCGTAGTTCAAAAATTATTTAACTCACACACATCTGAATGAATTAATTCAAGCAATTGTATGTTTCTTTCCACTCCTACAAAGGACAGCTTAGTGATTTTGACCTGAATGCAAGTTTCACATTTCCTATTTATAGGATCACTAAAGGATATGAAACCATATGAGCAAGGGCGACTTGTAAAAATAGGACTTCCTGCTGAAGTACTTGGAACCACTATGGAAGTAATTGCATTTGTAAAAGGTGATTCTAGGTTGAACGAGTTTCGCTCAAGCTCCAATCTAAGTTTGGAAACATTGAGGCCGGCCTCCAGGTTTCAACATATCATATGTGAGACATTCTAGAAGTGCTCCAAATCAACCACAAACTCATCCACACTTTTTCAACTTAGTAGCTAATTAATGCTTCAAGTCTTTGACGTCTTCCACAAGTTTGAACGATGTAGATTGTGGTGGTTCAGGTTTTATTTGCTGAAATGTTGCTGATATTTTAGTTAACAAAATCCAGGAGTAAATATATAATTCTCCAAAGGATGAATAACCGTGTGCCATCCCGATTTCAATTCCAGAAAATGTGCTCAATGGCTTAATTCACATTATTAACAATAATCTTATACTCATAGCAGTTGTCGGTCTTACTCCTTTGCTTTCTTGTGTATATTACAATTTATAGATAATTAGGAAACATGGCAATACCGCATGTAAACCAACACCAGCAACTCGTGGTTTTCCATACTCATGGAAGTCGTTGGGTTGAATGTATGTGGAATGAAATTTTAGGCTTAGGTTTCGCGGCTAGTTGCATCAGTCCATTCTTCTCTTTCAACTTCGGTACATCTTCCTTACTTCTTGTGTTCGACCCACTACAAAAGTTTTACTTTTAGTACAGCGTGTCTTATTAATCTTTCTCTTTTGGACCACTTGAAACCCACCTATCCCTATGTATTGCACTATTTTTGCACAGACACGCAATTAGTGATGTACATAAAATCTAAGTCACTACATTCCTATGCAGTGCACTGTTTTTGCATGCCGAACTGCCTAAGTGCTTGTCAAGAGTAAAACATTGTTTTTTCGGGGTCAAAAAAAAAAAAAATTAGTTAAATGCTACATGCTTTGTGCACAACAGTTGCACAGTCTGATTGTTGCAACAAATTTTTTTTTTTTTAAACATTCCTTTTAGTAGGGCTGGCAATTCGTGTCAGTGGTTTGGGTTGGCGGGTTTTAGCCATCGAACCCTAATTTGACCCATTTATTATACGGGTCAATTTTGACAAACCCTAACCCGACTAATTAAACACAATATTAACCCGAACCTGACCCAATTAACCTGTATATTTTAATGAACTAAGAACCTATAACCTGGAAAAAAAATTGCCTAACTAAACACTTTTTTTCATAAACATCTCATTATGTTTAGCTTCACTAATAAATAAATAAAAAGTCTAGCACTAATAAGTATTATCTCTACAAGTATTATGAACAAACATTATGGCACAATATATACTTATAAAAAAAAATTATAAATGTGATTAAGATTAAGTAATGAAGATTATTAACATGAATTCAAATTTCTAAGTAAAATAACAAACATGTCACACGGGTCATAAATGGGTTTTGAGGGTTGACCTTATATTGACACGTTTATTAAATGGGTTAAAGGTCAACCCGTTTAACTCAATAACCCTCAACCCTAACCCACTTATTTTGGGTAGGTTTTGTGTCGTGTCGTCGTGTCGTGTCAGCAATTGCCAGCCCTACCTTTTAGCGACTAGCATGGGTTTGAATTACTCAATTATTTACTTTTAATAAAATTATTAAGGAGTTACCTCATTTAGTTTTGATTGATACAACATCAAAGGATTTGAACAACCCTAGTTTCTAACCCATCAATGATCTCTCAGTGGCTGACAGATTCTTTTGAGAGGAAGGACATGGAGATGGACCTCGTAGCAAAGGGTTGGATGACTTTGCTCATGCTCCAATCTAAGGTTGGAAACACTGAGGCTGCTAGGTTCCAACAAACCACCTGTGAGACGTCCTTAAAGTAATCGATATACGTCTTGGAAATGCTCCAAATGAACCGGAAAACTGAACCACACGCTTCAACTTGGTAACTTATTATTAATTAGTGTTTCAATTAATCTTTGACGTCTTCCACAAGTTTGAACAGTTTTGAATGTGGTGTTAAGGTTTTTAATTTTTTGGTGAAATGTTACCAATATTTTTATCAATAAAATCTAGGACTAAATGTATAGTTTTGCAAAGAATGAATAAACCGTGTGACATCCTCACTTCTCTGCAAGCAAACATGCACAAAGGAATAATTCACATTATTGACAACAATCTTGTACTTGTATCCGGCAGTTGGATTGATGGTGTGTGTAATGGAATTTTAGGCTTGGGCTTCGCGGCTACTTGTACCAGACCATCTTCTCTTTCAATGTGCGTTCCACTAAAAAATCTCTATTTTTTATACTATGTCTTATAGATCTTTCTCCTTTGGACAACTTGAAGCCCAACACATTCCTATATATGTAGCACACTGCTTTTGCACATATATGCACTTAGTGATGTACATAAAAGTGAAGCCATTAAAATTTACCCACAAGAATAACAAAGTCATTGGGTAGAAAGATTAACATGGAAATAGGGCGGCATGCACCACTAATGTTTACTTCTTAAATATTTAGATGCAATGACCATTTCACCTCATTAAAATTTATGAAATAGTCATGCCTTTTTTGAAAATTTAGCATCTTTTACTATCATTTGAAAATTTTCCCTTAAAGGTATATGAGTATTAAAATTAGAACTTAAGAAAAATATGGGTACCAATTTTTGTAATTAACCTAAAAAATAAACATATTCCATTAGCAATGACGGAGGCATAAAATAGGCCTGTTTTCCAAACTAAAGACGCTATTTTTTTTTAGATAAAGATAAAATAAGGACATCTAAACTCAAATTGGCAAAAGTGTGGACACCAAATTTGGCATCCACTCTTTAAATAGTTACTTTTTTTTTTTTTGGTAAAAGGCTACGGTAAGCAGAGGGTACTTAACCCTGTTCCATTTCATTAGAAACGTGGGAGCAAAGATACAGAGTTACGCCCTAATGTAGGAAAATTGCCTAGCATCTAGAAGAACTAAACCACTCACCCCCCTTGGGAGGGTAGGGTGATCTATTATTTATTTTTAATAAAATTCTTTAGGAGTTACCTCAATTAGTTTTGATTGATACACATCAAGGATTTAAATAACCCTAGTTTCTACCCATCAATGATCTCTCAGTGGGCAGCAAATTCTTTTGAGAGGAAGGACATGGAGATGGACCTCTTAGCAAAGCTTCTATGGAAGTACTGTAAATGCATCTGAAAGGGTTGGATGAGTTTCGCTCAAGCTCCAATCTAAGGTTGAAAACATTGAGGCCGACCTGTCCAAGAAATCACTTGTGAGACGTCCTTAAAGTAATCGATATGTCCTAGAAATGCTCCAAATCAACCGCAAACTCAACCACACACTTCAACTTGCTAACTTATAATTAATTAGTGTTTCAATTCATCTTTGACGTCTTCCACAATAAATGAACAGTGTAGAATATGGTGTTAATTTTTAAAAAAAAATTTTTGGTGAAATGTTACCTATATTTTTATCAATAAAATCCAGGACTGAGTATATAATTCTGAAAAGAATGAATAAACCGTGTGACATCCTCACTTCTCTGCAAGAAAACATGCTCAAAGGATTCACATTATTGACAATAATCTTATACTCATATGCGGCCGTTGCATTAAAGGTGTGTGTAATGGAATTTTAGACTTGGGCTTCGCGATTACTTGCACCAAACCATCCTTCTCTTTAAATGTGCGCACATCTTTGCTACTTCTTGCACGCGTTCCATAAAAAATTTCTATTTTTACTACTATGTCTTATATATCTTTCTCCTTTGGACAACTTGAAGCCCCACTACATTCCTATGTAGTGCACTGTTTTTGCACAAATATGCACTTAGTGATGCACTGTTTGAATATTCTTTCCAATTTCAATTGTTTGTTAAGGGAAATGCTAAAATTTAAAATTTGAATTCTAATTCCACATGGAGCCAGTTCTATAACTTGAATTCTGTAAGCTGACCTAAGATCTATTTACATTTCCAATTCCTATAGAATTCATAAAATTTGCGGGTCTGAATTGGGATGAATAATTAATTGTCATGTTACAAAATAAAACTTTTTTTACCCCCCCTGTTTCTCCTCAGTTCCAAAAAGCGATTGATCTGCCTTTCTCTTCTCCGTCACTGTCCCTCTCTTTGCAGCCACATGCCTCACTCCCATAGGCGGAGCTAGGGTGGGGGCCCAGGCCCCCACTGACCCCACCCTAAGTACTTATGTATACATATATAATTATAGTAAATATTGTGTATTGTATGTGTAGTGCCTTCAGTCAATATATATTTTTAAACTAACACTACCACAATTTTAAGAATTTGTGTTTTGCAATTTAACGTCGTGTGGCATGTGAGATTTTTTTTTTTTTCTAATTTATTGAATATGTTTGTGCCATTGTGGATGTGTCCCCTCTAAAAAAATTTTCTGGCTTCGCCAATGCTCACTCCCTTTCTCTTCTCCACCACAGCTAACAATCAAGGCAGGAATCGGTGGACGGAGGCAGTTAATGACGGTGATTTGGCATGAGAGGTAATGAGTTCATTATAGTTAATTTGTTTTGCAATTATTACTGTTTCAAATGGGGTTTTAGTTTTTGACATAGAACACTAAAACATTATTGGTGCTTTTGGAATGAATTATTAAAGTTCAAACTAGTTCCACGAAAATCATGAATTAATATTGCAGATTTCTCATATAAACTTCCAATGCCAAAGGTTCTACTTAGGAATATATGTTGGAAATGCTAATCTTAAGTTGTTTACATTAGATTAGGCATGTTGAAAATGTAGAAGCTTATCATGAGATTTACAGAATCAGTGAATTGTGTGGACAGCTTAGGGAGGTTCCGTAATTATTGCGGGAGGAATTCCATCAATAAATTATGCTCCATAGCACAGAATTAAACTTAGCAAGATAAATATTTAGTATATATAGTTGGTTTTCAATATTAGTTTTTGTTTTATTTTTTGTTTCTACAGTAAATTTAATATATTATAATACTTTTTCATCATTTTCAATACAACATTTTATTATTTAATTTTTTACACTTCCAATAAGCTTTTTTATATTCAAATATTATTTTCGATAAACATATTTTCAAAAGCATTTCATCAGGATCACTTCGAACTCCAGCTCACACCATCCTTGATCTCCAACCCTCTTTTAGCCCTTTAAACTTAGCATTTTTTTATTTCCAATCCTCAATTTCTTACATTTCCATGTGTACTGTAATTGCACAAAGTGAAATTCTTGCTTTTTAATCACCATAATTAATACTTGAATACAAAATGGTGAATTTGGTTTGAATTTATTTTTCCTTTTCGGCCAATACATATATTTATATTTTTTTTTTATGTTAATTAGTAAATTAATACACATTTTTGCACCATATTAATACAGGCCCTAAATGGTAAATAAATAGCAACCACTAATGAGTAAAACCTTACTATTAAAGTTTCTTTTTTTTACTATTTAACAATGTTAATTACTAATAAATAAAAGTTTCTTTGTTTTATGCTAAGTCAAGAAAATGAATTATTTTCCTCTCTCTATACATAAATCTCCACCTTATTCCACTTATCCTTTAAACTTAGCCAACACAATCCTTGATTAGCTCCTATATATCCACTTAATTTTAGCCATTTAATTTTCAACAAGATCATAATATATGCATATTGCACCCCTTTCTTTCGTAAATAACATTTTTAACTGCACAAGTGCTTGTCAAGAGTAATATAATGCTTTATTAGGGTTGAAAAGAAGAGAAAAAATAATAATAAATAGTAGCCGTTGCACGCCTTGCGCAAAATTGTTGCACGCCTTGCCCAAAATCGTTGCACCCCTGGCGCAAAACCGTTGAACAGTTTGACCGTTGCAACAAGTTTGTCTGAAAACATAATTTTATCAAACTAGTGGGTTTGATTACTCTATATGAATTTCCAATAAAGATATTTATAAGAACCTACACCTTAATTAGTATTTATTGCAACAACATCAAGGATTTGAACAACCCTAATTTCTACCAATCAAAAATCTTTTTGTGGGCGATTGATTCTTTTGAGAGGAAGAACGTGCCGATGGCATGACCTCTTAGCAAAGCTTCTCATCAGTGTTACAAAATATATATGGAGAATATTATAAGTCATGATCGGCTCATCAAATGGTTTTACTCAGCTCATCATAAGTCAGGATCAGCTCATGAAATGCTCCAAATCAACTGCAAACTCTTCCACATGACTTTTCAACTTGGTAGCTAATTAGTGTTTCAAATCTTTGACGACGTCTTCAACAAGTTTGAACAGTATACTGTGGTGTTTTAGGTTTTTTCTGGTAGTCAATATATAGTTCACCAAAGGATGAATAAATCATGTGCTATCCTAACTTCTTTGCCAGCAACATGCTCAAATGACTAATTCAATTTATTCACAACAATCTAATTCTCATGTGCAAGTGTTGGACTGTAAGTACATGGAATGGAATTTTAAACTTCGATCGGCTTCAATGATCGATACTTCCACCGGTTCATCATTTTCTTTCAACCCAAGGCCATCTACGCTACTTATTGTGTTCCGCTAAAAAAGTTCTATTTTTATAATACTATGCATGTCTAATTGATCTTTCTCCTTTCAAGACTACTTTTATAAATATATCCCTGTATAGTGCACTGTTTTGCACATATATACACTTAATGATGTACATAGAATCTAAACCATTAAAAATTTCTCAAGAATAAAGAAGTTATTGAAATTGACATGAAAATAGGGCTGCATGCATGCACCACCTAGGATGATGCGTATTGAGACAATCATTTAAGTAAAAATGTAAATTACTTGTCAGTATCATAAAAAAAAAATTTTGAGAACTTACATGCGATGTATCCAATAATTTTCTGCCTTAAACCATCGACAAAACTATGTGACAAGCTAATTAACGCCCAAAATCACAATCTATCTTCATTTATACATACACCATGATCGAATTTTTCAATAGCTCTCGTTTTTACAATGCATGAACTAGTTTTGACCTTGGAGCAAGAGCTAGCTAATTAAGAGCGCCAAAAGAATAATGTAGCGTTAACGACGACATACTTTTTGTTTCTATAAGAGTAATTGACATAGTGAAAACTTAGTAAAACACAGATTTTGTGAAAAATTAGAAATTTTTTCAAAAGATTGTTGAATCACTTGCGATTGCATATCAAACCGGCATTCAAAATTCGCTGATCCAACAAGGATAGCCAAAAATTAGGAAATATCATACTAGAACTTTATTCAATAATAAAAAAACGGGTACTACCAAAGATGTCATGCCCTTTTTATAGGAAAAGGATCCTTGAACTGAAATCAATCTACTAAAAAAACAAGAATAATAGGAAAATGAACAACTAAATCGGACATTTCAATCAAACCAAAAAAGGTAAAAAGGGGTTTTGAGGGTCTAAACGATGAAATTTGGCCAAAAAGTGTCGTAGTCATGGAAAAGAGACGAGTCTTGTTCCTTGGCCTGTTACCCATCAACCTAGGCCCTAAAAATAAAAAAATAAAATTACAATTTTTACTTGTGCTGGTCACCTGATCAAACTTCTCCAAATATGCTAGAGCCAATTCATCATGCGCCATAGCCGCATCACTAATATTGGTGAGTTGTTTTTATACCACCAAAATAAATATTCTACAACACACAAAGAGATTAAAAATAGCAAACAAATAATTATTCGTTCTTTCTAGATAATCCAGTCTTTGTTAGTAATAAGAGAGTATTATCAACTATAGGAGCAATTAAATTAATGCAGCAATGAATATTTAAGAATTAATCAAGATAAAAGGTTGCGGTGAGGATAAATCCACATTAGCCAATTATTATTCGTTCATTAAAGCAAAGCTTAATTAACATGCATGAAGCAACCAATTATAGACTGCGGATATTCAAATTAGCTATTGATGTCATAATAGTTTGTGAAGTATCGAACTAATAAAAAATCTACAAACACAACCTAATTCTCCTAAATCATTGGATAATTAACAAGAATATCCTCTATAAAATTTTTTTTTTTTCTAATTACCTGATGTGGGGCATGGCGACGTGGCATTGTTATTTTTGGAAAAGTTTAATCGGCATAAATAGAGCCACAGCTAGCGAGGCCCAGGCTGGATTTTTGATGTTTCATGGGCCTAGTTTGATGGTAAAACAGGCCAAGCAGCAACGTCGCTTCCCATGACGTCTGACGCTTTTCAGGCAAATTCCTTCTCATAAGGTTTCAAAAGGGCAATTTTGCACCCCCCCCCCCCCCCCCCCCCCCCCCCCCCCATTTTTTTTGTTTTTTGTAATAATTGATTTAGCTATATATTTTTTAATTGAAATATCATTTTTAGGCGCCAATTTTCGCCATTAGTCTTGTTTCCTCTATTACTTTAATTTCATGATGTTTTGGGGATTTTTGCCATTTTTGGCATATTTTTGAATTTTTCTATTCTCGAGTTTTGGGAGTCTTTTTCTATATAAAATGCATGCCTTCTATTGTAATAGAAATTTTTTTGAGTTTAACTTGAATAATATTCTTATTTCTGATATGTTATTCCAATTTTTTGGCAATCCTTTTGTTAGTTCTACAATTGTTTGATGCTTAATTGATGGGCAATCGTTTTAAATTCAATAGTTTTTTTAAATGACTTTTTCAATTTTTCGCGACTCCTTTTCACATTAACCTCCGCTAAGCAACTAATACACAGACCGGATGGGTCTCCCAACATGATATTTAACCTATTAGCAACATTAAAAACAAGAAAAACCAGTTTCAAGTAATTCGCAAACATATCAACAGTAACAAAGGAAAAATCACACTTTTGTTTGAGGTCATTACACTTTTAACTACTTTTGTTTAAGTCGTTAGAAAAAAATTCCTTTTTTGTTTGTATGGTGTTACACTTTTGTCCATTTTAACCTGTTATTAACCGTTCTCCCCAGTCAACGCCCTAGTTAACAGTAATATGGGTTCTGTTCACAAAATAAAAAACTCTTAGGGGTTAATTATGAATCCCAAAATTAGTCCATAAATGTTTTTATTGTAAAAAAAAATCCATATTACCGTTGATTGGGGCGTCAACGGGAAGGTTCGTGTAACACCATAATACAAAAATGGGGTTTTTGGCAATAATTGAAACAAAAATGGACAAAAGTATAATAATCTCAAACAAAAATGATCAAAAGTGCGATTTTCCTTAATTAAAAATTACACACCCATTAAGCCCATCTACTGAAAGAGTAGCTTACCACCGATTAATCCTATCAACTAGATACAGATGAATAATGAGATATTAATTGTCACTATTCCATATTAAAATAAACATAGACAATATTCAAATAACCCAGAAAAAAAGGTTTATGGACAAAGGGTAGTCAAGAACTCATGCAGATTAATTGAGCAACACAATTAGATCTCATGAATTCATAGTGGTTAACGGTTAATCACATTTAACATACGTGACCGTAGTTTCACAAAACATAGTTCGTTGGTAGTGTTCACAAACCTTGAAAGAGATAAATGTAATTTATCCTTAATAATTTTTTACATTAATTATAATTTCTTTCGCCCTTAATTTACACATTCTATTTATATTGTTTGTAATTATAATCAGTAATCACTACTAGAAATAGGTGTCTTTAACGTCCAACCATTTACGACGACAAGCGAAACTCGTCGTAAATATTAATGAATTACAACGTGTTCACTAATCTGGACGTAAAATTCCTTTTTTAAGTATGGCTAAACTCTAATCACGTCGTTAAGGCTCTAATTTGGACGTAAAGATGATTTGGGAATTAAAAAGTATTTTATTAATACTAATATTTTTCCATTAAAAAAAAATTTCACGTGCGATTCCCCCCCTCCCCTTCATTCACACTCTTTCAGTTGCATTCTCTCTCTTCCCTTTACTGAACAAAAATTCGCATTCCTACTCTCGAGCTGCGTCTCGTCGGAACTGTGTCTAACCGGAGCCGGTAAGCTGCGTCTCGTTGGTTTTTGAGTGGTGCTCATTCCAACGGTCGCTTATAATTGTTGAATATTTGTTTACCGAGCTGAAATTGTAGGGCATTCTGCTCCCCTTTACTCACTCTTCGCTACGAAATTCTTAGAAAAATCGCATTCCTACTCGTCGGACTTGCGTCTCATCGGAGCCGGTAAGTTGCCATGCTAGAAATTGTTGAATTTTGTTTACCAAGTTGAAATTCTAGGGCATTACTTCTAATTTATACATGTGATTTTATATTGGCTTTTATTTTTGTTCTAATTTGAAGTTATTGTTCTGTAGAGCTTCTATTGAATCCTCACAACTTTTGCTATTTTTCTGGGTAAGTGCACTTGATATTTGGTTTTATCTATGTGCTAATTGATGCTTTGATGGTGGAATTCCATTGCATTTTAAGTGTTTGATTGTATGCCTAAATCTAAAAAGTGGTGTTTCATGTTTGTAGAATGATATGCTATCACAAAGTTGATGTCTAGTATTGCATTCTAAGTGTTTGATTGTATGTCTAAGATATAATAGTAGCAAGCAAGTGATAAATCATCTCTATCTTTTAAACTCCAAGTTATTGAGTTATTGAGCTTCGAACCCATCCTCACTTGTGGTTTTTGAGAAATGAGTTTGTTGTCTTCGGATGCAGGTTTGACATAGATATGTGATTATTGGCTATGAAATCTGTTCCCACCTATTGCAGATTTGGATTTATTTTTTGCTTTTGAGTGTCTGATCCATAGAACCCTTCAAGCCCTGCTTCTAATAAGTGATTTCATCTTAGATTTCAAGTATGAAGCTAGCTCTGTAATCCAGGCCTATAAAAAAAATTCTAGAAAACGATGAATGCGACTCATTAAGACAATTCTCCCGTGATACTTTGTTGGATAATTTCTGTCCCATGACTACTTCTTATTGTTTTTGAGATGGGATATTCTGTCTATTATCTTGTTGGATTTTGATTATTGCTCTATTTATATAGTATAGGAATGCAGCTATAGAGGTAAATTTAGAAATTTATACTTCTTTCTACATGAAATATTGGAATGATTTCCCAATGTGACCTATATTATTTTGTTTTATTTGCTTCTCTCTGATTTGAAATGCTCTGTTTATTCTTAATTTACATTGTTAGAAATATTATGCACGTAAATTCTATTTTACTTTCAATTTCAGATTACCGGATTCTCTTACTAAACAGTATTAATGTGAATTTTTTTGTTTTATTTTCCTGTGTTGCTTCAACTTCACAGATTAATACAACCACTTAGTGAAATCCCAAATCATTAGTCATTCCCTAGTTTTTTGTGTTGTCTACCACCATTAAGTGCCCCTGAAATGATTCCTTTTAATATTATTTAGCTTGTGATTCTTGCCTATTTGTGAAGAGCTGTGTGTAATGGATAGGGTTAAAATTCTAGCCTACTTGTTAGTCTCACTGGTCAAAGTCCTTAACTCCCATTCTTGTACAACATAATGCTTTTGAAGGCTTCTCTGTTCTTACTTGAGAAGGACATGAGCTTTTAACTGTTTTTCATTTCCTTTTACATATAACCAGTTTCATTATTTGTTTTGTATATGTGGTAGCTAATGTTGAAGGGCAGTGTTGTTGGTAAAGCTTTCTGTTCTATTTTCATTTAAGTCATGACATGGAAACTATTTTTCTTTCTACAATTATATTTGTCTTGTCTTTATACCTTAGAGGATTGTCACAAAATTTGCTCCGTGTTTCCTTTGAAATGCTATTTGAAGCAGCCAATATTTCCTTTGAATGTGGAATTCTGTTTCATTTCAAGTGTCTGATTGTATACCTAAATGCTAAAAAGTGGTGTTTCATGTTTGTAGAATGATATGCTATCACAAAGTTGATGTCTAGTATTGCATTCTAAGGGTTTAATTATATGTCTAAGTGATTATATAATAGTAGTAAGCAAGTGAGACATCATCTCTATCTTTTGAAGAGGGATATAATGTAGTATTTTATAAGATTTATAAGACATGTATATAAAGTAAGCAGGCATATTAGATGAATTTCCAAATGGTGGTTTGCATAAGAGATCAGTTTTAGGATCGTAGATGAGATTAATAAGTTTACATTTTAATTCATGAGGGGACGGCTAAGACAGAAAAAGCTTTTTGCTCTTTCATGTTCAGAAACTCACTGTGCTCTTTCTCCCCTTCAGGTTCAGAGTGAGTTCTAGAAGGCATATGAAAAGGGAATAGCAAAATCAAAGTAAGACTGTTTCAAGCTGTTATAGGACTGAGAAGTGCATTTTCATCTCCTTGCAAGCTCTTAGTGCTACTTTGTTTTTAGGTATTGGGAACTGACTTTTGAGGACACTCTTAATTTGGTTGCTCAGCCACTTATTGCTGCTTATATCTATCGCAGGTTAGTTACATATATGCTGCTTGTAGTGTTTTGCTGGCCAAGTAAGTTTTCACAATTATTTTTAAGAATATCTTATCCTTTTCTCTGAACTTCCTTGTTTTGAGGCACATTTTCCAAGTAAACACCTCGGTCATTTGCTTCTCAATAATTTTTTTTACTGTTAGGTTTACTTTTGGCAAGAAATTGTTAAGTGTTCTACGCACAGTCACACATGAAATTGTTAGGCTTAATTTTGCGAATTTTGAAGTTGTGGATGGTTTTTGGGGACTGGGATTGATTCAAAAGTTGACTTTCTTGGAAATTTTCTTACTTGGATTTAGCTTTGGTCTTGAGAAGTTCTTTATTGATTTTGTTATAGTGTGGCCATATTTTGACTTTAGGATTTGGTGATTGTTTTTGTGGAGTTCAATTTGATGCTTGAAATGAGATTGTGTCCGTGTGTTTTTGTGTGTTTTGTTTTATGGTTAATTAGTTTTGGATGTGAATGGCTCGTAGTTCCTGAATAATTTTGTTAAATAAGAAGCCAAAACCTAACTTTTGGTGTGTACTATTGCAAGAGTTTGGAAGTTAAGATTTAGAAAATGAAGCAAAGTTTAAGCAAGACTTAAGTTGTTTGGGAATGCTTACGATGCATATGGAAATAGAAAAGCCCTTCGTTTAATTTATAGTTCCTGTTGTCTGGTTGGGTGTTAACTTTTAACTTACATTGCCTGAGGATGTCATTTTTTGGGTACCCATTTCTTTATGTTTTTTATTTTCTTGGAGGTTAAAAAAGGTTTGGGCGAAGCTCAAGCTATATTCCTTCTTCACTTTCTTTCATGGATTTTGAGTGGTTTTCTGAAACTTATCCATAAGTTAGACACTAAAAGTAGTTAGTTGAATGACATTGATTTACTTCGCAAGATGTTTTTACCTTAGTATTGTGTGGATTTAGCTAGAAATACTATTGGAAAACCCGAAAGGAGAATTGAATTAGATGTTAACTACAAAAGTATTCTTCTGTTAAGAGGGCACAATATAAGGACAGTAAAGCAGGAACTTCAAATTCCTTTTCATTCTCTTCATGATAAGTCTTTCTCATTTTGAAATTAGAATGTAGGAATATATTGTCTGGGATATGGTAAAATTTCTGTAAAATGATTGTTATTTGAAAATGAAATAGAAGATTGTTAAATCACCCAAGAACTATTGTTTATCATTTAATCTTTTTGTGTCTAAGAAAAATGGAGAACGCTAGGAAAATCTGGATGCTGCTACTCTTGACATGATGTTTACCTTTCTATATTTATTTTCGCTCATCTATTCTAGAACACATAATTCGTTGTGTTTGTTTATTTTTTCCATATATGAAAACTTTTCTTGGTCCAAATTTTAGCTAGCCTTGAGCTTGACACACTGACTAAAGGGGACACTTGAAGCTGTTTCTTTACCTTTACATGGGTAAATGCCATCCCTTTGGAAATGAAGTGACAGAAAAAAGAGATGGACACTTGAAGCTGCTTCTACTATGATGGACAAACTACTTTCTACTTGGATACAGATCATTAGATGAAGAAAAATGTTGTGCAATGCTATTATATTTATAGATTACTTCCTCTTTCACTAGTAGCTTTTCATGGAGCAATTTAAAACCAATTTTGGATGTCCCAATAAGAAACAAGTGGTTATATTATCTTTCTTCTGTATCCTTTCTATCTCTCTCTGCCCCACACAAATAAAAAGAAGAAAAAAAGAAATCCTCTGCGCCCATTATACTGTTCCATCTCATTTGGATTGTGAGAGAACTTACACTCTTGTTCAATCTGAAACATTTACTTGCAGCATTTCACTTGTCATTATTCTTCTGTCACTTTTATGTTCTTCTTCCATTTTGATTAGTTTGGGTATTATAGATATTCTTGTTACCAATATTGATTGTCTTGTTCATAGGAAATTCTCTGTTTGATTTTATCCTGTGATTTCCTTGTTTGTTGTCTCTTGTTTATCTAGGGTGCTATTACCTAGGGTCATAAAATTTAATTATTTAGTTCAAGTTGTACACTGGTGTTTTCCACTCCACTCACCAAATGCAGTATGTGGCATTTCTGTCATGATACTTGATTGAATTGTATCTTGATGTTATTGTCTTTGTTTCATTATGGTTTCATTGCATGTATGTTTGAATGTAGTGAACATTTAAGAATTATCTCTGTTCTGCATTTCAAGGCATTTACACTTTTTCCTTACATATGAAAAAGTTGGGAAAGCTAAGTAGGGAAACCAATTGTCTAATTACCTGTCTATCATCCCAATAATTCTCTGTTTTCGTGCCCCACTCAATAGCTGTGCTAGGATTCTCTACATATGGAATTGGAATTGGTGAAAGTTCATCTTGGAGAGAACGAGATACAAGCTTCACACCATCCAATAGTGCATATGGCAGCACTAGTATGGCGTTCTGCAATAAAGAGGTGATATTTGATGTTGGGCAAGAGGCAGTCAATGGTTGTACTTCATGTGAAACAAATGACACAGGTTTTGCCATTAATTCTCAATCTCTTCTTATTTATTTTTTCAATTATTAAAAAACTACTTATTTGGCTATTATTAACATTTTTTGTTTTAATTCATTACGTGTTGTAGCTTCACAACCAGTAACTGAAAGGAAGAAGAGGGCTTCCAATACAAAAAGTCGAAGTGTGAACAAATGTAGAAGAATGGCAAATTTAGAGGATGGTCAAAAGCTGCAAGTTGAATTTTTCAACAATGGTCCTGTTGGGCATAATCAAGCGGAAATGTCAAGGCATATGGGGAAACTTCTTCGTGATCGAACGATTGTTCCAGTACGAGTACACTCGTGGGATGAGATTGATGCGGGTGTGAAGGAACATCTATGGCAATCCATACTAGTAAGAGTGTATAAATCATATTTATTTGACTAATTAGGTTATTTGGTTTATTTATATCTTATATTTTGTCATAGAACAAATTTGGTGGCGATAACATGGATTTGCGACGAGAGAGAACCCTAGATCGTATGAGGAAGTTGTGGCAAAATTGGCAGGGGTTAATGAAGCGAGATCACATCAGCAAAAAGGAAAACATGGAAGGTATAATCAACAACATACCAAATCATTTGCTAAGGGAGGATTGGGAATGGCTTGTAAAAGAGCATTACACAAGTGATTGTGTTAAGGTAATATACTTAAACAACACAAATCTAGGTTATGTTATGTTAGACCCGGTTGGTCTTAATCCTTATTTTGATTGATGAGTTAACAAATATGAGAATTAATTTAATGGTTTTCTAAGTGAGAAAATGTAGGGAAATGTTTACGGAAGAACCGACGCAAAAAATGGCAATGAAAAATGAGCTAAAACGAAGAAACGACAAGCAAATGAAGAAAGAAGAAAAATACGACCGAGCACGTCCCAAGGTGGGACCCACGGTGTTTTCAAGTCAGAAAATGAAGAGAAGAGTTCACGGGTGAACTAACGCAAAAAACGGCGAAGAAATCGGAACTATAACGAAGAAACGGCAAGCAAATGAAAAAGGTGTCAAATCAGTGGCCGACAAGGGACCCGCGACAAGGAGCCACGCGCCGCGCAGCAGCCCAGGATTCCCGCGCGCCAAGCAGCCCAGCGACCGCCGCACGCCGCACAAGGGACCCCCTGCGATCGGGACCCGCGACAAGGAGCCGCGTGCCGCGAATCACGCAGGGACCCTCTGCGACTCGGTCCCGCGACCAGGAGCTTCAATCGCGGACGCTCTCGGGTTTGAATTTTCTTGTCCGTTTTTCATCCAATTCAAGAGCTCTCTTCTCCTATAAATACCCCCACTTCAAGAGCACTTAATGCTAATGACTCCCCAACATCTCCTACACTTTAACAACACGTTCAAGCTTCATTTCAATTATTTATATGTCAAATTAGCTTGTCAAGGTAGGATTGTCAAGAGGCACTTGTGCCCTGTTTTTGTGACGAATTGTAAACTCCATTTGTGGAGTATTTCATCCTTGTAAACACATCTAGAAAAGTCCTAACTCAAGAGTTTGAGTGTAGGCAATTTGTATTTAGGAAAAGTCCAACTCTTGAGGAAGGAGTTAGGCAAGAAGAAAGGGGGAGCAAGTAGAAAGGAGAGACCCAACTCAAGGGGTTGAGTTAGGGCAATTGTAAAGTCCTAGTTTAGAGTTAAATTAGGCAAAGGGGAGAAATTCTTGATCAAGAGGTTGATTGAGCAAAAGTCCTAGTTTAGAGTTAAATTAGGCAAAGGGGAGAAAGTCTTGATCAAGAGGTTGATTGAGCAAAAGTCCTTGTAGCTAGGCAATGAAGTCTTGAGTAAGACCCTAAGTCCTTGAGAAAGGAGCGGGGGCAAAAGATTCATTGTTAGCCATTAGGCACGTGTAAGGATTGGAACACTCCTTTAAGTGTTTTGGTAGGGATTGGAACACTCCCTTAAGTGTTTCATAGATAGGGAAACAAGTTGTAGAACTTGTAGAGTGGATTAGGATTCAAGGGGAATCCGAACCACTATAAATTTGGTGTGTTCTTGCTTTATTTGTTTAATTGCTTTTATGATTTGCAAAACACTAATCACACACCTCACTTAATTTGTAAACTTTGTTTTTACACTTGCTTTGAAAATGGTTTTTCAAAGTTGTTCTTCATTGTAGAAAATATTTTTAAAAGTGTCAAGAACCTAATTCACCCCCTCCCCCTCTTAGGTTCATCTTAGGTTGCTTATTGATAATTGGGATTTCATGTTATTAGCTTCATACACACTTACAACTAATCACATGTCCTTGTAGAAATTAAGTGCCAAGAATTCTAAGAATAGATCTCACCTCACGATGTTGCACCACACTGGAAGCAAGCCATTTCGAGAAATTATTGGAGTGAAATGGTAAGATTAATGCATTAATATTACATATTATTTTTTTATTTTAATTCAATAATGAACTTTTAAATGTTTGGGTGTATTCTGTTTAAAATGAAGGGAGGAAAGGATGGAAATGAACCAATAGTATCCGATATTTTTAAAAGGACCAGAATGCGAAAAAATGGAACTTTGGAAGAGGAAGCATCAAAAAAATATGTATGTGGTTGCATCTATTTTCTTTTAACTATTTTATAAATCTTAGTTGCATTTATTTTATTTTAACTCTTATGTAATATTCAGGATGAGATCGTGGAAGTATAACAAGATTCATCTCTCTCAAATTTTGAGATGGTAGAGAAATGCTTTGGAGAGCTAGCATCTGATCACGTGACTGGTTATGGATTCGGTTTGAGACCTAAAGATGTGAGGGGACCGCTACCTAGTCACATAGAACTTACCACCCAGCTTCGTGAGAAGGACAAGGAAAACATTGACCTGAAAAAATGTTTAGATGAGATGGAAGAAAAGATGAGAAAGCAACAAGAAGCAAAGGAAGCAAATGACCAAAAGGTGAACGCCTTGGAAGAAAGATTTAGTATGCTTATTAAAATGGCGTTGGCACAGAAGTGATGCTACCTATAGTAGAGTATGAGGATCAATTCAAGACATGGTATATTTCCTTCTCTAGATTTTTCTAGTAAATATACTATCCCTGTTTCAGTACATATATGACTCGATGATGCTAGTTTTTTTTTTTTGTAATTTTGGATTGAAAGGTAGGTAGAGATCAAGCTGGGATCATGTACAAATTGATGGATGAATTTTTGTGGGTTCTCTCTATGTGTTATGTTCCATAGCTGATTTTTGGATACAACTCTCTGTGCATAGTATACTTAACATGGTTTACTATGGTTACTGAGATAGAGTTGTGTAGAGATGTTTATTTCTTTCAGTGCATGAATAAATATATATATGTTGAGTATGATAAAGCCATTGATGTACCTGTATAACCTTGGTTAGGCACAATTTTATGGTTTATGGTGATCCTCCATGTTCTAGTTTTTTTTTTTTTTTTTTTTTTTTTTTTTTTGTAATTTTGGATTGAAAGGTAGGTAGAGATCGAGCTGGGATCATGTACAAATTGATGGATGAATTTTTGTGGGTTCTCTCTATGCGTTATGTTCCATGGATGATTTTTGGATACAACTCTATACATAGTATACTTAACATGGTTTACTATGGTTACTGAGATAGAGTTGTGTAGATATGTTTATTTCTTTCAATGCATGAATCAATCTATATCTGTTGAGTATGATTAACCTTGGTTAGGCACAAATTTTATGATTTATGGTGATCCTTCATGTGCATATTTCTGGAAGAAAATGGTTTGAAACTGAACATATGTAGGTAGTTTTGTTTTGTTGTGTTGATGCTGATAACAGAAACAAAGAAAAAACATGCACATTGATTTGATGCATTTTGCCTTCATATCTGCATCAACTACTGTTACCTTATTGAGCTTATTTGTCACATCCCTATCAAAGACGCATTGCTAAGGTTGTCTATCTATAGTGATTTGGTAGAAGAATAAGGGATATGTGAGGGGGGTTAGAGAAGTCAGAAATTTTCGGGTTTGATTTTGCAATACAAACATGAAGAAGAAAGGGGGGGAACATAAAGGTATGGGAGTGATGGAAGTGCATCGAAATTGATTTGTTTGTTGAAATGGTTTTAACCTTTTTAGGGTTTATACCTCTTTGGACTGAGGTATATAAAATATAAAATTAGCATGGAAAATGATGTTTTGTTATTAATGGTAAAATATATAGGTATATATGATTCTTAAAATTGGTATGGGTAATCTCAGTTGGTGCAATTTTGACCTTGCATCAGTTACTTTCTTATTTTTCTTGAGTTTGTATATCGGCCTTTAGCTTTGATAAGGCAATGAAATTTGAGAAACTAATTAGAATATATATATATATATATATATATATATGAACTTCATCCCATTGTCATTCAAACTAAGATATACTTATAATGGAGAAGTGGTCCAGAAAAATAACGGAATTCCCTGCTATTTGTGTGTGTGTGTGGGTAGTTTGTTTAAGTTCCATCTCAATTAATTTGCACATAATATTCTAAAAGCTCAGCTTTTGCATCCATCAATTTCCGTCTTTCATTTGTGAAGATTGAATGCTTCACTTTTTATCTAATGTGCACCATTAATTTTTGTTATGCTTCCTATTGCTGAAAATATAGAAACTAAGAGAACTTTATCAAAAATGAGAAGGATTCCAGAATGACTTTGCAGTAGTACTTTAGTTTGGTTTGAGATGTAAATTTTAAAATAATTAGTCTTGCAGCCTTCAATTAATTGTTTGCTACTTCTTTGCTTTTCTGATTATGTTATCTGTAGTACTACTTCAGTAAAGTGATGAAAACTAGTAATCATGCATCAATGGAGTAGATTTTTGAACATTTTACTTTTCTATATTTTGAAGAGCAATATGGGGAGTTCCCATAATTTCCAGTAGCCATTGATGATGGTGATGCAAGAATAAAGAATGAAGAATATACATATCTTTGTTTCTCTTCGCCTTCTACAGTTTTGGATTCGATTCTGTAATTTACAATGCCAATATGCCATGCATTACTTAGTTTTGTAATTTTGCTTTCTCTCTTTGGTCTTTTTCTTTCCATGCTCTCTCTGAATTCTCAAAACAAAGCAAAGTGATTGGACGAAATTTGTGGTTCTGAGTAGCTTAAATTTGTTGGGGCATGAATTTTTTGCTACCACTTTGGCCAATGAAAAGGTTCCTTATGTGAAACTGAACCTAATAAGTACTTTTTGGACAATTAATATTTGATCCAAAGTGGATATTGATTTAGATATATCCTATGAGTCTTCTTTTTCATGTGAAAATATAATTAGGAACTAAATGTGTGCTCAGTTTCTCTATTTGCAGGCTATTTGATCGTTTTTTGTGGGTGCAAGCAATTTTGCGAGAGTAGAAAGAGATGCAAGGTTGCGAACTATTTTGCGGGAGTAGAAATAGATGGAAAAGATGCAAAGCTAATTGTTGATTACTTTTGAAAGAAAATACCTTCTAATTGTTAGGGTGATTAGTTTTGAAAGAAAACACATTGTAAGTGTTAGGCTAATTACTTTTGATGACTATTTAAAATATATTAATAGAGTATTTTAATGTAGATTAGTGCAAAACATTTTTATTTAGGAATTGTTCATTTCTATATTGATACTTTATCTAAATATTTTACGTTTAGGTTGTCTTATTAAGCAATTATTTTAAAAAAAATAATATTTAAAAAATCATTAAATAAATTTAATTTATAGAATTACCACTTTTTTACGACGAGTTTTCACAATTTTACGACGAGTTTTGAAGTTGTAAATAAGTTTTATACAACTTAGATGGATGAGTAATTACGACAAAAAAAATAAACTTTTACGTCCAGAAAAGGGACTCGTTGTATAATTTCCATTTACACTGTCCCGGTCAATCTCGACGTAAGATTTCTTACGTCGAAGCCTCTGACAACAACATACGTGGAGGTGGGATACTCGACGTAAAACACTTTTTACGACGAAAATATTACTTTTTATGTCTAGAACAGTCGTCGTAAAAGGCCCCTATTTCTAGTAGTGAATTAGAATGATATAGATTGTGGTAGTAGTTTTATTTATTATTTTTAACAATTGATTTCTACTTAGAATTTTTGGTGCTTATTTATTTTTAATGAGTATTTTGTACATATTTATTGCTTGATTATGTTTGTCAGCATGTACTTTTTAATGTAAATGTGCTCCCACTAAATTTCTTTTCTAGATTGGATAGTGATTATCCTGCCATAATTTATTCTTCTAAAAATTATATGTATCTCTCTTTGATTTTTTTTTTTTTTTTTTTGATATTATCTCTCTTTGTTACTTAGGCAGGGTTTGTTTTTCTCTACAATATTAATATACTCATTCTATCCCATTGGAAATTAAAGTTATATTTTTAAAAAGATTTTTGCCCCAATGAAACAGCTTTTTTTGATTAAATTTTTTTCCTTTACATAATATTATTATTAATATATTTATGTGTGGATTATAACTAACTCACAATTAAAAAAATTAATAATATGAGTAAAATAAATTATATGAAATTTACTATTTAATCATTTCTACTTTCAAAAGACTCCCGAAACAAGTATAAAGTCATTTCATGCGTGCTACTACAAGTTTGTTGAGATTAATAATTCATCGTAATATTTTATAAGCAGTAGAAGCTCACAAAATGCTTTGATACGTCAGGGTACTTATTATATTAGAAGCACGTGTTTCCACGTGCCGTTTTAGGAAGGGCAAAAGGTTTCCAAGAAAAGGCTCGTGTTTGCCATGCATGCACACACGAAACCATCAACCTGCGGGTGTCTCCTACGTGGGTGGCTGCTGTTTATAATGTCAGATTATTAAAGAAATGAATTAACTCCATCGTTGGATATATACGTGCCAATAATTATTGGGTGCAGTTATCATATCACGTAGGATATTACATATGAAAACAATTAGTGGATATGTACCTGAAACTCACTTGTGAGTCCATTACAAAAATAAGGGATCGAAACTTTATCCTTATTTTTATTGTTATGTCACACTATTTTTAAGAAAACAATTATTGCACTCAATATTTTTTCACATACGTGACATCGATAAAAGGATCAAATTGTATTTTAACCTTATAAATATTTTGTATAATGAACCTCTTGTTGGAAGGGAAAAAAAAAAATAGGAAAAAAGAAACCTCTTGTTATACTTAGAGTATTTATAAAATAATGATAGTTTAATTTGAAGTAACTATATTTAATAAGATTATATATATATATATATATATATATATACTCCATATGTCCATTAAAAAAGTATTTTAATTTAATTCCAATTTTTTGTTATTAAAAAAATATCATATTACAACTTTTAATGGAGACAAAATAATAATAAGAATAATAGTTTTATCCATGTACCAATAAATTAAGAAAGTAATAGAAAATATTTTCCTACTTTTTTTATAAATGTAATTCAAAAAATTAAATATATAGAGAGAAGGAATGCCTATTTAAATTTAGAAGAAAAATAGCAAGGGAGGATAAATAAGAAAAGAACGAAGATCAAGTAGTCAAACCCTATAAGAAATAATAGAAGCTATTTTAATTAATGGATAGCGCAACTGGCTATAAAATTAATAATTTGATACAAAGAGAAGGGAAAATAAAATGAGTTAATTAATTGCAAACTCTCAACTTGAGTATTGAGACTTTTTTTTAAATAAATAAAATTTATTAAACCCTTTAGAAAATTAACATTGTTCATATCTGACCTGTATGTTTGGACTGATTTACCATTTGTTAATACTTTCAGATTCCTTTTACTGCATTTAGCTTCATTAGCTATCCACGTCGACAGATGAACATGCCATTTTTATTGAATTATTTTATGGCTATGTATGACAATTCGTATTACGTCTGATTAACGGGTTTGGGTTTGTAAGTTGAGGTATCAACAGCTCGATCTCAACCTTAAACTAGCTTACATATTTAATTATTTATATCATTCATGTCGATCAATTTAATATCTATATATGCATGCAAATTCACCAATGTTCAACTCTTTAACTCATTTATATGGTATCTAGTTAGTATCATGTTTTCATCCTATTAAAAATACACACATATCTAGGTCGGCAAATTCAAGTCGATGAATTCGCATGTTAGCGCGTCTCCAAGTTTAACTTGCCATTTAATTCACTAACTTACCAAATCTCAATTCATTGCATTTGTATCATCTTTTGTTCGTTTTGTATCGTGTTGAAAATTACATACCCTTAATAAAAAATGAGAATCTCTAAATTAATAATTCTTTTCAGTTACTTCTAACATCAGGGATGACACCTATAAGACAACCTTACATCATGATCACTCCATATTTAAATAAATTCATCACTTCTAATTATATATAATGGAAATTACCAATAATCAATTAAACTATATCTATAGCTTCTGGAAACATTTGGTTTCAATTTTTTTATGAATTAATGATGAAGTCTTGCAAATTGGCCAGTTTCTATATGTATATATATAGGGTCTTGCCTGGGGAGAATTTCCATCACATATTTAATGAAAAGAATTATTTGTTCAAGAAAACTCTATCATCAAATTAAGCAAACATGCTAACCATTTCTCCTCCCTCATTTGTTTACCCTTTGGAGGATCTGAGAAGCCATCAAGTAATGATGCTGCAGAATAATATGGAGAGCTACTATAGTGGAGAAACAGAGACGACCTCGACCTCTGAATCACTGCTCGATTCTCCTTCTTTTCATCATCATCAGCAACAACTGCTTCGAGTTGAACAAGACGATGATGATCATGAGGGGTGGAAGCGCCTGCAGTTGTCCGAGTCTCCGGTGAATGATGATGAGCCGAGGATGGCGAAGAAGATTAATCATAACGCCAGCGAGAGAGATCGCCGGAAGAAAATCAACAGCTTGTACTCTTCTCTCCGATCTCTTCTTCCACCCGCACAGCAGGAGGTAAGAGTTCCTGTCTCTCAGGACCCTCTGCGCGTGTGTGTGTGTTTATTTTTGTTTATTAGAGGGTGAGATACATCTACCTCTCTCGAATTTTGGTGAAATTACAAATAACCCATTTGAAGCAGGGAAATTAACTTAATTACTGTGGACAAATTTGTTATTAGATGGTGGTTTTAATCATCAGAAAAGCCGAGACACTATTTAATTTAGCCTATGCAATTGCATATATAATTATTACATATAAGTAATGTATCTAAGGTCAAATCTAATGAAAGGGACGGTAATTTTTTCTTTTAAATATATACACATTAGTTTAATTAATTACCTTTCTTTTTCTTTTACTTCAAAAAATTGTAGTAAATTTGTTTATGAATAATGAACTGCATGTTTTAATTTTATTTTTAAAAATACTTTATTTGTCATGATAATGCACTCTTACGCCATCTTTACACACCTCCAGTTCCAAATACCTAATTTAGAGTAGTGACTTGAGTTTCATTAGTTTTGTGGTTATTTGAGTTACTTTCAATTAATTCATTCATTATTTAATTGAGAAACGTTCAATATTGTCAGGGTAGTTGTGTAGTTATCCAACAAAAGTTTGGTCATTTACCAAATTTCTTGTTAATTATTATTGGACGATTTTTCTATACCGACACAAATAAATAATATTTTATTTTGCACCAAAAAAAGAAAAAAACTGTAAATAAAAATTTCTTTAATTAATTAATTAAGCGACCCTTATTGGTTTGTGTGTATTAATTAACAGAAGAGATTAAGCATTCCGGTCACGGTTTCTCGAGTGCTAAAATACATCCCTGACCTTCGGAAAGAAATGGAAGCATTAAACACAAAGAAACAATGTCTTATGAGAAAGATTAATTCCGACGAAGAAGATCGGCCATTATCAGCACCACTGAAAAAGCACAGAAAATGCTCATCGTCGCCGCCACTGTCGGTGGTTTCCGCCACCCACGTCAACGATCGAGAAGTGATGATCCAAATAGCGACCATGAAGTTGAGCAGCGGCGTTCACGGTGAAGTTCTTTCCCGGTTGGAGGAGGAATATGGGCTGCTTTTGTTAAATTCCTCGTGCTTCGAATCTCTTCCTGGCAGGGTCTTCTATAATTTGCATCTCGAGGTATGTATATATAGATTTGAACTGAAATTCGTGTTTCTAATACTCAATTATAACAACAATAAATAATAAGTTATGTTTTAATTTATGTCGCCATACATACATATATCATTCAAAACATACAAATTAATCAAGAATTTAAGAATCGATTTCTTTTTTAAAGTAAAAGTATTGAAATTTGTTTCGATTAATATATCTCCCACAAAATGGGATGAAATTCGCGAAAATACAATATAGACCTGAATATTTTGTTTATTTTTGAATCTGAATAGGTGTGCGGAGGTGAAGTGATGGACCTGGAAAGAGTAAAGAAGCAACTGTTATCCTTATATGAGAGGAGAGAGGAGCCACTCCTTTCGAATATCAAATCTATTGGTCAGATAGCAGACATCTTTTTGTAAAATAATTAATCTTCTATGATGCTCATATTCTCGTGTAGATTAATTGTAAAAATATTACACCAGGTTTTTTTTTCAACAACTTCGGTGATATATATATTTTTTTGAATGTATCTAAAGTGTACTCATTCCTTTCGGATATATTAGAGGAGTTAACTTCAAAATTTTACAATATGCATTTTATAAATTTCAAGTTACAATATCTAAAATATATTCCCTTCGTCCGAACAAAAAAGCTATGTTTGAAATGTACATACAACATTTTATGAGTTTAGTTGGTAGGACCTTTGTTGTGCACTTCTTCTGAGGTTGGGAAACACCTCTTCCTGAAAAGGATTTGTCATGTTTAAATGAGAGGATCTCATATCCCAGGGTGGATCACAGGAATAAATTATGTGGTAATAACCCATGATTCTTCGCATTGAAGGCAAGAGAAATATAAAGCTTTAATCTGTACCGAAATTCATGAGATATTGTACAGAGAAAATAAGGTTTTCAGTTAACAAATACTTATTATTGACACATAATAAAATGCCAGATAGTCTATATCTTAACCCATGTCATTACACAAACTCATCAATTTTAACCACTATGGTCCTAAGTGGCAATTCCATTTTGGAGAGGGGCAAAACGGAACCACTTTTAAAAAGGTTGGTTGCAATTTCCGACCCAAATAAACGTTATGGGCGAAATTTGATCTTGAGAAAAAATGTTAGTGGCAAAAGTGCATGTTTGCCCCTCATTACTCATACTGTGTTACTATCTCTGTCCTCTAAAAAGTGTCACTGGAGCAAAATATAGACAATTTAATAAAAATATAAAATTGTCAAAATTACCCTTAATTAATTAATACTGTACATTTTTCTCTCTCTCAATTAAAATCAATGCCTAAAATTAAAAAAAATATGGAGAGAAAAAAAAAAAAGAATTCACGAACATTGAGGGAAATTGCTTTAGCGGGAGTTCTTGACCTGTGGAGGTTGAAAGGTGTTTGTGCGGTGATGTGTGTCATTATGTTGTCTATTTTTGAGCTTTTATTGTCAGATTTCACGGGTATTTGCACTAGTTTTGATGCTTAGTGCCGGATTTTGACGAAAGGGCCCAGTGAGGAAGAAAGAGTGCAAAAGAAGAGAAAAATCGATGGTCTAGCTGGCCAAGTGGACTGTCGACATGGCGGCCCAGTTGATCCAATGATTCACGGGCTACTCCATATGAATTTTGGAAGTTCAGAAGTGGACTTACATGATTCACAATTCGTCCAGCCCAGAAGAGAAGCCCAAAGAAAGAATTACTAGAAGCTGCCAAGTTCATGATTACTTCACCTGGAAGTAATTGAGTTGAATCAGAGTTGCAATTAAATGAAAACTACCAATTGTGGTATTAATAGGAGATATTTTTCTATTATGACTTTATTTCTATTTTGTTTCCAGTTTCCTTAGTTATTAGTTTCCTAAGTTATTAGTTCATTTAAAAAAAAAAGTTTCCTAGTTGGATACTTATTCCTTTTGTAAATCAGTTTCCTAATCTAATTAGGAGATTCATTCGTTTCCTTTTCTAATTCCAATTCTGCACATTATTTAATTGATAGAATTGGGAGAGGAATCATCCATCGTTACATCATCTTTTTCGTAGTTAGTTCCAGAAAACACTTATAGATAGTAAGTAGTATTATTTCTAGTTGTTTTTAGAGTTGATTCCGGCAACTTTCTAGCATACTATTCGAGCATCCATTTGCCCAGACGAACCACCGGCGATTGGGTGACTTTCTCCAATCAGTTTCCGGTTTAGTTTATCAATTCAGTATTTTCTTTCTTAACTTTCTTTTCGGTTATTTTAGTATGTTTACGTTAAATTATTATTATTTGCTTTTTAGTATAATGAGTAGATAATTTTCTATTCCAGCAAGCATGTAATGAACTTTAATCTAGCTATGTCATGAAACCAAAGTGACCATAAATTAATGTGCATGTGTTCCAATTTACTCTGTGTTCATAGATTCTATTGCTTGAATTTAAATAAGAGTAGCTAACTTATCTAGATTCAGTAGAGCCAATTAGACCCCATTAAGTCATCTAGTCATTTAGTGGACAAGTTTAATATGGTGGTAAAGTTAGTCTCTGGTAATTGAAAGTAGATTGGTTAGTAATTCTATCACTGCATATTCAGATTAGAAGAACTAAAACTGTGTTTCCCTAATTAATAATGCTGTTAATACAATAAATAGGTGGCGGCATATTCCGGCCTGTTGTGTGTTAATTAGAGAACAATTAGTCCTAGCATATTTTAACTGATTGTTGATTAAGTAAGGGGAAATTGAGTTGGGTTCTGAGCATATTCTCGTCAGTCTATAACTAGTTGATGACATGCATTTTAACAAATCTACGAGTTTATGATTGACGTACTGTGATTATTGTGAATTACATTATTGCTGGATTTTTCTCTTAGGCTTCGTTTGATAAACATGATTCAGCACTTAAAATGAATGATTAAGAGCTTATTTGCATTAAGTGTGTTTGATAACTGTCAGTCATAAGTCTTAATAAATTAAGTGGTTATGAAGTTAAGTGTTTAATCAATTAAGTGCGTTTGATAATGAAAACTCGAGTAACTTAATTAAATAAGTAGGTCTGAAAAGCATGTATAATTCTGGCCTAAGAAATAAGTGATGAGCGAATCACTTAGGACTAAATCTGAATCGAATTTTTTTTTTTCTCTTTTAAGTTTTCTCCTTTTTGTATCATTATTTCTTTTTTATGTTTTTAATACTTTTTAAATTTGATCAATTCAAAAAAACAATCAAAATAAATTAATTTGATAACTACAAAAAAAAAATTAAGTAAATTATCATCTATTTTTATAACTTTATTAAAAAATATATTTAATGTCAAAAATAAAATAAAATATTTTTATTTTTAATAATTTAATAATATTCAGACTTCAGTTTTCATATTCATACTTTAGTCTTCAAATTTCAGACTTTAGTCATAATTTCATATCTTAAATTTAAGATTTTATCAAACAGAGTCATCTGATGAATTCACATTTCAGACTTCAGATTTTAGAATTCAGACTTAAGTTTTCAGACATAAGTTTTATCAAACGAAGCCTTAATTTATATAAGTTAAAGTTCTTAATTTTATTGAACTAGTGATTTCTCAAATAGCCCATACATTCATTTGTGTGGAAACAAGGTGGTTGCTAACCAAAAACCTTTGCATCAATAGTTAACAAAATTAAATTATTCCTATTCCCTGTGGATCGATCCTGCTTCTGCTATATTATTATATTTTATGGTTGCAGGTTAAAAGTACTACTTTTAGTACATTTGATAAGGGTGACACAAACCGCTTATCATGCGGCTAGTAAAAAATTAGGGAGAGATATATATTATATAGGTTTAGGTTTGGTTTGGGTTTGGGTTTGGGTTTGGGTGATGGGTGATGGGTTGTCTTCAGATTTTTCTTTTTATTTCCTTCGGAAAAGCAATGACGTCGTTCCACTAAACATTTTAAAAAAAAAAAACGAAACAAAAGAAAAAAGAAAAGAGCGAAGGTCACCGCACTGAACGGCCAAATGAGCTGCTAACTCCTTTATTTATTCATGATTTGGGCTTTAGTTCTAAGGAACAAATTTGGACTGAGAAAAACAAACAAAACTGAAGAGGTGTATATATGGGGCCCCCTAAAATTTGGGGGCTCTGCTCATCTAGCACATGGGCAGGACGTACTTGCTCTAGTGGCCCATACAAAATAGACCCAGGAAGTAAAACAAAATTAAGAATTGATTAATATGTGTACCTTTGATATATGAGTAGGATTACAAGATGAGTGGGGAGGTAGGAATACAAGATGATGAAAAAGAAAAGTTGGATGATGATTACAAGCAAAGGCTTAAAGCTTAAAAAATGATTCCTCAAATTCGGAAGCTTAGTAACTTCTTCGTCGTCTCTTTAAATAGAATCCTGAAATGAAGTGAATTGAATTATTCTTTTGAGTCCGCTTTGAATGAAATCCGCGATTTGGAGTCCAAGTGCTTTGATGAGTCATGATGGGGTCCACCCTGTCGATCATGAGTTTCTGACGTCATTGCTTACGTTTTTTCCTAAGTGTCTAACGTCATTGCTTATGTTTTTTCCTGCAAAAAAGAATATTAGTCAAATGCCCTTTTTTTTTTGAGGTGTTTTTTTTTTTTAAACATTTCAAATGGGTCTTTGGCCAATGGGCCGCCAAATGGGTCTTCAGATGAGTCTGATAAGCTTATAGTAGGTTGTGCAGTAGTTTTATTTTCTCGTCTTCTTTGATTTGTTTATACATCTTATATAATTTTGAGAAATTCTTCATCAGTGTCAGGAGTTATCTTAGTTTCTGGATGCTTGATCAGTTTCTTTGGTAATGGAACTTCAGACTTCTCTGGAGTGTTTTGAGTGATTGCTGGTGATAGGAGAGATCAAGATACTTCTTGAATTGTTTTCTTGAGTGACTTTCCTGCCTGTAAATAACTTAAAACTGTGTCTGGACTGCAGAAATTTGAATTGAAGTTAGGCCACCATTTTATCCGAAAATCTCGAATTAATGAACATGGCCTATTTGAGTGTACTGGCTTGATTTGAAAACTCCACGCAAAAATCCATGGTACCCGAAATTCTGCATGAAACATTACTAGAGTTTTGAACCCATATTTTGTATTCCTTGTAAAGATCTCAAATCCTTTTTCTGCCATAGGAGGATAAATCTGAGGAGTAGGGCCAAAATAATCCCACCAGTCAAAAAACCAATCTGGGAAATCAGTTCACAAGTAGAACTGAAATTGATGAACCATGAGTGATCAAATCCTCTGAAGTCCAGGTCTGAATATAATCTACATAGTTAAAACCATATGGAATGTAGTTAACGGAGAACGAATTTCTTGCATGAACTGATAAGAATTCTCGAGGTTGTCGGACCTTCTTTATAATCATTTTGGAGTATGAAATTCTATTGGAATTATTTTTATCAGTAACATGAGTAATATCAACTGATTTAGTGTCTACTAAAATAAGTTCATAATAATTTTGAGTTTTGGAGATATCATCTGCCAACCACTGGCAGTTTGGTAAGAAAATTCTTTGAGTAAAATTTCTGAGTGATGGAACTTCTGGTTGAGTAAGAAAATGAGTTTGAAGTAGGTGTTCAGTTTTGGCTTTGGTAATATAGGCAGTGGACTGATTGTTTCGCAAAGGAGTATTCTGGAGTTTTGCTGAAGGTGTCTCAGCTGCATTAACATATGTTAATGGTGGAAAGTCTGAAATTTTAGTAGTAGGAATGAGAGGTTTGGGAATAATGTCCCTCTTCTTTCATAATCTTTAGAAGATTTTGGAGTTTGAGGAGTAGAATAAGAAACTGCTGGGGTTTTTCCCCGATGTTTATTCATCTTTTCTTCCTGAAAGAAATTCGCGAGTAAGAAAATCAGGTAAAGAATTTGTAGAGGCTTTAATGAATTCAATGTCAAAGTAAAAAACTGATAAAAGCTTGCCATCTTGCAAAAATTTATTTTGAAACCAAAATTTTAACATCCTTTTGAAGTATTTCTTTTGCTGACATGCAGTCAACTCGAACTAAAAATTTTCTATTATTCAAATCAGTGTGAAATTTTGAAATACATAAAACAATTGACAAAATTTTTTCTTAACTGTTGAATAGTTCTTTTGTGGTCCTAACCAGACACCAGAATGATATCTAACTAATTGCTCATGAACATTATGCAATTTTTGTTTGAGTATTCCCCCATAACTAATGTCTAATGCATCAGTTTCAACTATCATGAATGCATGAGGATGAGGAATGCCTAAACATGCTAGAGTTTTAAGCTTTTCTTTAATTTCTTTAACAATCTGAGTATGAGATTCATACCATGCAGGAGGATTCTTTTGCATGTAATCTCTGAAATAAAGGTGCACAAATAATTCTTAATTTAGGAAAGAAATCAGATATATAATTTAAACAACCAAGGAAACGTTGCAATTGAGTTTCATCCCGGATTTCATCGGGAAATTTTTCAGAAATATCTAAAGATCCTTGAATAGGCTTAATTAGTCCCAAATGAATATCATGACCAAGAAATCGTACTTTTGTTTGAAATAATTTCATCTTAGTAGCAAATAATACAAGTCCATTTTCCTTAATGACATGGAAAATTATATTTAAATGCTTAGAATACTGATCTAATGAGTTAGAAAATACCAATATATCATCAATGTAAACAATAGTAAATGATGAGTATTTAGTAAGTATGTCATTCATAATTCCTTGAAATTCTGAAGGTGCATTTTTGAGTCCAAATGGCATAACATTCCATTCAAAATGTCCAAATGGTATTGTAAAAGCTGTTTTATACCTTTCTTCTTTCGCAATTTGAATTTGCCAATAGCCTGACTTTAAATCAAACTTTGAAAATATTTTTGCATTAAATAAACGGTTAAGTAAATCTCTTTTTATTAGGGATTGGGTATTTAATCCATTTTAACACTTTATTGAGTGGTTTATAATTAATTACTAGTCTTGGAACGCCTCTTTCTTTTTCATTTTGATTATTAACATAAGAAGTTGGACAACTCCAACAGGACTGTGATTTTCTAATGAGTTTTTTATCCAAAAGATTTTGAATTTCTTTTTTACAAAATTCTAATAACTCACTATTCATTTGAATTGGTCTTGCCTTAGTTGAAACTTCTTTTTAGTTAAAATTTTTTTCATATGGTAAAAATACCATATGCTTCTTTCTATTCCAAAAATCATTCGGATGCTCCGAACAGATATTATTTTTGAATTTTTCTTCAATCGATCTAATTTTTTCTTGAATTGTTTTCTTTAAGTTTTTCTTCAATTTTTGAAAAACTTAATTATTCTTTTAAAAACATTATATTTTTCTTTTTAGTTTCCAGAATGTATATTTGTTTATAAATTGCGTTTGATTGAGGTAAATCCAATTCAATTTGTTTTTGAGGCTGAAGAAATGGAAACAAAATTTTATTTCCTAAAATTTTTGTATAAATTCCTTCTCGGGTTTTTGTAAATGGAGTTATTTGATATAAAAATGGATTTCCTAATACAACATCATATGAAACATCTTCTAATGTTAAAAATGAATGTTCAATACAATAATTATTATTACAAATAAAACCGTTAGGAAGTTTTTTCTTAATAGTCATAGGAGTTCCATTTGCAGCAAGTAATTTTTCATTAGTTTGAGATAAATGAATATTTGGAATAATACATGATCGAATGCAGGATTGATCAGCTCCACTGTTAATCAAGGCAATGCAAGTAGTAAAAAAGTCTCCAACTCCAATAGTTACTAATGAATGTCATTTCTCAATATTTACTTTATTTATTACATTTAAAAATTGTTCATCTTTAGGAGTAAACTCTAAAACTTTCAGTTCTTTTGAAGTAGAAGGATCAAAAGGAGTTTGTGATTTTAAAGTTATTTTTGCTTCAAGTTCTAGATCTTTTAATTTTAAAGCATTAAGTTCAGTTTTAATATTATTAATTTCATTTTTAAGTATTTTAATTTCTTCATTGATATCCTGTTTTTTCCAATTTTTTGATACTCACTGGTTTTATCATATTTATTTAATGAGTTTTGACAGACTAAATGGTTCAGTTATTTGAGGAGTGAATTTTTCATCTGTTCGTACTAAAGATTTTAATTTCTTCAAATATTCTGCTTTTACTTCATTATCTTCTATTTTTTCTATAATATCAAATAAAAATTCTTTATCATTAGTTTTACTTGTGGAAGTCATCATATTAATTGTTTTTTGTTTACATTCACAAAAATCAGACTGTTCTTTTTCAGAAAATGATGAGTCAGAAGAAATATTGATATCTTCATTATCGGAACTATTAATTAATAAAGACATTAGTTTATTTTTTAATTCTTTTTCTTTAGAAAAAAGTGAATTAATTTTTTTTCTGTTTTACAATTAGGACTTATATGACCTATTTTACCACATTTAAAACACTTTAAATTCTTTTTATTTAAAAATTTCTTTTCCTTTTGAGTAAAACTGATCTTTATCTCCGAAATTTTTATCTTTGTATCTTCGGGATTATTTTGAATATCTACTAGTATTTTTGAATTTCTTAATCTTCTTATACTCAGAAGAAGGAGCTTTAATACATGATATACCAAATGCTTGGCAGAAGGAACCCATCTCTCTGCATTCTGATCCATATATAGTCTGGATTTTGAGATCTTGACAAAGAAGTAATCCTAGCTTCTTTCTTAATGAAAGCAAATAACTGACCGAAGTAATCCTAGCTTCTTTCTTAATGAAAGCAAATAACTGACCAAAAGTTAAAATAGTAAAATCAATTTGTTCTGTCCCCATTTATTTTTGACGACTGGATATTACTCTTGTTGAGAATAGATTAGGTAGACCAGTAATAAATTTTTCTTTCCAAAATGAAGCATTACAATCTGGACATCTCATTACTTGAGTTAAAAACACATCTTTATACCATTTAAAATCAGTTAAAGTAGGACATCGCAAATTAGTAAGAAAGACTTTTGAACTAATTAGTTCTTCTTTTGGATTACCAACAAAATGCATAGATATAACATAAACCAAATATTCACTTCCATCTGCTGTATTACTTATTTCACCATTTTCATTTATTTGTTCATTAGTATGTTGAACTATTGCTAATTTATCATCAAGTGAAAAACTATTATCCCACCAACCTTTAAGTTGGCCAGTAAAACTAGAGATTAAACAATATGCGATATGAGTTTCATCAACATGACTTTTAGCTTTATAAGCCATCCTAGCCATACCCATTTCCTGTAAAGTATTGAGAATGAGTAGGAGAACCTAATGACGAGGGGGAATCCTGAACTACATCAGGCAAAAGATTCCTAAACTTAAGTTTAGTAGTATCTAGATGACTAGTAGAAGGATCAGAAAAGGAGTACCTTGGTTGCTCAGAATATGAGTACCTTGGAGCAGCTCTAGAAGTACTAGGAAAATCTTTCCTCTTTGGAGAATTTATGAATGAAGAGTACCTGCAAGAGCTAGAAGAAGGAGTTTCATGAAACGAACTAAATCTTATTAATAATTTTCCGTCAGGTTGTTCTTCGATTGATGCTGGCTCAGTTTGTTCAATGTCCAATTCTTTTGGTTATGGTTTGTCAATAAGGAATTCCGATGGGATTGTTATTTGATCCCATTTGAGTAGCTGAGGAGTTTCAATCCTTGTATTTCTTGAGTCTGTAGTAAAAAATACAGATTGATTTCGTCTGGTGTTTTAAGTCTTAGTGCTGATGCAATTTTGACTTCATTAACTTAAAATATATTATATAGATGAGTGCAAAATCTTTTGTTTTAAATTCTGTTTTATCTTGTTTTATATGAATATCGAGAATTAATGACTTCATTATTGTTGGATCTATTAAACTTGTAGTGTAATTAGGCACACATTTCATTCTAATTGTACCATTACAAATATTAGTTTGAATCGTAGCAAGTAATGAATCATTATATTTTACTAATCGATTATCTCTTAGTGCAAGGTAAAATGGAGTATCAATTCCCAATCTAACTAATGGATGCAAGGCAACTTGTACCAAACCGAAATGCATAAATCTAAAACCTTGATTAAAATATTGATTAATTGTCATTTTAGAAAGTAGTGGTATTGTTGTATATCTTTTCCCTATTGGAAGAACTTCTTCATGAATCTTAATTGAGTAGGCTTTCTTAAATTCTAAAACACCCATACTATATATAGTAGTAATCTTTTTAGTAGGTAAAATATCATGAATTTGAGTTTCATGGCTCTGTCTAACCCTGGACGTATTAGTACTAGATTCACCAAACAAGAATTTTTTTAACACGATCAGCCATTATAACTTACTCGATTTATGCAGATACATGAATGCAGGTTGAATGCAGACACCTAGCTGGAACACGGGAACACCTGCTGGGAACACCACCTAAGGCTTACCAACAGACTCACAGCTTACCAACGCTAATTGAATGCAATCGTGAAGCACAAATGAATATGCAACAAATTCGTCATTCAAAATGTTTAATAGTGCTCAAAATTTCTTGAAAAATGGCTTTGATACCAGAATAGACCCAGGGAGTAAAACAAAATTAAGAGTTGATTAATATGTGTACCTTTGATATATGAGTAGGATTACAAGATGAATGAAGAGGTAGGAATACAAGATCATGAAAAAGAAAAGTTGGATGGATGATTACAAGCAAAGGCTTAAAGCTTAAAAAATGATTCCTCAATGCAACAAATTCGTAATTCAAAATGTTTAATAGTGCTCAAAATATCTTGAAAAATGATCCAATAATTCACGGGCTACTCCATATGAATTTTGGGAGTTCAGAACTGGACTTACATGATTCACAATTCGTCTAGCCCAAAAGAGAAGACCAAAGAAAGAATTACTAGAAGCTGCCAAGTTCATGATTACTTCACCTGGAAGTAATTCAGTTTAATCAGAGTAGCAATTAAATGAAAACTACCAATTGTGGTGTTAATAGGAGATATTTTTCTATTTTGACTTTATTCCTATTTTGTTTCTAGTTTCCTTAGTTATTAGTTTCCTAAGTTATTAGTTCATTTAAAAAAAAAAGTTTCCTAGTTGGATACTTATTCCTTTTGTAAATCAGTTTCCTAATCTAATTAGGAGATTTATTCGTTTCCTTTTTCTAATTCCAATTCTGCACATTATTTAATGGACAGAATTGGGAGAGGAAATCATCCATCTTTACATCACCTTTTTCGTAGTTTTACGTTAGTTCCAGAAAACACTTATAGATAGTAAGTAGTATTATTTCCAGTTGTTTTTAGAGTTAATTCCGGCGACTTTCTGGCGTACTGTTCGAGCATCCATTTGCCCAGACGGACCACCGGCGATTGGGTGACTTTCTCCAATTAGTTTCCGGTTTAGTTTATCAATTCAGTATTTTCTTTCTTAACTTTCTTTTCGGTTATTTCAGTATGTTTACGTTAAATTATTATTATTTGCTTTTTAGTATAATGAATATATAATTTTCTATTCCAGCAAGCATGTAATGAACTTTAATCTAGCTATGTCATGAAACCAAAGTGACCATAAATTAATGTGCATGTGTTCCAATTTACTCTGTGTTCATAGATGCTACTGCTTCAATTTATATAAGAGTAGCTAACTTATCTAGATTCGGTAGAGACAATTAGACCCCATTAAGTCATTTAGTCATTTACTGCATAAGTTTAATATGGTGGTAAAGTTACTCTCTGGTAATTGAGAGTAGATTTATTAGTAATTTTATCACTGCATAGAAGAACTAAAATTGGGTTTCCCTAATTAATAATGTTTTTAATACAATAAATAGGTGGCGGCATATTCCGGCATGTTGTGTGTTAATTAGAGAACAATTAGTCCTAGCATATTCTAGCTGATTGTTGATTAAGTGAAGGGGAAATTGAGTTGGGTTTTGAGCATATTCTCGTCAGCCAATAACTAGTTGATGACATGTATGTTAACAAATTTATGAGTTTATGATTGACATACTATGATTATTGTGAATTACATTTTGCTAGATTTTTCGCTTAATTACTATAATTTTGTTTATTTAACTAGTGATTTCTCAAATCGCCCATACATTCGTTTGTGTGGGACCAAGGTGGTTGCTAACCAAAAACCTTTGCATCAATAGTTAACAAAATTAAATTCTTCCTGTTCCCTGTGGATCGATCCTGCTTCTGCTATATTATTATATTTTATTGTTGCAGGTTAAAAGTACTACTTTTAGTACATTTGATAGGGGTGTGACAAACCGCTTATCATGCGGCTAGTAAAAAAATTAGGGAGAGAGATCTATTATATAGGTTTAGGTTTATATAGAGAGATCTAGATTTACCATTATACACTTCATTTAATGCACTAGACAACATAAGAGGCATAAGTTTAGGCCAAAAATCTATATCAAGTAATAGATCCCCTAAACCTCTTTGCCTCTTTGCATGCTGCACACAACGCTACAAATTCAGATTCCATTGTGGAATGAATTATAATAATTTGTTTCTTGGAGAGGCAAGACATGGTTCCATTCCCTAGCATGAAGATCAAGCCACTTGTAGGCTTTTGATCACTCACACTAGTCATTTAACTAGCATCAGAAAATTCCTCTAACACTTTAGGAAAGCCATTAAAATAGAGTTCTGAATCTCTCTTATTTTTTTTTTTAGATAACTAAGAACTCTTGTCACAAATTTTCAGTGTTTTTTACTTAGACTTCTCATGTATCTTGCTAGTATACACAGTACATAAGAAATGTTAGGTCTTGTGCAACTCATAGCATACATGAGACTTCTAATTACACTTGCATATTCCAATTGAGCAATTGAATTTCCCTCATTTTCGCATAATTGAAAGTTAGGATTAGAAGGAGTGTTTGATTCTTTCACACTCAAACATTGATACTTTTTTATTATCTTGTAAACATAATGAGTTTGAGACCCTCACTATAAATTATGTTTCCTAATCTTTATGCCCAAGATAGTGTCTACTTCATCTAAATCCTTCATTTGAAACTTAGAAGATAGAAACTCCTTAGTTTCAGCAACACCTTTGTTAGTATTGCTCACTATGAGCATGTCATCCACATATAGGTAAATCAAAACATTATACTCACTAATTAATTCAGTGTAAATATAGTTATCAGCATTACTTGGTATTTAAAATTATATTACTCTTAGTGTTGTAAGTACTTGTCTCCATAAAATGGTCTATTGAAAAAATGGGGTCTTGAAATTGTGATTTATAATGAAATTTAAACATGTCACTATAAAACTATAAGATTAATTTAATAAATACATTTTAAAATGTAAAAATTTGATATATTATGACGTTGAGAAGTGTGATATAAGTTCATATAAAATGTAGTAATACTTGAGTTATAATAACACTTTCAAAAGTGTTAAAAAATACTATGATCACATATTACAATGTTAACATCATCTAGTCACACTTTTATTTATCTATAATCACATCTTTTAATGTATCAATAGCTGGTCCATTCTCATTTACACCACACTAAATATCAATACCGTGATAGGTTAAATGTAACAATAGGTTATCTATTAATACATTTTTTTTCTAAAAACCTTTTTCTTGGATTAAATTTCTAAATTATATTTTAGTCAAAGAAAAATTTAGAAAGTAACCCAAAATTATTTTAGGCCTATAAATTAAATAAGAGTGATAATAAATTTTGAGTAATGATACACAACTCAACTAATCTTCACAATTTCTCATACCAAGTGAGTTGTTAAGCATCCATTGACTACACTTTTATAAAAAAAATTATTAGTACTCCGTTATTGACCAATGAATGCATGGCATCTCATTTGTTATGAGAAAGTTGTAAAGATTAGTTGAGTTGTGTATCATTTCTCTTTGTCCTAAAAGATAATAATCCAATTATCATCCTTTAGCGACAAACCAGAATGGTCGCTAAAACTAAAATAAAAATAAATCTTTTTCGTTGATGACGTCACCTCTTCTTCTCCACTCAGTCGCCGACTGATGCAGAAAAAAACCAAAAGAAAACTGGGAGTGCCAATCGGCCGACCAGAACCGTTCAGGTCTCATGCCTGCCGGCCGCGCTACCAGATTTTTCGGGGTCGTTGTTGCCTTCCCGCTCACGATAATCCTAAAATGCTATGATACGTCGTCGTACGGAGTATATAAGAGGAACGTGTTTCCACGTGCCGTTTAGGATGGGCAAAAGGTTTCCAAGAAAAGGCTCGTGTTTGCCATGCATTGCACACACGAAACCATCAACCTGCGGGTGTCTCCTACGTGGGTGGCAGCTGTGTGTTATGTCGGATTATTAAAGAAATTAATCATCTCCATCGTTGGAAAATTATTAAATGCATCCGGTGCATCCTTAAAAATAATGCAGTAAACCTATCGTAAATGAAAAATTGAGATTTATATAAATTCTTAGACTCTATATGTATATCACTTTTCTTCCAAAATATCACTCTCTCACAGTACTCTCATGTGATGCAACAGATGTACTGCATAATCTCTCCTAGTCGTGACATTGTTCCGGAGTTTCTCAAATTGTATTTTAACATTATAAATATTTTGTACAATGAACCTCTTTTTCCAAGAAAAAAGAAAAGAAAAAGAATATGGAAGAGATTTTAAGTAATGGATAGCGCAACTGGCTATAAAAGAGTTAATTCTCTATGAACCAGGTTGCAAGCTATGTTAACGTACGATAGCTTAGAAGACGTAAATGAATATGCTGCGAAAAGATTCCTTTAAAAAAATATTCTCAACTTGAAGGGAAAATTGAGACTTTTTTAATATAAATAAATAAAATTTATTGAATCTTAACATTGTTTCTGCTGTCATATCTGACCTCTATGTTTGGACTGATTTACCAATTGTTATTTTTTCAGATTCCTTTAACTGCACTTAGCTTCATTAATTAGCTATCGATGAAAATGCAATTTTATATACTTATTGAATTATTTTATGGCTATAAAATATATATCATCAGTTTCTCTGGATTAACGGGACTAGGTTCGTAGGTTGAGATATCGACAGTTCGATCTCAACCTTAACCTTACTTATTATTTGCGTCATTCTTATCCATCATTTTAATATATGCAAATCTACCAATACTTAACTCTCTAACTCATTTATATGGCGTTTAATTTGTATCATATTTTCATTGTATTAAAATTTTAAAGTGTACTCGTAATTAGTTTGGCAAATTCAGGTTAGTGAATTCGCATGTCAGCACGTCTCGAACTTTAACTTGCCCATTGAGTTCACAAACTTACCTAATCTCAACTCATTATGGTCTTTCGTTCGCGTCGTGTCGTATCGTATCCTTAATAAAAACAATAAGGGTCCAAATTTAGACAATTAACAATTATTTTCAGTTACTTCTAACATCAGGGATGACACGCTAAATAAATTCATCCCCTTTAATTATAAATAATATTGAAACCAATCCTACTTATATCTAATACTTGTATATATATAGCTTCTAGAGACAGAACATTTGGTTACAATTTTTTTATCAAATGATGAAGTCATGCAAAATGGCCATTTTCTGTATATATATATATTTATATTTATTTATTTATATATAGATAGGGTCTTGCCTTGGGAGAATTTCCATCACCAATTTAATCAAAAGAATTATTTAGTTCAAAAAACTCTATCATCAAATTAAGCAAACATGCCAACCATTTCTCCTCCCTCATTTTTTTACCCTTTGGTGGATCTGAGAAGCCATCAAGTAATGATGCTGCAGAATAATATGGAGAGCTACTATAGTGGAGAAACAGAGACAACCTCAACCTCGACCTCTGAATCACTGCTCAATTCTCCTTCTTTTCATCATCATCAGCAACAAGCGCTTCGAGTTGAACAAGATGATGATGATCATGAGGGGCGGAAGCGCCGGCAGTTGTCTGAGTCTCCGGTGAATGATGATGAGCCGAGGATGTGAAGAAGAAGATTAATCATAACGCCAGCGAGAGAGATTGCCGGAAGAAAATCAACAGCTTGTACTCTTCTCTCCGCTCTCTTCTTCCAGCCGCACAGCAGGAGGTAAGAGTTTTCTGTCTCACAGCACTCTCTCTGTGTGTTTTATTTATTTATCAAAGGGAGAGATATATTTACCTCTCTCGAACTTTGGTGAAATGATAAATAAGGAAATAAACTTAATTTTTGTGAACTAATTTGTTATCTTGAATAAATTAGGTGATAGTTTTAATTGTCAAAAATTTAAGAGACTGTTTATATTTTATCAAATTTCGAGGGAATTAAATGCAATTCGATTAACAAAAATAGAAAACATGTATATACATCCACCTAATCCATGCATATATAGTGGTTCTGGTTGAAATAAACCAAATTCGATATAACTGATTAAAGTGGGTTGAGAGTAATTTAATAAGAACTATCCAATCATTGAATATGACTTTGCAATTGTGTACGTAATTGTATAAGTAATTCATCCAAAACCAAATTTAATGACCGATTAATGATTTAGTAAAGGAACCGTAGTTTTTCCTTTACATATATATGCGTTAGTTTAATTAATTACCTTTTCTTTTCTTTTAATTGATATTTTGGAAAAATTGTAGTCAATTTGTTTATGAATAATGAACTGCATATTTTTATTTCTAAAAAAATACTTTATTTATCATAATAATTCCCTCTTACGCCATCTTTACACACCTAATTTAGAGTATTGGCATTATTTTCATTAGTTTTGTGGTTATTAGGGGTTCTTTTAATTAATTAATTCCTTATTTAATTGAGAAACGTTCAATGTTGTTAGGGTAGTTGTGTGTTATCCAACAAAAGTTTGGTCATTTACAAAATTTCTTGTGTTAATTATTATTGGACGATTTCTCTATGCCGACATAAATAAATAAAATTTGACTTTGTGGCCAAAAAAGGTTTTAAGTAAAAATGTAAAGATTAATTAATTAACCGACCCTCACGGTTTCCATGGTTTGTGTGTATTAGTTAACAGAAGAGATTAAGCATTCCGGTCACGGTTTCTCGAGTGCTGAAATACATCCCTGACCTTTGGAAAGAAATGGAAGCATTAAACACAAAGAAACGATGTCTTATGAGAAAGATTAATTCCGACGAAGAAGATCGGCCATTATCAGCACCACAGAAAAAGTCCAGGAAATGCTCATCGTCGCCGCCATTGTCGGTGACCCACGTCAGCGATCGAGAAGTGATGATCCAAATAGCGACCATGAAATTGAGCAGCAGCGCTCACGGTGAAGTTCTTTCCCGGTTGGAGGAGGAATATGGGCTGCTTTTGTTAAATTCCTCGTGCTTCAAATCTCTTCCCGGGAGGGTCTTCTATAATTTGCATCTCGAGGTATGTATATATAGATTTTAATTGAGGCTCTGTTCTCTTGTGTCAATTTTCCAAGAATCATCACTTTTTTTTCTAAAACTTTACACAAAGAAACAACTTCACTTTTTCAACAATTCAAAATTAAAATTTTAAAATTTCCTCTAAATACCTACTCACATAAATTCAAAAAATAGCACAATCATTACATTTTTTTATCTCTCACCTACAAATTTTCCAAAAAAATTCCCTCCAAAAAATTTCTAACAAAAAACTTCCCTCCAACAAAATTTCTCCTACACAAGTCACAAGAGAACAGAGCCTGAAAGTTGTGTTTCTAACACTAAATTATTATCAACAATAAAAAAAAAATAAAAAGTTATGTTTTAAAAATTAAATTTATTTTGCGATACATATTTACCATTCAAAACACACAAATTAATCAATAATTTGAGGTTCAATGTATTTTTTAAGGAAAATTATTAGAATTTGTTTCGTCATGATTAACATGTCTCGCAAAAAGCGGGACGAGACTCGCAACAATATAATATAATTAATATTTTGTCTATTTTTCAATATGAATGAATAGGTGTGCGGAGAGGTCAAGTTATGGACTTGGAAAGAACAAAAGAAGCAGCTGTTATCCTGAGAGTAGGGAGGAGCCACTCCTTTCAAATATCAAATCTATTGGTCAGAGAGCAGACATTTTTGTAAAATAAGTAATCTTCTATTATCCTCATTTTCTTGTGTAGATTAATTGTACAAATATTACACCAGGTTTTCTTTTCAACAACTTCCGTGTAATATATAAGGATATTTATTGAATGTATCTAAAATGTACTTTTTAGAGTTAACTTCAAATTTTATAAATTTCAAGTTACAACACCTAAAATATACTCCCTCCATCCGAACAAAAAAGTTATGCTTCGAAATGTAACTACAACATTTTATGAGTTTAGTGGTTAGGCCCTTCATTGTGCACTTCTTCCGAGGTTGGGACACACCTCTTCCGAAAAAGGATCTGTGACGTTTAGAGGAGAGGATCTCATATCCCATTAAGGGTGGATTCTGGGATTACATGGTAATAACCCATGATTCTTCATGTTGAATACGAGGGAAAATAAAGCTTTAATAAGTTAACAAAAGTGCACCTTTGCCCCTTACTAAGCATATAATGTGTTACTTCCTCTGTCCTCTAAAAAAGTGTCAGTTGAGTAAAAAAACACACAAATTAAGAAAGTGTAAAATTGTCATCTTTACCCATAATTATTATTGTACATTTTTTCCTCTCCCTCATGTAAAGTTAATACCTGAATTTGAAAAAAAAAAAAAAACAAGAAGAAGAAGAATGCACAAATCTTGGGGGAAATTGCTTTACCTTGAGTGCTTGACTTGAGCAGGTTGAAAGGTGTGGTGCAGCTGGGAAAAAAAAATTGGGAGGGAGCTATATTATATAGGTTTGGGCTTGGGTGATGCGGCTGTCTTCGGGCTTTTTCTTTTTCTTTTTCTTTTTTTTTTTTTGTCCTGTGAAATGATGTCGTTTCAATAATCATAAGAACAAGAAAAAAAGAAAGAAAAGAACGGAGGTCACCGCACGGAATGACCAAATGGGCTGCTAACTCCTTTATTTGATGCATGATTTAGGTTTTAGTTCTAAGAAACAAAATTGGGGCCCAAAAAAAGGAAGAGATGTATATATGGGGCCCCTAAAATTTTGGGGCTATGCTTATGTGTTCACCTAGCATTAGAGTGTTGGAACATTCTGATTTTCGAGTTATATGAACATGCACAACTAGCTCACCCTTTCCATGCACAAATATCACATAACAGACTCACCTTGGATCAGTTTTTCTTCTTCTCCCTTTCATTCTTGTCCATTTCCTTATCGTCAAAATAATACTTCAAAAGACCTTCCCGGCCCAATATTATCACATGATCTCTTCCTATTATCGTGAAATTGAAAATTAAATCTACCAAACTCTTCCAACTGAATAAAATACCTACTTAATATCTTGTTTAACAAATCTTTCCCTTCGTAAAATTACTCATAAGGTAGCTCATTTATGCACTAATTTCATTACTCGAAAAGGCTATATGTTAAAATCGATATATTTCATTTAAAGTTTACTTGTTTTGGGAGATCAATATTAGTCCTTAATAATGCGTGCTTAGATAAAAATTTGATTAGGTCAAAGTACACTTATTTTTGTGCTGAAATATAGGTTTTTTGGGCTGAAAGGTAATTACATCTTTTGAAATTAATTTTAAAGCCTTGCATAAGGTTTGTGGACAGAGTTGTGCTCTCTTTTCCCCAAATAAACTAACATTGTTTTATTTATTTCAGCTAATTTCAAGTTTACTTTCATTATACTTGATGTGACGCAAAAATTACAATGATGGAATGATGCTTCTTCGCGGCCCAATAAATCCTTGTGAAAAGTTATAGCCCAATTTGTATGAAGTTGTGCTGTGAAGAGAATGAACAAGATGGGGAATGATTGAGAAATCTGGGTTGCTGAGCTCGGCAAAGAGGATGAAGCTTGATGATTTTGCACTTGTTCCACTGATCAAATGAAGATTATTCAAGAAAAGGAGCGGGGCTTTCCCTTCTGTATAGGCTCCGACAATCAAGTCAGTAATATGAAAGAGATAAACAGTATTGAATGATAGCTTTGAGAGAAATAATCAGAGAGAGTTGCGAGAGATTGCTTATTGGAACTTACTTGAATGAGGCTTGTGCCTGAGTATTTATAAGCTTACTCTTGATGGTTCCGTTGGGTCATGAAGACATACGCTCCCACTTATTCTTCTTGCAATGATGGTTTTTTCCGTTCCCGGAATAAGGGCTTTAACATGGCTCATTTGTCATCATTGTTCCTGCATGTATATTAAATTTGTGGTCCTACCATGATGTCTAACTGTTTTGACAATATTATCTTTATCTCAGACCGGTTTACTCTTTACCGACCTGAGCTTTCCTGTGTTTTAGTTACTTACCGACCTGAGCTTTAACACTGTTGACTGATCTAACTTCTCTAAGCTTTTACCGACCTGGGCTTCTTGAGTAGAATTATACTTTTCCTAAACCAATCTTACCGAGCTGGGTTATAAAGTTTACCGATCTAAGATTTACAAGTTGATTTAGAACACTTTCTGACCTAAACCTTGACGAGTCTATTAAGTCTTTAGGACCGAGCTAAGCCTTCGTATCCGATCTAAAGTTATGACAGATAGACTTGGTTTGTACGATCTTTCCGACCTGAACATGGATCTGGGCTTCTTTATTCTTTACTGTTTCTTTGTTTTAATTAATTGGGCTAGGCCCAATGGAAATTTCAATTTTATGCACATCAACAAGCCCCCCCAGTATTAGGTTTTACCGATCTAAAACTTAATACTCTTTGGGTTTTCTGAGTTAAGACTTAGCGTAAAGGACATCATGAATTTCTGGATATTAATCCGAGCTAAGCAACATACCGTATTTTACTAAGCCGAATGTGACTAAGGCATTTTTCCAGTATTTATCCGACCTATTCTTCATATAAAAACATGAAATATGACATGAAATCCAACCTACAAAGAATAGTCTCATCCAACTGCATAGTAATAATTGTAATACCGATCTAAGGAATTTGAACAATTTTCGGACAAATAAATGTAACCATAAAGGCGTACCTTTGCGTTACCCTAGGTCGGGATTTCGAAGAGGCGGACTTGTCTGAACACGCCTTTACGCTTATTATAACAACAGATACAGCTTTCAAGGCCATTTATGTTCTCGAGGTGCCATTAATGATCACAACTTCTGGTCTGCTCACGTCTATTCGATACCCTCGAGACTCCTTATAAAGGTTGTGAGAGCAAACTTTTGACTCCCTCCATTATTTGCTTTCCTGAAAAAAGAGAATTTTTCCTTACCTTCCTTCTCCTTCCCTTCGCCGAAGTTTTCGAGATTTGCCGAAGTTCTATCGTCGTGTCCCAGTTCTCACAATTTCCGATAGGGTCGTTGTCCCGTCGTAATCATCTTCCTGTTGCCGCACCTTTTCTCCTGTTTATCTATCTGCAATGGCCTCCAAAAGAAGCTCAGGTACCGGAGCATCGCGTCAGGTTCCGGCTGCAGGTTAGTGTTTTTCTTCCTCCTTTTGATTCATTTTTTATGGCATGTTTTGAACATTTTTGTAGGATTGTATATCTATGGTTATAGTGATCTCTGTATTGGTTCCTGTAGATCCGGCCGCCACACACGAATTTAAACCCGAAGAAATAGTCTCTGAAATGACTAGGGCGGATTTAATAAAACTTAGGTCAACCCATTATATAAGTCCTGCTGTCTCAATTCGTTTACCCGAGCCTGAGGAGAGGATAAATACTGTATCTCCGGGTTGGGTTGGGGTTTATGAGTATCACATTAATTTCGGGCTGAGGTTTCCGACCCTAGCTTTGCTGATCGAAATGTGTGATTTCCTTAATATTGGGTTGAGCCAACTAGTACCTAATGCCCTTAGGTTTTTGATAGGGTTCATATATGTGTGTTTTGGGGCTGGGATTCGGCCTACGGTAGATTTGTTTTTTCAATTCTATACGGTTCGTAAATACCCTTATGGTAAATGGTGGGTGACCTTCCAGAAATGTAGGAATAGCCCTATACTCATTACCGATTCCCCCGACACCAATAAACAATGGAGGGATAGATTTTTTATGGTGAACGCTGAGGAAGCAAACCTACCCTGCCGTTGGTCCCAATTTATTTTACCAGTCGAACAAACCCGAGACAAGTCCGACCCCAGAATTCAATCGGACTATAAGGCGCTAAAAAACTATAGTAGTTCGGTTAAATATTCGGTTAAATTTCCTTCAGAGGATCTTCTTGTTTCGGCTGGGCTGAGCCAATCCCCCAATGTAGAAAGTAAATACCTGTCCCTTGAACTCTTTATTTATCATATCCTCACCTTTTGTAGATCGGTACTTTTGATAATCTTTGCGTGTTGCTTGTTTTCAGGTAGTCTCGTTGGGTTCGGAAGGAAGAAAAAAGCCAAGAAACCTGCTGCAGCTTCAGGATCTTCAAAAAGATCGGCTAAAATCGATCTTACAGATGAGGTCGAAGTTGCCGATCCTCCCAACTTGTCATTGGTGACCCGGGTCGCGAAAAAGAGCAGGCCGACCCCAGAAGAAATCCAGGCAGCTAAGGCTACCAAAGCTCCACAAACGCTGTCAGGAGACCCTTATAGCCGCACACATCAAAAAGGTGATTTTCCAAACATAGTTAGAAGTTTTTCTGAAATAAATGGTTACCTGGGACATCATTTTCATAATACCCTTGTCTCGGATCTTGGCAGGTCTTGTTTAATTATGCGGCCACAAATAGAAGAACGACAGCTTTGGATGTCCTAGCCCAAAGTTATGAGCTGGAGAGATCGAAGAATCCGACCAAGGCCGTTGATGATTTGCAGCTACAGTTGGGGATCGAAAAAAGCAACATTTCAAAGCTTGAAGCTGAAAAAACCGGGCTAATGCAGCAATACCAGGATAGCTTTTGAAGTCGAGTCAGCTGGAGACCAAGATCCAGGGCCTGGAAGCCGATGTGGGCATCCTGAAGAAAACCGAGGCTGCCCTGCTCAAAGAAAAATCCAACTGGGCGAAGGAAAAAGCTGACCTGGAGAAAGCTGACGAAGAGGCTAAGAAGGCTGCAAAAGAGGCTACAAAGGCTGTAGAAGAGGCTATAAAGAAAACTGCTGGGATGATTAGCTCGGATGAGGTTGAGGCAGCTCGTCAGGTCGAGCTAAAAACTTTCAAGGAAGGGACCCTGCTGGAGTCGATGAACCGGCGTTTTTTCGAGCTAATCCAGTGCGGATATACTCTGTGCTGGGACGAGCTGAAAAGCTCCAGGTCGGCAGAAGGCGCTCCAGAAGACTCCATAGCCCAGTCTTCTTTGCTTCCAGAGGGACGCGATGCTTTCGACTTAGTAGAGGAAATCAAGCAAGAATGCCGATACATCGGTGTTCCAATTCCAGAAAAGGTTGAAGATGATCCTGTGGTCAACCCCCAGGAGATAGCAGATGAAGCCTCTTCTCAAGCTCCTCCTTCCTGAGATCGGCCTTCCCTTAGATCGGGCTTGCCCTTCCTTCCAGCTGTGTGAGGAATGTAGGTAGCATGCCTAGATGCAGTTGCAGTGATGTACTTGGCTTTATACTTTGTAGAATTTTTTCTGATTCTGGTCCCTTTCGAAGAATTTTTGTATTTTTCAGATCGTCTTTGTAACCGAGCTTGATTATTGAATGAAAATGATCTTTTCTTTTCCTTCAAATTTTGCCTTTTTCTTCTTTAACTCGGACTGCTTTACTGATAATATTTTCTCAAGTGTGCTGTATTCCAAGTTCGCGGAATCAATCATCCTTGCAAGTCTTCCAAAATATAACTTCCTGTAGGTCGGGCCTCGATTACCCGATAAGGTCCTTCCCAATTAGAAAATAACTTGCCTTGTTCTTGTGGTTTGCTGATAGATCGGTTTCGTAAAACTAAATCTCCTGGTACAAAGGCTCGATGTTTGACCCGAGCATCATAGTGTTGCCGAACTAAATTTTTGTAATTTGGTTGATGTACATAGGCTGAGTCCCGAACTTCTTCTATCAAATCCAAGCTGAGCTCCAAGTTTTTCTGGTTTTGATCCCTTTCGAAGTGCATAACTCGCGGGGCTCCATTTTGTATTTCTGGGGGGATGACAGCGTTGACCCCGAAGGCCAACTCGAAAGGGGTCTTCCCCGTGGCCGATTTGGGAGTAGTCCGGTGGCACCAACGCACATGGGGCAGCTGTTCTACCCAATTTTTACCTTTATCTTCTAGTCTGGATTTCAGCCCGTGCAACAAAGTTCGGTTTGTGAGTTCTACTTGTCCATTTGTTGGAGGATGAGCTACCGATGCGAAACGTTGGGTGATACCAAGTTTTGAACACAGGGCTGTGAACTCCTTAGATTCGAACTGAGTTCCATTGTCCGAAATAACCGATCTGGGCACATCGAAACGACAGATGACTTGCCTCCATAGAAATCGAGCTATGGTTTGCCCAGTAATATTTGTCAGTGCCTCGGCTTCTACCCACTTTGTGAAATAATCTATAGCCACAACAAGATAATGGCATGAACCGACCTTAGGAAACGGACCCATGAAGTCTATCCCCCATTCTGCGAAAGGCCAAGGGGCAATTATCCCAGTAAAGCTGGAGGCCGGCAACTTGTGAATTGTGGCATTGTGTTGGCAACTGGAACACCGTTGGACATACTCCACTGCTTCTTGGAATAATCGGGGCCAATAAAACCCGGCCCCAATTATTTTCTTGGCCAAATTCCGAGCCCCAATGTGAGACCCGCAATCTCCTTCATGTACTTCCTTCAGCATGGCCTCCGCTTCTCCCGATCCCAAGCACTTTAATAAAGGCATCAAGAAACCCTTTTTATACAGGTCCTCTCCAATTATTTGATAGTGTTCAGCCTTCTTTTGTATTCGTTGTGTTTCCTTCCGTGAATCTGGTAAAGTGCCATTTTGTAGGTATTGCCATATAGGAAACCTCCAATCCTGACCTTCACTTATAGACATGATTGCTGGTTCGACTGTACTCCTGGTATGCACTTCTTCTACTAGAACGGTTTTAGTCAGGTGTGAAAAAACCGAAGAAGCCAATTTGGACATGGCATCAGCATTCGTATTTTTGCTTCGTGGGACTCGCCTTATAGCCCATTTTGGAAAAAATTTTAACTGCTGCATCACCAATGTTAAATACTCCTCAATTTGTCGATCATTGGCCTTATACTCCCCCAAAATTTGTTTAACCACGAGTTGGGAGTCTGAACAAATTTTTAGATTTCCGACCCCGAGTTTCTGAGCTAACTTCAGGCTGGCTATCATGGCTTCATATTCAGCTTCATTATTTGTGGCTGTGAAACAGAATCGTAGAGCGTAAGTGTGAATTTCTCCTTCTGGGCTGGTGAGGATGATCCCTGCACCCGATCCGGACTGACTTGAGGCACCATCAGCGGAGAGGGTCCACGTATCGTCCCCTTCTGCTATAGTTAAAAGCAAATTGGTTTTTTCTGATGGGCTAGATATGCTCTCCTGGTTGTCTGGTACTCCTTCAGCTATGAAATCTGCCAACACCTGTCCTTTGATTGCTGTGCGTGGGGCAAATGTGATGTCATACTCCCCTAACTCAATGGCCCATTTGGTGAGTCGACCTGAAACTCCTGCCTTTTGTAAGATGGCTTTGAGGGGTGCGTCGGTATAAAAGGTGACTCTGTGTGAGTTGAAGTAAGGCTGAAGACGCCGCGTGGAGTGAACTAGAGCCAGGACTAGCTTTTCTAGGTTGGAATAATTTTTCTCTGCTGCCTGCAAAACTTTGCTAACAAAATAGATGGGTCTCTGGACCCGATTATCTTCTCTAAGTAAAACCGAGCTAATTACAGAGTCGGTTGTAGCTATATATATGTACAATTGTTCTCCCCGAATAGGCATGGTCAAGGATGACAAAGAAACTAAGTATGTTTTCAATTGTTCAAAAGCAGTTTGACATTCCGGGGTCCACAAAAATTTATCACTTTTCTTTAAAATGTTAAAAAATGGTAATGCTCGTTCTGCCGACCAGGCTAAAAACCTATTTAAAGCTGCTAGTCTACCCGTTAATTGTTGTACTTCCCGAATTGTCCTAGGTGGGTGCATTTGTAATACAGCTTCTACTTTTTTAGGATTAACCGAAATACCCCCCTCAGAAACCATGTATCCTAAGAACTTTCCCGAAGTGGCCCCAAAGACACATTTTTTTGGATTTAACCTTAATTTATATTGGGCTAGTGTTTCAAGGGTTTCACGTAAATCAGATAAATAAGCAGACTCATTTTTACTTTTTACAAGTAAATCATCAATATATGCTTCCATATTTCGACCTAACTGTTTTTTGAAAATTTTATTCACCAAACGTTGAAAAGTAGCTCCAGCATTCTTTAATCCGAAAGGCATGGTTATGAAGCAATATGTACCTTTGTCTGTAATAAAAGATGTTTTTTCTTCATTTTCCTTGGCCATGAAGATTTGATGATAACCCTTATATGCATCCAAGAAGTTAAGGAAGCGGAATCCGGCTATGGCGTCAACCAACACGTCGATCAAAGGCAAGGGGAACCAGTCTTTGGGGCATGCTTTATTTAAGTCGGTGAAATCTATGCACATGCGCCATGAACCATCTGGTTTGGAAACTAACACTGGGTTAGCCAACCATTCCGGATAATCCACTTCTCGGATGATATGTACTTCCAACAGGGCGTTGACTTCGATTTCCACGTATTTGCTACGTTCTCCCCCGAGGTTACGCTTTCGTTGTCGGATCGGCCTATGATTGGGATCAATGGATAACCTGTGTTCAATGATATTTCGAGAAATGCCAGGCATATCCTCCGGTCCCCAAGCAAAAACTTCCGCAAATTCACGCAAAAGGTTAAGCAAATCATATTGTAATTGAGGGGGAAAATCAGCCCCAATTTTTATTACCTTGTTTGGATCGGCCGCGAGGGGAATAATTCTTACCTCGGCCCCTGCTTCAATGGACAGGTCCGAGCCACCTGTTAGATCGGTAATGTTAACGGAGGTCGGCCTGACTGTAGGGGTAATTTTTGATTTCCGGTCTACTGGGGTCAGTTCCTTTAAGGAAGCCATGTAACATTGCTTTGCCTGCAAGACATCACAACGAATAGAAGCTACCCCACCTATGGTGGGGAACTTTAAAAGCATGTGTATAGTAGAAGCTATGGCCTGGAACTGATTTAATCCAGGCCGTCCCAGGTATACATTGTATGGTGATGGCTCATCGATGACCACGAAGTCTATGGTTTCCGTACGTTTTAGCTGTCCAGCCAGTAACGTGACGGGAATGCTCAAATGTCCCACAGGTATAACATGGTGATTGCCGAAGCCAATCAATGGTGTCCGAACTGGACTTAACTGTGCCTTGTGTAATTGACAACCAGCCAGTGCCTTGGTTGTAATTATATTGCTAGAACTACCCGTGTCTAACAATGTCCTACGTACTTGGTATTTGAAATGTAGCAATTGATCACTAGTGGATCGTCACAATTGTAAGGCAAAAAATATATCTGTGTCATCGAAAGTAATTCCTGGTGTCATGGTATCTGATTTACGCTTACCTAGAACAGTGTTCCTCTGTCGGTATACCTGTTTCCTTTGGCGGTTAGAGTCGCCTTGGGTCGGTCCTCCTGCTATGGTGTTTACATTCCCTGCTATATTCAGGTCGGTGCTACCTCCAGCATTCGGGGCTCGGGAGTCGGGCTGGGGACATTCGCGGGCAAAATGACCGGTCTTCCCACATCGGTAACATCCATTAGGTCGTTCACGGGTTGCCGAAGCCACCGGTTTAGGTAGAGGCGCCACTTGTGTGTATTGAGGTAGTTTCCCAGCTTGAATTAACTTAGCTATTTCTGCAGCTAAATCACGGCAGTCATTAGTATTGTGACCAATGTTTTTATGGTAATTACAATACCTGCCCGGATTGAGCCGATCTGTGGAACCTGTCATGGGTCGAGCTGGGGGCAGCAGCCCTTGATTCTGAATGGCAGCATATATGTCGGCTCTGGGGACTGAGAATGGGTCGGCTACCTGCACAGCGTTTACACTTACCCCGGTCTTTGGGATAGGGTTAGTAGTATTTGCAAAGTTTAATTTCTTACTTCCTCCTGATGAAAGAATTGGGGAAGAAGCTTTCCTTTTACCGTATAAATCGGAAAAACTTCTTTCCTTTCCTGTTTTATAGCTGTAGCATCTTCAACAACAGCAAAATTAACGGCAGTAACCATTATTTCAAAATAAGAATGTGGGGGGGATGGCCAGTTCGGTAGCTAAAGGTCCTGACCGTAACCCATTAATAAATGATCCCATCATTATCCTATCATCTTTTTCGTGGCATTCCTAGACTCTACATTGAACCGATCTATGTAAGCCTGTAACCCCTCTCCTATTTTTGTGTTATGTTCATTAAATGTGAAATTGGTTTAGACAATATTTTATTACCCATAAAATTGGCTAAAAACAGGTCACCAAACTGATCTAACGAATGAATAGAATTTCGAGGCAGAGTACAATACCAATTTATGGCCTGACCTTTAAGATTCAAATGGAATGTCATGCATCGGTTAGCATCGGACAGGTTGACAGCATCCATAACGCTCATGCATTGCATCCAGTGAGCCTTGGGGTCGGTGGTACCGTCATATTTGTCAACCTTACCTAGGCCTCTGTATCCCGGGGGAAATTGTTCCATTTGAATCTCCCATCCAAAAGGATGAGACACGCGAGACGTGGGGACAGTTCGTCCGAGCTGAGCATATCCGGATCCGGGGAGGATGGTTTGGCCGAGCTGGGGATATCCAGACTGACCTAAGGGGTGTCCTCCCATGCCGGGGTAATAGTTCCTTAAACCGGGCCCAGGGTAATAATTTGGGTTAAGTAAGGGAGGGTTTTCTGAGGGCGGTTGCATGGCTCGGTTATTGCCTAAACCATAATGTTGAAATAGCGCAGGGTTGGATGTAGTTGTGTATCCGGGGTAATAACCGGGTTGACTCACTTGACTGATTTGTAGGCCATGGCCAGGTGGATTCAATTGACCCGTTTGTTGCCCTAAAGTGGGAAAAGGTAGGCCCGACATAAAAGAATTGGGATTAACCTGAGTATGGGCTACGGTGGGAACTGCAAAGGGGCCCGGGAAAGTGGGATTAACCTGAGTATGGGCTACGGTAGTATAAACAGGAGGTGCCACAGAAAGGTTAGGAGGAACAGCCATATGACCAATTCCTGAAGAAAAATTAACTCCCCCAAGTTGTGGAGTACATATAGTGGTGGATCGTGGGGGAACACTAGTCGTTAAAGCAGCAGAGGGGTCAGACACAGGGTGGAATTCAGTCCTGGGTGGAGGAACAGTTGGGGACCACTGTATGCCATAGGGGTGTTCTATGTTAACTACATCTGAGATGGTGGTTGTAATGGGAAGTTCTATATTAAGAGTAGAGATGATCGGAGCAACATGGTTTATTAAGTGAAACAATTCTGGAAATAAGCGGAAAAACCTCTCTTTTTCTGCTTGTTCCTGCTCGGAGGTGAGGGTTTCAACAAGGGTAGTAGTAGTAGGTGGATCAGAGGGAGGAATAGAACTGGTGGCTGTAACGATAGGAACCAGGGTGGTTGTAACGGTGAGTCCGTTGGTGGTGTCATCAGAAGAAGAAGCACCCTTTCCTGAGCGAGTTTGCGTCATGGTTTCAACAAATTTATTTAACGGAGGAAAATTTGATGAAATAATTTGATCAAACGTTCCCCACAGACGGGCCAGTTGATGTGACGCAAAAATTACAATGATGGAATGATGCTTCTTCGCGGCCCAATAAATCCTTGTGAAAAGTTATAGCCCAATTTGTATGAAGTTGTGCTGTGAAGGGAATGAACAAGATGGGGAATGATTGAGAAATCTGGGTTGCTGAGCTCGGCAAAGAGGATGAAGCTTGATGATTTTGCACTTGTTCCACTGATCAAATGAAGATTATTCAAGAAAAGGAGCGGGGTTTTCCCCCCTGTATAGACTCCGACGATCAAGTCAGTAATATAAAAGAGATAAACAGTATTGAATGATAGCTTTGAGAGAAATAACAGAAGAGAGAGAGAGAGTTGCGAGAGATGCTTATTGGAACTTACTTGAATGAGGCTTGTGCCTGAGTATTTATAAGCTTACTCTTGATGGTTCCGTTGGGTCATGAAGACATACGCTCCCACTTATTCTTCTTGCAATGATGGTTTTTGCTGTTCCCGGAATAAGGGCTTTAACATGGCTCCTTTGTCATCATTGTTCCTGCATGTATATTAAATTGTGGTCCTACCATGATGTCTAACTGTTTTGACAATATTATCTTTATCTCAGACCGGTTTACTCTTTACCGACCTGAGCTTTCCTGTGTTTTAGTTACTTACCGACCTGAGCTTTAACACTGTTACTGATCTAACTTCTCTAAGCTTTTACCGACCTGGGTTTCTTGAGTAGAATTATACTTTTCCTAAACCAATCTTACCGAGCTGGGTTATAAAGTTTACCGATCTAAGATTTACAAGTTGATTTAAAACACTTTCCGACCTAAACCTTCACGAGTCTATTAAGTCTTTAGGACCGAGTTAAGCCTTCGTATCCGATCTAAAGTTATGACAGATAGACTTGGTTTGTACGATCTTTCCGACCTGAACATGGATCTGGGCTTATTTATCCTTTACTATTTCTTTGTTTTAATTAATTGGGTTAGGCCCAATGGGGATTTCAATTTTATGCACATCAATACTCAATTATATAATACGATCATCAGCTACCTATGGAGCTAGAATTTTTAGTTAAATAAGAGGTTTAGTTCACATCATTTGTCATTGAACTTTGGTGCTCGCAACTAGAAAATTTGTTTTGAAATGACCCAATTTTGAGATTAAAACCAATTGTTTGGAGCTTCCAATGAGCACGTGTATTGTACAAAGAAATTTAAGGTCAAAAATATGATTTTTAGCTATGGAAACTGCATAAAGCTCCTCAATTAATAAGTCATAACTTTCATCTCCTCCAAGCTCTTCCAACTCGAATAAAATGCCTCATTAATTTTGATGAACAAATATTGTCCTCTATAAGGCTACTCACAAGGTAATTCATTTATAAACAATTCTCATTACTCAAAAAGGCAACATGTTGAAACAACCTAAAATGGGTTGCATTATGTATAGTAGCATAAGACATGCACGCACTTTGCACGTAGGTACACAACTGCATTTTTTAAAATTATGTAAGATTCATTATTTTTTCCTCATTTTATTGTACAAAGTTTGTTCATGCACTTTGCACTACTTATGTGCATTTTTTTAAAAATTATGTAAAATTCATTATGTCTCTCTCATTTCATTGTACAATTTTTTTTATTGAGCAATAACTTGGTAGGGGTCCATGCCACCCCGCCTTCTGGCAAATTCAATTCCACTACAGTGTTCTTGTTGGGATATTTCTTTAAACAAGTGGTTCAAAGATGTTGAGAAGATGTGTTTTTTCCAACAAAAACTGATATCAGAATCTCACTTTTCGTAAAGAGTTGCAAATCTTTATAAAATGGAGTTTTTCAGAAACAGATCGACTTCAAGGGTTCGACACAGTGGCGGAGCTAGGTCCCCCAAGATCAGATGGGGCAAAATTTTATGAAAAAAAAAATTATACTACATTAACATTTTTTGTGTGGAAAAATGCAAAAATAACTATGTTTGAATATTGTTGTTTTAAACTCATATTTTGCTTCAACAAAGTTAAATTCACTAAGAATACTTGTATACATTCTAACAAAAAACACACTTTTAATTAATTAAATACTAAATTCTTTTAGTTTTACAGTTTGCCCCTATTTTTCTAAATTTTTGGTGGGGAAAAATCAATTATTTTATCTATATTTTGTAATTTTTATAAAATAGTTGGGGTATTTTGAAAAAATAAGGTGGGACAATCGCGCCCCACCATTCCACCATCTGGCTCTGCCCCTGGTTCGACACCTGTTCTACGTCGAAAGTGACCTTTCGACGTAGATCAAGGATGTCGACTTGTTCTGTGTAAATGTCAAGTCCCAGAACATTTTTCCAGCTTGACCAAGGGTTCGAGATCGAATCAATCTCGTATTGCTTGAGGTTGATTGATCCCTCGAGGTCTGTTTGACGTCGAACCTCACACATCTTTTCATAAGATCATTGAAAAATTTCCAACAAATGTTATACTCCTTCCGTCCCACTCAAAGAGGCCACTTTGAAATATGTACAACTATTATGGATTGTAATGTACAACACCTAAAATAAGTAATTTACCACTATATTTTCCACTTATATCCTTACTTTAAAAGTAATGATTAATTGTGAACCACACATTATTATATTAGTAAGGGTATGTAATATAAATAAATTCAAAGTGGGACAAGATTTTTTTTTTATTTATAAAATGGACTCTTTAAGTGGGACGGAGGGAGTATGATATGCGATATTTCAATAATAAATACCCATAACAACACTACATCGGAAGCAACGGGTGCTTTCATAACATACCAGCTATACTTTTTAAACCACTAAAATTGGAACGCACTTTTTCAAATGGTCTGACTCATTGTATACAAGTTTTTGCACAGATAATAAGGCCATGTTTGGTATCACAACTCAAACCGTGATTTGAGTTTCATTTTAATTTTATAATATTAAAATTACATTAGAAATGTAAAAATGTATGTTAGAAATGTAAAAGGTTTATTAAAAATATAAAAATACTTATTGAAAATGATAAAAAACTATTATAAAATTAAAATAAAACTCAAACCATAGTTTGAGTACTGATACCAAATAGGGCCTAAATTACTTCATACGTACTACTACAAGTTTGTTTAGGATTAGACGTAATTATGCCATCCTAATGTTTTATTAGGAGTAGATCAAGTATATAAGAGGAACGTGTTTCCACGTGCAGTTTAGGACGAGCCAAAGGTTTCCAAGAAAAAGCTCGTGTTTGCCATGCACGCGCACACGAAACCATCAGCCTCCGAGTGTCTCCTACGTGAGTGGCTGCTGTATGTGTTGTCGGATTATTAAATAAATCAATTTGTTTTATTTTAAAATTTACCATTATATTTCAAATCCTGCTATCTACATCGAATGCAGGAAGTGTGGGGATGGAAAGAATGAAGTAAGGCAATATCCTACAAGCTTTGTCAATTTACACTTTAAATAGATAGAAATAACAGAGGTAAGAATCAAATCTCGACATCTAAGTAGTTCATTATACATCACATTCACAACTGATGGACACTTGCTCGTTACTAAATAAATCAATTCAGTTCGTCGGACTTCTCAAGATCTATAAATCAAACCCTAGAAGAAAGAATACTCTATATATTTATTGCTTAGCAACTGGGCTATAACTAATTGTTACAAAGAGGGTGAAAGAGATTCCTCTAAAAAATTCTCAACTTGAAGGAAAATGAGACCTTTTAATAATTATTTCAGTTGTCATATCTGACATTCTGACCTCTAAGTTTGGACTGATTAACTATTTTTGTTAACTCTTTCAGATGCCGTTGTTGATGTTAGCTTCTATATCAACCTTTGTTTTTTTTTTTTTTATACATAAGAAAACAATTATATATACTTATTGAATTATTGATGACACTATATCAAAACTGGCATGGCAATATATTGTGCTGGATGAGTTTGTAGGATTGTGTGTCGATATTTTCAATTTTAACTTTGTATTTAATCATCTTTCATTTTATTCATATTAACTATCAATACGTGAATTTGCAAACACTTAATCTTAATTCGTTTACACCTTGTTATAATTTTGTGTCGTACTAGAAATTATTTTCGTGTCGGAGTTGTCAGAGTCTAGTTGGTAAGTTTCCGTGGCATCCTACTCTAACTTAAAATTTTAGTTATTCATGCTATTTATGTATTTAATTTGATTAATATATCGAAATTCAACACGAACTCGTGTATCAATCGTGTTGTATTCGTGTGGTGTTGTTGTCGCCCTAATCAAAACCAATTGGCTAGGGGACCCAAATTTAGCCAATTAACAACCGTTTTCAGCTACTTTTAAGTGATCGTGACATGCATAACGCATCCTTACACCATGACCCTCCGATAACCTTTAGTTATATATAACAATAATCTGAACAGACTGAGCTTATCTTGGATACTTCAAACTATATACTCCTTCGTTCTATTAGAATAGTCCACTTTGATCCGTGTACAATTTATTATCAATGTCCAGTTAAAACATATAACATATAGTTAGTGTGACACTATTTATTCTATTCATATCCTAACTTTTTAAATATGGAGTAATTTTGAATCACACGTGATTATGTTAATTTGAAAGCGAACTTTTCTATTAAAATAAGAAATATTTTCGAAAGTGAAGTCTTATAATGAAATAGCAGGAATGGCTAGTTTCTCTTTCTCTCTATATATAAGGTCTTGCCTTGAGAGCATTTCCATAACCAATTTAATCAAATTAAGGAATTAGTTAGTTCATAAAAACTCTCTATCATAACAAACATGCTAACCATTTCTCCTCCCTCATTTGGTTGTTACCCTTTGGAAGATCTGACAAGCCATGAAGGGTTGATGATTCACAATATGGACAGCTACTATAGTGGAGAAACAGGGACGACCTCTGAATCACTGCTCGATTCTCCTTCTTTTGTTCAGCATCAGCAACAACTGCTTCGAGTTGAACAAGATGATGGTCATCATCATGAGGGGCGGAAGCGCCGGCAGTTGTCTGAGTCTCCGGTGAATGATGATGAGCCGAAGACGGCGAGGAAGATTAATCATAACGCCAGCGAAAGAGATCGTCGGAAGAAAATGAACAGCTTGTACTCTTCTCTCCGATCTCTTCTTCCACCCGCACAGCAGGAGGTGATCAATTTCTGTCTCTCAGTAGTGTTTTTTATTTTTTTTTACTTTTCTTTTGTGGGGTGAGTTATATATAACTCTTTCGACTTTTGGTGAAACTATAAATAACCCCATTCGAGATAAGGAAATTGACTTAAATTTTGTGGACACATTGTTATAAGAAAATTTTGAATAAATTAGGTGGTGCATGGTTTTAATTGTAAAAACTTGAAAAAGTATTTATAATTTTATCAAAATTCGAGCGAATTAAATGTAATTCACTTAAAGAAAATAAAAAACATGTATATCTATCTACCTTATCCATGTATAGTGGTTCTGCTTGAAATAAACCAAGACGATTGATTATTATTGAACGATTTCTATATGCCAACATAAATAAATAAATAAAATTTGATTTTGCGCCTAAAAATGGTTTTAAACAAAAATTTCAACATTAATAAGATGATTAATTAATTAATTAACTGGGTTTGCATTAATTAACAGAAGAGATTAAGCATTCTGGCGACGGTTTCTCGAGTGCTAAAATACATCCCTGACATTCGGAAAGAAATGGAAGCATTAAACACAAAGAAAGAATGTCTACTGAGAAAGATTAATTCCGACGAAAATCGGCCATTATCAGCACCTATGAAAAAGCCCAGAAAATGCTCATCATCGCCGCCGCTGTTGGTGGTTTCCGCCACCCACGTGAGCGATCGAGAAGTGATGATCCAAATAGCGACCTTGAAATTCAGCAGCGGCGTTCACGGTGAAGTTCTTTCCCGGTTGGAGGAGGAATATGGGCTGCTTTTATTAAATTCCTCGTGCTTCGAATCTCTTCCTGGGAGGGCCTTTTATAATTTGCATCTCGAGGTATGTATATATAGATTTTGATTGAAATTCGGGTTTCTAATATACTAAATTACTTTAATAATTAGAAAGGTAAAAAAAAGAGTTGTGCTTTTAGAATTAAATTTATGTGGACACAAAATCAATATCTCAGTTTGATATGTGGGTGCTTTGGAAAAATTTGAATTTCAGTTTGTTTGATGAATTAATTACCATTTACATACATTTGTGGGCTGAAATTAAATAAAATCGAGGGTAAATTACACTTATTTCTCTAGATTTGAAAACTATAAAAATAAAAAATTCAAGCGAAAGCTATAGAAAACCACACAAAAAATTCAAGTGCGAGGACAAATGTTTCAAATATGTGTTATGGTGATTTGACTAAACTTCAATGAGTAATGGTAATTTCACGAAATCTCATCAAGAGTACGTAAATGTAATTTACTATAAATTCAAATTTCATTCGTTAAAAACTCATAGTAAAATTGTATTTATTACAAAAACCAACTCTTCTTTCGAAACAAATTAATGGGATATCACAAAACTCAAAGGAAATGTACAAATATATTTCAACCCTGAAATATATATATATATATATATAAGTTTAATATTTGTCAGGATCATGATATAAGCTATATCAGGACTCATCAGACATCCAATCACAGGCTGTCACCTTTTTTTTTTTATAAATTGATATGTTCTAATTATTGTATACTTATCCTGTAAAATCATTTTTTCCTTTACTATAATTATTGAATTTGCCACGAAATTTTAAGTTATAGATTTACGTAAATTTTATACTAGTATAAAATAAATAACTTGGAATAGTTTAATAATTTTACCCTTAATATTCATTTTTAACCAAATACATCTCGTGACTAAAGGTTCACTTATTTGTATATAGGGTCTAGTTATTTAAAATTTTTAAATAATTTTTTTTCATTGATATTCATTTTTAACTAATTAAAAGTATGTCTAAGGGTTCACTTATTTGTATCTAGAGTATAGTTATTTTAATTTTTTCAGATAAATTTTTTTTCACTGATATTCATTTTTAACAAATTAAATCTTGTGACTAAGGCTTCACTTATTTGTATATAGGGTATAGTTATTATAAATTTTTTTTGATAAATTTTTTTCCATTCATATTCACTTTTTAACAAATTAAATCTTACGGCTAAGAGTTCCCTTAATTTTGTGTAGGGTATAATTATTTTAATTTTTTTATTAAAAATCAAATTATAATAAACTACAAGGTTAAAGAATATTCCATATAACTATATTTACGCTAGTAAATGTAAAATTTACTTTTAATAACATAAGTATACCATTTAATTATAATATATATCAGTTTAGAAAAAATTAGGTGACGACCTCTAATTGGATGTCACATGAGTCCTGAAATAGCTTATTTTAGGATCATCTAATAAATATTACTCCCATATATGAAACACAAAAATTCAAATTAATCATCAATTTAAGGATCGATGTTAGTTCTTCATCATATAATTAATGTTTTGTTTATTTTTGAATATGAACTGATGAATAGGTGTGCGGAGGTCAAGTGATGGACTTGGAAAGAGTAAAGAAGCAGTTGTTATCCTTATATGAGAATAGAGAGGAGCCACTCCTTTCAAATATCAAATCTATTGGTCAGATAGCAGACATTTTTGTAAAATAAGTAATTAATCTTCTATTATCCTCATATTCTAGTGTATATTTATAGAATATATATATAATGTACTTCTTTCGATTTATTAGAAGAGTTAACTTTAAAAAAGAAAATTACAATAATTTATAAATTTCAAGTTATATATAACACCTAAGTGTACTCCCTTCATCCAAACAAAAAAGTTAAGTTTCGAATTGTAAATACAACATTTTATGAGTTTAGTGGTTAGGACCTTCATTGTGCACTTCTTCCGAGGTTGGGACACACCTCTTCCTAACAAAGATTTGTCACGTTTAAATGAGAGGATCTTATATCCCATTAAGGGGTGGATTTTGGGATTAAATTACGTGGTAATAACCCATGATTCTTCACATTGAAGGCAAGAGAAAAATAAACCTTTAATTTGTACCCAAATTCATGTGCAGCTGTATTTAGAAAATAAGTTTTTTAGTTAACAAATATTGATTATTGACACCTAATAAAATGCCACATAGTCTATATATTAACCCATGTCGTTACACCAACTCATCAATTTTACCACTATTATTTCGGAGAGGGGCAAAGTTGAACCACTTTCAAAAACATTGATTGCAATTTCCAACCCAAATAAACGTTAGGGGCGAAATTGGCAAAAGTGCACATTTCCCCCTCATTAATCGTATAATGTGTTACTCTCTCTATCCTTAATTATTACTAGAACAGAATATACACAAGTTAAGATATGCGTAAAATTGTCATCTTTGCCCTTAATTAATATTACACATTTTTCTCTCCATCAATTAAAGTCAATGCTTGAATTTGAAAAAAAAAAAAAAATGAAGAAGAAGAAGAAGAAGAAAGAAAAATTAATGAGAAAAAATAAGAAAAATTCACGAACCTTAAGGGAAATTGCTTTAGCTTGAGTGCTTGCTTGTGGAGGTTGAAAGGTGTTTGTGCGGCTAGTAAAAAAATTTAGGGAGACAGATATATTATATAGGTTTTGGTTTGGGTGATGCAGTTATCTTCAGGTTTTTGCTTCTTTTTTCCCTTTCTTCTTTTTTTTTTAGTTGTGGAATGACGTCGTTTCACTAAACATAAGAAGGAAAAAAGAAAAAAGAAAAAAACACACAGAAAAGATCGGAGGTCACCGCACTGAATAGCCAAATGGGCTGCTAACTTATTTATTTGATTCATGATTTGGGCTTCAGTTTTAAGAAACAAATTTGGGCCTAGAAAAAAAAAAACAAAAACTAAAGAGGTGTATATATGGGGCCGCTTAAATTTGGGGCTCTGCTGCTCTAGCATACGAGCAGGGCCGGGCTTGCTCTAGAGTGCTAAAATATTCTGGTTCTCGAGTGATATGAACATGCACAACCAACTCACTCTTTCCATGCACAAATATCACACAAGTGGCTCACCCTTGGATCAATTTTTCTTCTTCTCCTCTTTCATTTATGTCGATTTCCTTATCCTCAAAATAATACTTCGAAGAACCAACCCTTACATTATAACATATCCCTTCCCATTATTGTGAAATTAAAAATTAACTCCACCAAACTCTTTCAACTCGAATAAAACACCTACTTAATCTTGATCAACAATCTTTCTCTTTGTAAGATCACTCATAAGGTAGCTTATTTATACACCAATTTCAGTAATCGAAAATTCTATTTGTTGAAATCGATAGATTTTGTAGGACCCAAAATAAAACAACCCACAAGACTAAACAATTAGCTGCAATCCACGATCTATTGACCAAGAAGACGCACGAACGAAACGAACGTTGCAAAGCCGAACACAAGAACTAAATCAAATTGATTTGGTTATGATCGTCTGCCACCAAACAACAGCAATAAATTCAATGCAATGAATCTCGAGTATCCAAACTCGAGCAACACAGTTAGGCCAAATTGATTTTGATGCTGCACCGACGTCAAACAACATGCATGCAATTAATTGCATCAGACCAAATTCCATGCAATTCAATTGCATTAGGACCGAAGAAACCAATCAAAGCTTAAATAATAAAGCTTAAGCAAAGCAATAAACGAAAGCTTTAAACCTTTAGCAAAACAACTTCAATGTCGGAAACCAAAACAGCCGCAAGGCTTTTATTAATCTTTGTATTTTTCTCTGTAATTCTCTGTGATTACAATGGCAACCCAATGCATGTATTTATAGGCTAAACTATCCCTGAATCCTACATTGATTCAGATTGCAACTATTTCCTAAAACAATTAGGTTTCCTAAAACAAATACGAAACCAGACAGGAAACAAACGAATAGGAACATTAACCGAATAGGAAATAGAAAAAACTTAGTTTAATTATTCTACATAGCCTCCCTTAAACTAAGTTCGCGCCATTAGCCATACCGAGCATCTTCTTCAACTTTGCAAAGATCTCGAACTTCAATGCTTGGTGAAAATGTCCGCCACTTGATCTTCAGTCTTGCAGTAATCAACAACGATCTCCTTTTCATTAACCAAATCACGAATAAAGTGATACTTGATATCAATATGTTTACTGCGACCATGAAAGACTGGATGCTTTGTCAGCTCAATTGCGGACTTGCTATCACACAACATCGTTGTCGGACCATCCTCTTTATGCTGAAGGAAACCCAACATCCTTCTCAACCAAATTGTTTGAGTAGCACAATTAGAAGCTGCAATATACTCAGCCTCAGCAGTAGACAATGCTATCACTGGTTGTTTCTTTGAACTCCAAGAAAACACACCAGAACCAATGAAGAAAGCATACCCAGAAGTGCTTTTCCTTTCAACTGTATCACCTGCCCAATCACTGTCAGTATACCCCAGAAGCTTTACAGGTTCATCTCTCGGATACAGAATACCATCTCCTTGAGTACCCTTAATGTACCTCAATATTCTCTTTGCAGCCTGCAAATGCAACTGACAGGGATTCTCCATGAATCTACTTATCAATCCAACACTGAAATTTATATCCGGCCTTATAGAAGTCAAGTATCTCAAACTACCAACCATACTCTTAAAGTATGCTGGATCCACAGAATTCCCAGTGCCTTCATTCGTCAACCTCAACCTTTCTTCAGCTGGAGTCATTATCGAATTAGCACCATCCATCTTGAATTTCTTCAAAATATCACCATCATATTTTCTTTGAGAAATAAAGATTCCACGATCAGTCTGAGAAACTTCAATCCCAAGAAAATATGACATTAGCCCCAAATCAGTCATCTCAAACTGTCTGATCATTGCCTCCCTGAAGTCTGACATCATCTTTTCATTGTTTCCAGTGAATATCAGATCATCCACATACAAGCAAACAATAACAATATCCCCACTTGATGAAGACTTTACATATAAAGTATGTTCATATGGGCACCGTTGAAAACCACTTTTGATAAAGAATGTGTCAATTCGAGTATACCAAGCTCTCGGAGCTTGCTTCAATCCATACAAGGCTTTCTTCAAACGATAGACCTTCTTCTCTTGACCTCTTTTCACAAAGCCAAGAGGTTGATTAACATACACCTCCTCTTCAAGAACTCCATTCAGAAAAGCAGACTTCACATCCATCTGAAAAATCTTCCAATCATTCTGGGCAGCCAGAGAAATTATCATTCTCACAGTATCAAGTCTAGCAACAGGAACAAACACTTCAAAGTAGTCAATTCCAGGCTTCTGCTTGTACCCTTTCACAACAAGTCTTGCCTTGTATCTATCGACTTCTCCACTATGTTGTACTTTGTCTTGTAGACCCACTTTACACCAATGGGCTTCTTTCCACTTGGAAGGTTTGTAAGCTCCCAAGTATTATTCTTCTCAATGGAATTAATTTCTTCATCCATTGCCTTCACCTAACGATCATCTCCAACAGCATCTGTAAAATCAACAGGATCACAATCTGCAAACAGAGCAAAATTCACAACATCCTCATCAGTCAAATTATCAACTTCATCCCCAACTACATAATCATTCAAACGAACTGGCAGTTTTGACTCTCTCCGCGGATGTCCACTTGAGATGGAAGCTGTAGAAGTGGAAGAATCAGAAACTGGCTGTTGAACTGGCTGACACTGCTCTTCAGTTGCATTATCTCCACCAATATACACTGCTGATGATCGTTTTACAATTTCTGGTGCCTTCTTTTTCCAATCCCAAACTCCCTGTTCATCAAAAGTAACATCTCTGCTGATAATTACCTTCTCAGTATCAGGATTGAACAGTTTATACCCTTTAGTTTCACTGCTATACCCAATAAAGACACATTTTTCTGCCTTATCATCCAACTTCTTCCGTATTGCATCCGGAACATGGGCATATGTAACACACCCAAATACTTTAAGATGGGATATATTTGGTTTTTTTCCTGACCAAATCTCATATGGAGTCTTCTTACCAATACTTTTTGTTGGACACCTGTTCGACAAATAAACTGCACATGCTACAGCTTCAGCTCAAAAATCCTTAGGCATACTTTTGGCCGTCATCATCGACCTCACCATATCCATCACTGTTCTATTCTTTCTCTCTGCAACACCATTCTGCTGAGGAGTGTACCTGGCCGTCATCTGATACTTAATCCATTGATTTTTCAAGAAATCATCACACACCGTATACTCAGTGCCTCTATCAGTTCTCAGAGTTTTAATGGAATGCCCACTCTGCTTCTCAACATAAGCCTTGAAACTCTTAAAAATATCACATGCATCAGATTTAAAATTCAACAAATAAACCCAGGTCTTCCTCCTAAAATCATCAATAAAAATGATAAAATACTTGTTACCACCCCGAGAAGGAACATCGACAGAACACAGATCAGAATGAATCAACTCCAATGGCTGCTTTTCCCTCCAAACTTCACCTTTTGGAAAAGGCTCCCTGTGCTTCTTGCCCAAAACGCACGACTCACATTGTCGAGATTTAAAGTTAAGTGATGGCAATCCAGAAACAACATTATTCTTCACAATAAAGTTCAACCCGCCAAAATGAGAGTGGCCAAATCTCATATGCCACAACTAACTCTCATCACAGCCAGTGGTACTAAAGTAAGCTGAATTATAATAATTAAGAGTGATTGGAAATAACCTGTTATTGTTCATGTCTACATTTGCAATCATCCCCATCTGTTCATCACGAATTGTGCAAATACCATGCCTAAAATTAATATCATAATTCTTCTCCTGCAACTGACCAAGACTCAACAAATTCTGACTAAGATTAGGCACATAATACATAACCTATTGCACTGGTCTTCCCATTTTTCAAAGTAATAGGAATACTATCTTTCCCAACAACAGACATAACATGATTACTTCCAAACCTCACTGTATTCCTGTAGGTCTCATCAAGATCAGAAAAAAATTTCTTTCTCCCACACATATGATTACTACAACTAGAATCAATGTACCACTTAGAACTTTTATCTTCTTCACCAGCACCAGCAATAAATAAAACAGTTTCATGATTATCACCACTACTTTCAGCTATTTGAGCATGTCCAGTATTGTTATTTTTAAGACCCCAACAATCCTTTTTTATATGACCCATCTTTCCACAATTATAACATTTAATTTTAGACTTATCACGTTTTTGCCCATTATTTTGAGCATCCGAATTAACCTCTGGTTGGTAAGAAAAATTACCTCTACCATGGCCTCTGCCTCTGAAACTTTGACCGCCACGTCCTCTCCTTTGAGAATTCTGGCCCTGCTGATTGGTTTCACCACCATCGGATTCTTTAGGCTTATATACCAAAGCCTTCAATGCTTCTGACGCCGCATCAACAGATGGTCTGTCACATGACATCTCATATGTCATCAATTCTCCTTCCAAATCAGCATACGAAAAAGTAGAAAGATTTTTAATGGCCTCAATAATCTCCTTCTTTGTGTGAAATTTCGAAGTCAACGTCCGAAGAACTTTAGACACCATCTACTCTTCTGTCACTTTATCACCATTGATCTTCATCTGACCAGCTATGGATTTTACCCTAGCCATGTATTCTTGCACTTTTTCATTAGGTTTCAGATCACTTGTAGGATATAAAAACAATATATATCCAAAATAATATTAAATAGATTAACGCACAGCGAAATAAAACTTCTTTGTAATAACGAACAATAAACAAACCCGCACGCACACAATCTGGGGGGGGGGGGGGGGACCTAAGCCGAAGCTTGGTCGAGAAACAACCTGAAGGCTATTCAGTTTCTCCTGTATCTATTTGTTTTTCTTTGTGATTACAATGATCACCCAATGCCTCTATTTATAGGCTTAACTATCCCTGAATCCTACCATTAATCTGATTCAGAACTATTTCCTAAAACAAATAGGATACCCAAAACAAACACTAAACCAAATAGGAAATAGACAAATAACAAATCCTACTACAATTATAATTACCTAATTAATACAAATTTGGTTTAAATTATTATTTTCCAACAGATTTCATTCAAAGTTTACTTGTTATGGGAGATAAATATTACTCCTCAATGATTTGTGCTTAGATAAAAACTTCATTCCGTCATAAAACACTATTCTTTGGGCTGAAAGATAATTACATCTTTGGAAATCAATTTTTTAAGCTTTGCATAAGGTTTGTGGACAGAGTTTTGCTCTCTTTTCCCCCAACAAACTATTTCAGCTAACTTCAAGTTAACTTTCATTATACTTATTTATATCATCACGGTCATTACTAGGACTAGAACTTTAGTTAAATAAGAGGTTTAGTTCACTTCATTCGTTATTGAACATCGGTGCACGCTTCAATTTTGTGTCAACTACAAAATTTGTTTCGAAATGACCCAATTTTAGAATTCAGGCAATTGTTTGGAACTTCCAGTGAGCACATGTATTGCACAAACAAGTTTAAGGTCAAGAATAAGATTTTCAGCAATGGAAACTACAGAAAGCACCTCAATAAGTCATAACTTGCCGCAATATCTTTCACGGCCTTCTTCCGATCCTCAGCATAATGTTCCCAACAACAGAAAGAGGCCTCTAGACCACGTACAATGTTCGTTTGGAGGGTTCCCCTTACTACAAAATGCATGTTATTCTGTACATTATTATATGAATCCCTTCCAAATATTGTGAAATAGAAAATTTAACTCCTCCAAACTCAAATAAAAGGTTACTAATCAGAAGGTAATTTGTTTATCAACAATTTTCATTACTCAAAAAGGCTACATGTTGAAATCAATAGAGCCTAAAATGAGTTACATTATGTATAGCATAAGTCATGCACGCACTTTGCACTACTTACGTGGACGGAGTTTTGATCTCTTTTCCACAAATAAAGGAACATTATTTTATGTATTTCAGCTAATTTCAAATTGACTTTCATTATATTCAACTATACAATCAAGATCATTAGTTACGTACAGAAATCGAATTTTCAATTAAATAAGAAATTTAGTTAATTACTTCATTCGTTATTGAACTTCGGTGGCCGCTTCAATGTTGTTTCTTGACTTAGAAATTTTTTTAATTTCAGTGAGTCAACTGCAAAATTTGTTTCTAAATTACCCAATTTTAAAATTCAGGCCAATTGCTTGAGCTTCGAGGGAGACGATCATTGGAATTGGTTTTTAGAAACTGCAGTTCCAATGAAGTGAAATTAGAAACAATTCCAATCATCCGAGATCATTAGCATAATTGGACATTCGCACTGGTAACGGGAATCTGGATAAAACTGGTTCCAATAATCCAAATTTCAATAGTGTGTCCTTTTAGAGTCAAACACTTTTTTTTTATGATTTCATTATTTTATTTTCATACCCACTAACTAAACACCCTCTAGTGTTCCACAGAATTGTTTGGAGCTACCTTTACCCAACCCTCTCTAAAATAACACTTTTATCCAATTTTTGCAATATCTATAGGCCATATGTTACCATATATATCACTAAGGAATGTGCTATAACTTAGGCAACTTTCCTGGCATATGCAACATATATGTTGAGGGAATATGTAGTTGGTTTGAGTACTTAGGCCTTGTGCGTTACCACATCTTAAAGAAGGTTTTGGAGAATATATTTTCAAAACCATGTTACTTTAAAAAAATTGTTTTCAAAAAATTATATTTGGTAAAGAAATTTGGAGCAACAGGTTCTCCAAAATTAAGTTTAGTTATTGGAGATTAGGCAAAAAAAATTTGGCCCAAAATCATTTTTAACCTTATCTTCTAAAACAACTATTGGGCTGATGCTAAATATGTTTCATGTTTGAAAACAAATCTGAAACTCAAAACATGACTAAAACTTGACAAAACTTAACAAAATGAACATGGCCTAGTTAGCTTACTTGTCTTGGGTAAGTTAGATTTCATTTAAATTTACCTGTTTTTGGAGAAATATTATAGTCCTCACTCATTCGTGCTTAAAAATAAAAATTTTATTCCTCCATAGTAACCTTACATTTGTGGTGAAATTAATATATAGGTTCTTTTGCTGAAAGATAATTACATCTTTGCAAATATTAAAGCCATGTATAAGGACCAACTAGTTTCTTTCGCTTACATGGATGGACTTTTGATCTCTTTTCCCCAAATAAATGAACATTGTTTAATTTATTTCATCTACCTTCAAATCAACCTTCATTATATTCAATTATACAATCAAGATCATTAGTTACCTACAGAAATAAAATTTTCAATTAAATAAGAAATTTAGTTACGTCATTCGTTATTGAACTTCGGTAGTCGCTTTAATTTCGTCTCTCAACTTAGAAAAAGTTTAATTTCAGTTAGTCGACTACAAAATTTATCTTTAAATTAACCAATTTAAAAATTCAGTCCAGTTGCTTGAGCTTCCAGTGAGCACTTGTATAGTACAAAGAAGTTTAAGGTCAACATAAGATTGTAAGCTATGGAAACTGCACAAGCCACTTCAGGAAGTCGAAACCTACCGCAACATCCTTTGCAGAATTCTTCTGATCTAATGTATAAGGTTTGCAACAATAGAAAGAGGCATCTTGACCACAATGTGTCAGCTGGGAGGATTCCCTTTACTACAAAATACGCGTTATTGTTACATTCGACCTCATTTCATTGAGGTTGTCAAAATTCCCCAATTCCAAAACTGTCAAACAAAGCTAAAGAAATTTATGAAAAAAGATGAAGATTGTGATGGATCTATACAAAAAGAAGATAATAGAATTACTCCTCTTCCCATAACCTGTTCCAATTATACAAACAAACCGCGCTAATGAGGCCAAATGATCATTGGAATTGGTTTTTAGAACTGGTTACAATAAGGCCAAATTAGAAACGATTCCAATAATCCGAGATCTTTAGAACAGCTGGGTATTCATATCGAAAATCTGGATAAATGGTTCTAAAAGGAAGGATACAGTTGGTTCCAATTATCCGTATTTCACTAGTGTGCCCTTTTAGTCAAGGACCATTTGTATTTGTTAAAAAACATAACCAAAATGCTAGTTTGGCAAAACCTAGAGGAGTCATGAAGTAATTTGCCAAGATATATTTCAAAAGTTGTGTAATGATATATACAGTTATGAATGATAAATGCGTAGATAAAAATGATTTATATAGTTAAACAGTTACAAATAAATTTAAAATTCCTTGCGCAGTTTTGTATACAGCATTTTGGGCAAATAATTGCAAACAATCATCTCTTTCTAAGTATACCAAAAAAGGATGCATAATATGCACGTAAAGTGCACAGCTGTTGCACGATTGTTTGCAATATTCGCCCAAAATACTTTGTACAACACTTTAATTTGTGCAATGTGATGATAAACGAACAACCTAATTAATATTGACAATTTTAGTATAGAAGACTTACTCAAATCATGGAAGTTTTTTTAAAAAATAATACTATTTCAAAATTTAATTCCCATACTAACACTTTTACTGTTCTTATTCCACAGACAACACTTTATTTTCTATCATTTCGTTTTTTTCCTTAATCGTCACCATCAATGGTAGGTGGTGGTGGTGGTTTGGAAGACCGTGATGACCCACTTTCTGTGGGGAGCTATTCGCAGCTTCTTTTATCCGAGGATGTTGTTGTTGATGATTTTGACGCTGAAAATTGCTTCAAATTTGCTTCCTCCTTTTCCTCTGATAATTAGAACGCTCCCAAAATGCTCTGGTTTGGCAATGGTCATTTCAATGGAGAAGAATGTGAATATTTTTTCGAGGAAGCACTACCAAGATTGCCCAGAAAATTGCCGGAGTTACATGAAGCGATTCTTCTTCCGCAACTTTGACGACGACCATCAACGCCGCCGCTGGCATGACCGCCAACATCACCCCTTTGACAAGGTTAAATGTAATTGATTATGTAATCTTAATAACATTGATACCATTTATGGTTTTATTTTTTTTTTGGTGGGGTTTGGTTACCATTTATCTAATGCATAAATTAAAGGTCAGCAACTGTAGAAATTGAAGATCAGCAATATGAATCCTTCTTAATCACTTAGCTTGCATCAATAAGAAAGGAAGTTCTAGAAAATCTACATTTTTTCCTTAACTACCCTCCCTGAATCAAACCACCCACTTTTGTCTCTCCACCTTGTCGCACCTACATACCAATCCTCTGCATCACCCCTTTCAAGTCTTCGTATTCTTCTCTTTCATATGTGATTTCCAAGTTCCCTTCCCAACTGCAGTAATTGTTTCAAAAGCAATATGAATTTCAAACTTAATTGATTAAGAGAAGCATCTATATAAAGGAACAAATCAATCTCCAAAAGAACTCCCAAGCCTTAAAAGAACAAATCAACCTGAGCCTCTGCACTATTTAACCTCCCCAGCCTTCTTCTCTGATTCGAAAACTGTTACTGAATCCATCGAACCTCCAACCATGACAGACATAAGTGGTATGGTATCTTCAGTTCTTCACGTACCAACCCATAAAGTATTTTCATTATATTTTGGGTCTAATTTCTCTGGAGAAATCTAAATTGGGGTATGAACACCAAAGAACAAAATAGTTTACAGGGAAGGGAAATTCATCATAATCATAAACCACCATGAATTTCATTCCTTCCAAACCAAAATGAAAAAATTAGCTAAAACAAGAAATATATGGAATAGACACCAAGATTATATATCCGATTTCCAAGACCTCTACCAAAAATGGATCATTAGCCGCCTCTTTTTTACACATTTCTCTCTCCGTGTTTGAATTATTATGTTCAGAGCTGAGAAAAAAATGCAGGAGAAACACAAAATAGCTCCAAAAAATAAAAAATAAAATTAAAAGAAAAAGTAGGCCTTATTTTGAGTTTCGTTTTAACAGTGATAAAGAACAAAAACAGTCGCAGTCATCCCACTGCCGTCCATCTTTTCAATTACAGTCGCAACCCACTGTTCACTGTTAGTGATTAACTTTCCAATCACATTCACAAGGCAGCTATGAGGTGAAACAAGGATGAACATACTATAGAAGTTCATCCCAAAACATCCAGACAGAGATTGCACCTTTCCAAGCCAATATCGATGGATATGAAGGAAGGGCAATTTAGGAAAAAGTGTAATTTATTGTTCTTCATGTTAATTTTTGCTCTAACAATAACACTAGTCTTAATAAAATAGGGGGTCATAATTTTATCTTTAATTTCATTGATAGGATATACTATTTTTATGGTTAAATCTGTTGCACTGAATAATTTTTCGTTAGTTAGGAAAATAGTTTTTCAAATATTATTATATTGGGAAAAAAACTCCAAATCATGTTAGTTATCCTTACTCCACATAAAAAAAAGGTTACGGGTTTCCTACACCAATTTTCTATTATACTCTCTATGCCACCAATAAAATCTTGCCACCTATCCAACTCTAACCCAGCCCATCTAATTAACAGGAAACCAAATCCCCAACCCATCTAATTAGCAGCGAACCAAATCTGAAGTATGAGCGCCGTGAACCAAATTTGCCACCTATTCAATCTTGGGGCTTCCGCGAAGCCATGTCCAACTCTTCCTTTTTGTGAATGGAAAGATCTTACATAAGCATCACGGCTAGTTATAAACAATCCTTTTTTGAGTAATTTTGCAGAAGATTTATGGGAATTCAATTGTGAGATGAAGAAGGAAAATTGCAGGACTAAAAGAATAATTTGTGAAGGGCGTTGCTCTTTCTTCTTCTTCCGTCACTAATACTGATCCCAGAACCACTGCTACTCCACTGAGCCCCGGCAACGGGACTGATCCCGGCAGTGGAGCCACAAGGAGGAGTGGGTGGTCGCTAGAAATTTCTGGGTTTTTCTTGCTGATTGGGGTTTTGGCTCATGGGTTTTATAATTTAATTACCAATTTCTTGTGATTTTACTGGTAAATTTAGGGATGACCAGGTTCCGGAACGGCAGGTTATGGTTCATGAATCAGTGTCTCGTCCCCCCAAGGTTCCGGTTCCGGTTCCACTGATTCATGAACCGTAACTGGCGGTTCCGGAACCGTGGTCCCCTACACACAAAAGCAACGTTTGATAATTCACATGGCCAAAAATATTTACGTTTGATAATTTTGTTTGAACCTGAATTTTGACCTAAAGTTCAAACCAAGGTTTCAGTTTATGTTTGGTATCTCAGCTTGAGTTTAGTTACCAAACAAGGTCTCCAATCGTGATTTAAACTTAGATTTGAATTGTTGTCTGGCATCATGCTTTTGATTGATTTTTGAAACATAGTTCACAATTATAATTTAATTTAAATCAGTGGTGTCTTTTTCCTTTGTTCCAAACTTCTTTTCCTGTGTCAATTTTAAATAAGTTTAAGGTCAAGATAAGATCTTCAGCTATGGAAACTTCAGAAGCGACTTCAATAAATCAGAACCTGCTGCAGCATCATTTGTAGTGTTCTTCTAATCCTATCAAGGGTGGATTTAGGGTGGGGGCACTGGCCACGTGCCCCCAGTGAACCCACCCTAAATCAATTACTAAACATATACATTTAGGGCCTGTTCTTTACCCGGTTCTCAGAACCGGGTTTGGCCTTTTTTTGGGTCTTAACCCAAAAATCCAACCCAACCCCATGTTCTTTACCCAATTCTCAAACCCAATTCACAAACCCAATACCCACTGTCGCCGCCGCCCTCCCGCCGCTGCGGTCCTCCTCCCGCCGCCGCGGTCCTCCTCCCCCAGCCGCCGAAATCTGGCCTCCTCTTCTTCTTCTTGGTCTTCTCCTCCTCCTTCTTCTTCTTCTTCTTCTTCTCCTTCTCGCGTCTTCTTCTTCTTCTTCTTCCCGCTGCCCTCTCCTTCTTCTTCGCACTTCTTCCCTTCCTCCTCCTCCTCTTCTTCTTCTTCTTCTTCTTCTTCTTCCTCTTCTCCCCGCCGGCGGTCTTCTTCTTCTTCGCGCCGCCGGCCCTTCCTCCTCCTCTTCTTCTTCTTCTTCTTCCTCCTCCTCTTCTTCCTCTTCTTCTTCTTCTTCGCACTTCTTCCTCTTCCTCCCCCACAATTAATCACAAACCCATTTGTGATAGTTTATTTTCAATTTGAATCCCCAAATCCCAAATTTGGGGAAAATTAAAACTTCAAGCTCAAATGGGTTTGATTGAAACAGAAAAAAGAAGAAGAAGAAGTTGATTTTGGGGATTTAGGTTTTGGGCCGCCGGCGGTGGCGGTGACGCGGCGGCAGGGCGGACCGGGTGGTGGTGGAATTTGTGTTGTGGACCCGGGTCTGAGAACGACGTTTCTTTGTTCTGGGTCTCAACCCATTCGGTCTCTACCTAAAAACTCAAACCGGCGTAAAGAACAGGCCCTTAGAAAACTTTTCTATTATAAAGCATATGTGCCCCCTGAATTACTACTAACCAGCCCATTTCACATGTTATTCTTTTAATAGTTAGCCAGGCAAAGTCTGTATTTATTTAATTATCCAATTAAATAAAAGAAGTTTTTTTTTTTTTCCTTTCACATAAGCTTATTTATTGTAGGTCCTGAACTAAAATTTGAGTATGGCAATTGTATGACTTCAATATTTTTTTTTGTTTTTTGGTCTATTGTAGAGTTGTAGATGATTCTAAAAATTTGAAGCTCAATTTATTTTTTTACTTTAGGCCAATTTTTTTTCTTTAGATATTCTATATATATTTTAAGATAAAATTATAAGATATATTTATATATATAATTAACTCTACTACAAAATAGAGCTTTAACGGTGAAAAAGAGAAAATCGCCGTTATAAAAGAAATACGGACATTCTACTGCGGTTTTAAAATAAACCGCCGTAGAAAGGACTTTCTACGGCGGTTATAATCAAACCGCCGTAGAAAGGGACTTTCTACGGCGGTCTATAAGCAAACCGCCGTAGAAAGTCCATACTTTCTACGGCAGTTTGTCCCAACCGCCGTAGAAAGTCCATTTCTACGGTGAATTTTCAATTAACCGCCATAGAAGGTTCCTTTCTACGGCGGTTTATATGAAAACTGCCGTTGTATTGACGTATTTAACCCTAAATAACAACATGTATCTCCATATCGCGGCCGAAAGTCTTCTTCTCCAAATTTCTACTACGGTTTTGCACGTTTGATGTAAAGAATCGTCATTTGAAAATAAAATTTACCACCTTAAGGTTAGAAACTTCTAAAATTTCTCAGTAATTGCTTATTCTTGTACTTTAGATATGTGTATATTGAATTTATTCTTATTTATGGTAGAGTACTGAAAATTAAAGTTACAATCCATGTATATGGTGAACCTTAGTATTGTGGAACCATATTTAGTTATACTATGTAGTTTCTTGGTGATGTGATTTGATTTATAGTGTTTGATTTTTATTGGATGATGTTCATATAATTAGCACTACTTAGAGTGTGTATTATTTTTTTATGCATTGCATGTGTTTGATAAAATGCATAAATGAAAAACTTATGGTTCTTCTTCATTTGATTATGTCTATTGCGCATGTGTTGCTTATGCATTATTTTTTTCATTGAGGTATTATATTAGTTTTGATTATATGAGTAACATTAGTATTACATGTGCTAAGACAAGCATGCAACTTGATACTTTCTACATTGTTTGTTGAATTATTATTTGGTTTTTTTAATTATTTCAAGGTGTTAGTTACGCATGGATCGAAATATCTTGTTGTATGGTGATCGGACCTCCGATTTTTATGCGAAAGAAGTTGAGAATTTCATTGAATTGGCTTATAAGAATACAAAGTGTGTCCATTGTCCGTGTAAAGCTTGTAAAAATGGTGCGCGGTTTGATAACTCAGATACAATAAGATTCCATTTATATCGGAACGGATTTGATCCTTTTTATAAATTGTGGATTTGGCATGGTGAAAGTATTGATAGTTTACCTGAACAAAGAAAATCTCATGCAAAAGGAGATGATGGGATTACTAGAGATCGATTAGATGACATGATTGAGGATGTGGCCGAGGATTTTGCTGATAAACCGGAAGTTCTTGCTTCCATTTTCGGTGACAATGAGAAGCCTCTATACAACGGTTGCACTAGATATACACGCTTGTCTAGGGTTTTGAAGTTGTTTAATTTGAAAGCAACAAATGAGTGGTCAGATACTAGTTTTACAGCCTTATTGAGGGTATTGAAAGATATGCTTTCAGAAGATAATGAACTTCCAGATCGAATTTATGAGGCAAAAAAAATATTGTGTCCAATGGGTATGGAGTATAAGAAGATCCACGCTTGCCCAAACGATTGTGTCCTCTACAGGAAAGAGTATAAGGATTTATTGCTTTGTTCTAAGTGTAAAACTTCACGATACAAAAACAAGCAGCTATGTGATGAGGTTGAAGATAGTTCTGATGCGCAAAAGAAGGGGTCGTCAACTAAGGTTCTGTGGTATCTTCCTATAATACCGAGATTTAAACGGTTGTTCGCTAATGCAAAAGATGCAAAACTTATGACATGGCATTCAGATCGGTGTATTCCCAGTGATGATAACAAGGTGATAATGCATACATCAGACTCGGATCAATGGAAAAAAATTGATTCAATGTATCCTTCATTTGGGGGAGAAGCTAGAAATTTGAGGCTTGGTTTGTGTACTAATGAAATGAATCCGTTTGGCAGTCTGAGTAGCACACATAGCTCATGGCCGGTGATGTTGGTTGTTTACAATTTGTCGCCTTACTTGTGTATGAAGCGCAAGTATATACTTATGTCTCTAATAATTTCAGGCCTACGACAAACCAAGAAATGACATCGATGTGTATCTTGCTCCTCTTATTGAAGATTTGAAAAAGTTATGGGATGAAGGCGCACTTGTGTTTAATGCATACCGTGAAGAAATGTTGACATTACGTGCCATGTTGTTCTGTACCATTAATGATTTTCCTGCATATGGAAACTTGTCTGGGTACTCTGTTAAAGGGCATAAAGCATGCCCTATATGTGAATAGAGTACAGATTTTTGTCAGCTTCCACATGGGAGGAAGACAGTATACCTTGGGCATCGTAGATTTCTTCCCGAGACTCATTTGTATCGCAGTATGAAAAGAGCATTCAATGGATTTCAAGAGTTTAGAAAAGCTCCAGAACCCTTGAGCAGGCCAGAGGTGAAAGCTCGTGTGACGGATATTAATGTGGAGTTTGGAAAACCGTCGGAGTACAGCAATAATGATACATGTTGTTGGAAGAAAAAATCCATCTTTTTTTAACTTTCATACTGGGAGAACTTGGATGTCAGACATTGTCTCGACGTTATGCATATTGAGAAAAATATTTGTGAAAGCTGTTAGGTATGCTTTTGAACATACCTGGTAAAACTAAGGATGATTATAACGTGAGACTTGATATGGTTGATATGAATATAAGATCAAATTTAGCACTGGTAGCTCGAGGAGAACGTACATATCTACCCCCTGCCTGTCACACTTTGTCCAGAAAAGAGAAAAAACAACTATGTTCAAGTTTTTGTAGCATCAAAGTTCCATCCGGATATTCTTCAAATGTAAGTAGACTTGTTTCCTTGAAAGATTTAAAACTGGTTGGTTTGAAGTCTCATGATTTCCATGCCTTAATGCAACAATTGTTGCCTGTAGCTATTCGCTCGATATTGCCCAAGCATGTTAAGTCCAGTATAACAAGACTTGGGTTACTTCTTCAATGCTATATGTAGCAAGGTTATCGCACACGAAAGACTTGATCAGTTACAAGATGAAATAATTGTTGTCCTTTGTCAATTAGAAATGTATTTTTCACCCGCCTTCTTTGATATTATGGTACATTTGGTGATTCATTTGGTTAGAGAGATAAAAATATGTGGGCCTGTTCATTTGCGATGGATGTACCCATTCGAGCGATATATGAAAGTATTTAAGGGGTATGTTAAGAATCATTATCGTCCTGATGCTAGTATTGTTGAAGGTTATATAGCTGAGGAGGTAATTGAGTTTTCCACTGAGTACTTGGCCGATACAACATCAATTGGAATATCTAAGAATCGGCACGATGGGAGGATTACAGGTATGGGCACAAGGGGAGGAAAAATGTTTATGCCTTCTAATGGTGAATTGATGAAGGTGCATCTCTACATACTGTGCAATTCTGAAGAAGTTGAGCCCTATGTGAGAGACCATATGCGTTCAATAAGAACATCTTATCCTGCTTGGACGAATCAAAATGTGCTCAATGAACATATCCGGACATTTGTCTATTGGTTTGGTAATGCTGTCATGGGCAAAGACGTTTCGGAGACATTAAAATGGTTGGCGTTTAAGCCTAACCATGTGGTACGAGCCTTTTCATGCTATGACATAAATGGATATTCATTTGCTACTAAGAGACAAGATGAGAAGAACACGGCACAAAACAGTGGTGTTACATTAATCTCGGAGGCTTTACATGTTTCTAGCTAGAAGGATAAAAATCCAATGTATGCAAGCATGGCATATTACGGGGTGATCGAAGATATTTGGGAGCTTGACTATGTTTGTTTCAAAGTAGCTGTATTTCGATGCAAATAGGTTGATAAAAATAATGGGGTTCGAACTGATGATCCATTGGGTTTTACCTTGGTTGACCTTAATCGGGAGGGTTTCAAGGGGAAACCATTTATACTTGCATCGCAGGCGAAACAGGTTTTTTATATCACCGATCCTTGTGACGAACATTGGTCTGTTGTTCTTCATGGTAAACAACATCACGGAGTGGAAGGGATTGATACAGAAGAAGGGCTTTATGAGGTGGACCCTTTTTCTAGTGGGTTACCTGAATCGAGAGCAGTTGAAGAAGATAGGGAACTTGATAAATACATACTTCGTGATGACCACAGCAAAGGATTATGGTTTGAGGATCAAGTTTCCCATAAGAGAAAGAGAATATGTTAAGAATCATTTTTAAGTATATATTTGTTTTTTTTTTTTCTGTGGGTGTGTGTGTGTGTGTGTGTATTTATATATGTATATTTGATTTTAATGAAATGAGGTGGACATAATTTTATAACAACACTTATTTTTATCCTTCGTACTGTCTGATTGAAACAGGTCACAACTTGGATGAAGCCGTGCAATCAAGGGATAAAATTTTCAGGGAACTTCATATAGCGAAATGTTTATAAATGAATTTGTTATTGCTGGAAATTGTGTGAAGCTTTTGTGTTGATATTAGGATGATAGAGTGTTTTGGTTAAATTTACAGGGGAGACTCTGTCGAATTGATTTTAAACTGAATTCCGTATTATTTGAAGTAGTTGGAATCTTAATGAAGTATTTAATTATGTGCATATCCTTGACAGGGAGTATGTTACATTTATAGGGGAGACTCTGTCGAATTTTCTGGCAAATTGATTTCCTTGTTTTTCATTTATGATTAAATGTCCCATGTTTTTTTTTTTTTTTTTTTTGCAAGGAGAAGTTTTGGTAAAATTTACAGGGGAAGCTCTACAATGATTTTTGTTTTGATTTTATATTTAACTCTTGATAAATTACTTTTCTGTGCATTGAAAAAAAGATATTCATTTAGCGAGGTTAGTTATTGACCGCTAAATGAATTAATTATTCGTTTATCGATTAATAAATCTTTATTATTTTAGAGAGATTCTTCAATATATTTTCTATTGAGGCGCGCTTCGTACAGGCGGCAACCTATTTCTATTTTTTGCCTCTTAACTAGCATGCATGTGTACGAGACATACAGAAGCGCTAGAAAATTATTAAGACTATACATGGATACGACATTGGGTATTTGTACCCAATTGTAAAGAGAGTATTAATTCTTTCAAGCTATTTTTGTTTTATCTTAACATAATTGCAATTATTGATTGCCTTTAATTATTAAAATAGAGATAATTTTTTATTGGGCACTTAAGAATTCATTTTTCTTATACTACTTACTTAAAGCATTTATCGCTTTAATTATTTTATCCCGTTCGCCAAGTCAAAAAAGCAGAAAATTTAGGGAATTAAGATAATGAAGCTTACATGTACTTTTACGAAAGTTATTAATTTTACTTTTACCTAAAATTATTGTGTAATAGTACATGAAATGTTTCGGTGGAATGGTACGTGCACGGGAAAATTTGAAATTTAATTACTAAATGTTTCATACAAGGCTTGCTTCTGTACATAATTAATAAATATAATGTAAATTGGGTATGTAATATTATGATGACAAAGTTTTGGGGTTAATTTATGAAAATGAAAAAAATTGAAATTAATAGGGTTTAGGGTTTAGGGTTCATAAAATGAAATAAAAATAGAAATTTATGCGCGCGCGAATTGGCTCCAATTGTTTCCACTTTTCTACGGCGGGTCAAAAAAACTGCCTTAGAAAATACTTTCTACGGCGGTTCTTCCTTGAACCGCCGTAGAATAAACCGCCGGTCTAAATTCAAATTTGTTGGTCTAATTAATATCTCTAATTTCCCCACAGTTTCCCTGCTTCTCCCCTGCATTCCCCTGTAATATTGGATATGCAATTTAATAATGATCAACCGGTGCAAGTAAAAAAAATACTTTATATGTTGCAACATACGAAATTTAATGTATTTAACTATACATATTTGATTAATATTATCGTCCTTAATTGCAAATATATATATATAAATATATATATATAGCTAATGAAATCCAGTAAGTATTTCTTTTTTTTATTGGGCCCTTAAGCATTAATTTTTCTTATACTACTTACTTAATGCATTTATCGATTTGATTATTTTATCCCGTTCGCCCAAGTCGAAAACGCAGAAAATTTAGGGAAGATAATGAAGCATATTACTTTATCGAAGCTTACATGTAAATTTACGAAATTTATTAATTTTGATTCTTTTACCTATAATTATTGTGTAATAGTACGTGAAATTTAAATGCAAATGGTTCAAGGGAAAATTTGAAATTGAATTATTAAATGGTTTATAAAAGTTGAGCTTCTGTACATAATTAATAAATATAATGTAAATTGGGTATGTAATATTATATTTACAAAATTGTGGGGTTAATTTATGAAAATGAGAAAAAAAAATTAATAGCAAAATATGCCCGCGCGGGAATTGGCTCAAATTTTTTTCCCCTCTTCTACGCCGGTTCACGAAAAACCGCTTTAGAACCAAACATTCTACCGCGATTCAACCGAAAACGCCGTACAACGTACAACTAGTTCTACGGCGGTTCAAAGTGAAACCGCCGTAGAAGGTACTTTCTACGGTGGTTTCACTTTGAACCGCCGTAGAAAGTTGGTTCTACGACGGTTTTCGGTTGAACCGCCGTAGAACCAACCCGCCGGTCTAAGTTCAAAATATTTGAATTTAGACCTCACTTTTCCTTATTCTTTTCCCTTTCTTCTCCCCTACTTCTCCCCTGTTTCCCTGTCTCTTCTCCCGCCCCGGTTCGGTTTCGTCACGCCCGAGACCCGTTGGCCTGCGCAACCCGTCGAACTCCGCCCTTTTCCCGCAACTTCCCGACAGCTGCTTGGCATGTTGATCGGTCCTTAAGGACCAAGGTTTGATCTTTGTGTGTCGCGGGGCAGTGGCCACCATTTCTTCCATTTTCCCCAACAATATTTTTGGCCTTGGATGTAGGAGTGCAATCCTACATAAGGTTTAGCCAACTTCTATGCTTGCATTTTAAAGCTTTTGCAATGTTACCTTCCATTTTGTAATTACTTCCTATTGGACTAGGGTTTTTGTGCATAATATAATGTTGATTTCGGGTTTGATGCTAGTGATGAATGATTGGATTGCTTTGGGATTTATCGATTGTTGGTTGAATTGGTTTGGTTGTTGAATTTCGTGTTTTTTCCTACATAAGTTGAGAACCTAGGTGTTTGATTAGGATTTCAATTAAGTACCCTTCCTCAATTCGGTTTTCCTTCACTAAGATGAGAATCACAATGTTGATTTCAGTTTTGCTTGATTAGTTTGAGAACATTGGTGTTTGATTTTGGTTCTTATAGTCGATTTAGTGTTCCTCCTTTAGTGATAATGAGGAAAATGCTTGGTTGTTGAGCTTTATAGGGTTCCTTCTTTGGGGCTCCCTTGTTCTTGAATGCCCCTTATATATTGAAAGTAAAGCTATCTTTGCATCAATGTAAAGCATCTTTATTGCACAAGCACAAAGTACCTTTTGAGTGTAGCTTCTCTAGTTTTAGGGAAGGAGTGTATTTTTCAGGAGTGAAGTACACCTCCTTTAAGCTTTTACCTTTCTCCCTATTTTTTGGTTTTTCCCTTTACTAGACATGATTTTTCTCATTAGTTGTTGGTTGTGAACTGTGAAGTACTTTATCAATGATACCCTTTATAAGTCCACTTTTTTGGGGCTCCTTTGGTTTAAGTTGGATAATGGCACTTGTGTATTGTAAATATCACTATCTCCTCTTCGCTTTCCCTTATTTTTGTTTGAAATGCGTGAAATATGCTTTGTGAGTCGTTCTCCGTGATGAGGGGGATTTGTTTTCATAATTGTATAGTTTGAAATATCACTTCTCCTTAAATCTTTTACATTATGCAATTTAGTGTTTCTCCTTTAGTGGAAAGGAGGATATTTTTTTGTGGTTGAGTTGAAGGTGTGTTCCTCCCTTGGTTTAATGTCATGAATGCCCCTAATCTATTGAAAGTGAGGCTATCTTTGCATCAATGTAAAGCTTCTTTATTGCAAAAGCACAAAGTACTTCTCTTGTTTTAGGGGATGAGAGTATTTTTTAGGAGTGAAGTACTCCTCCTTTAAGCTTTTACCTTTCTCACTATATTTTGGTTTTTTCCTTTAGTAGAAATGATTGTTCTCATTAGTTGTTGGTTAGAAATGTGAAGTGCTTTATCAATGTTACCCTTTATAAGTCCACTTTTTTGGGGCTCTTTTGGTTTAAGTTGGATAATGGCACTTGTGTATTACAAATATCACTATCTCCTCTTCGCTTTCCCTTATCTTTGTTTGAAATGCGTAAAATATGCTTTGTGAGTCGTTCTCCGTGATAAGGGGAATTTTTTTTATAAATGTAGAGTTTGAAATATCACATCTCCTTAAATCCTTTACATTATGCGATTTAGTGTTTCTCCTTTAGTGGCAAGGAGGATAATTTTGTGGTGGTTGAGTTGAAGGTGTGTTCCTCCCTTGGTTTAATGTCATGAATGCCCCTAATCTATTGAAAGTGAGGCTATCTTTGCATCAATGTAAAGCTTCTTTATTGCAAAAGCACAAAGTACTTCTCTTGTTTTAGGGAAGGAGAGTATTTTTTAGGAGTGAAGTACTCCTCCTTTAAACTTTTACCTTTCTCACTATATTTTGGTTTTTTCCTTTAGTAGAAACGAGTGAATTATGCTAGTTGTCAATAGTTGACGTTGCGAAAGTACATTGCCTTTAAATTTAAACATTACAAGCATTCTTGTTTTTTGTCTCCTTTGGTTTAAAGTGTTCAATGGCGCGTGGGTTTTGAAATTAAAGCTTTTCTTTAGATGCAAAGATGTTATCTTGTTTTCTCTTTGTCTTTACATGAAGTTTAAGGTAAGCTAATGGCCCGAAAAAGAAAACGCAATGAGAAGCATAGTGATGAGGGAGGTCGCAATGGAGATGGATCTTATACTAGATCTAAAAGAGGTAGAGGGCCTACAAATTGCAACGATCTTTTGGAAATGCGCATGAAGGGGAAAACTCTTGAGATTTCGCTCAATTCAAAAAATGAGCCTAAAAATTATCATACGAAGTGGATTACATTCGTAGCATTCACGGTCCGGAGCAAAGTGGACATTATGGAATATGCATTATGGCATTATTTGTTTTTGAATCAACCGAAGAACTCGAAACCAAGTGGATTTCTTATGCCGGTAAACGTTGGAAAGATTGGAAATCCTTTTTAGGTAGATATGTAAAAGGTGACTTGCAGGGTGAGGACCCATGCCTTGAATATAAATATCACCCAAGGGAGATATGGCTTAAGTTTAAGGCTAGCCGCGAAACAGAAGAATGGAAGGTGGGTTTTTGAAATTCATTTCCTTCTTGTTTGTGGATATTTGAAATTGCTCGGTTTATGGATAATCGCTTTTCATTGTATTTTTCTCTAGGCAATTCGTGAAAAAGTGTAAAAGAATGCCACTTTAAATTCTTTTTACCATAATTTATCTCGCGGTAGGTACCGACTGCTAAAGAAGAATTTGCATGAAGAGGCTTTGATTGCAACTGGGCACGGTCCTTCCGAAGAAGAAGGGAAAGAACCTTATGTAGGGCCAGGCCGGCATCTACTTTGGAGACAAGCTCACACAAATAAAAAAGGCGAATACTTTACCCCAGTGGCTGGTCTGTTGGAAGTGAAATTGTAAGTTTACACCATACATTTTCTTATGTTTCAGTTCTTTAAGCTACACATATAATTAAAACTATATATAATTGATCTATTTACATTTCATATTTTTGGCAAAACATTTAGGAATATCAATGTTTGCACGAGTCCCAAGGGGAGACAGTTACAGAGGGTAGGAATGACATTCTTGTCAAGGCAACAGGAAAGACTGATCACCCCGGTCGTGTTTGCGGCCATTCTACTAGGGCACGTATCATAGAGGTTTTCCTGAAAATAAGCCCGTCGCTTAAAGATGAACTAGATTTAACTAAAAGAAAGCTTCAGAAAACCACTGCCTAGCTCAATGAATGTCAAACACATCTTAAGATGATGGTTGGGTTTATATGTACTAAGATGGGGACTGACTATGATACAGCAAGAGCCACTGTCCTCAATAGTGCCAAAGCTCAGAGCTTGAACCCAGAAACCTCCAGAATGACCCCAGAGATGTTTGAGGTCCATGGTAGCAATATTTCCTCTGTGAGTCCGACGCTACACCCTAAAGAACCTCGTATGCAAAATTTTTCTCCCCTTATCCCTACAAGTTTACCTGAGTTACATACGATACTTGTTTCATCTATGGACCCGATCAATTTGAATGAGGTTCAAAATAGCCCTATTGCAACAAACTTGGAATATGTGAGTTCTTTAGGTGAATACAAGGTAATTAAAGTACATTTATGTCTGTCATATTTGTTTGTATAATTTCTTTCATATTGTCACTGCTAAAGAAGCTTGATATTGCTTTTCATGATTACACTTGGTTTTTGAAGTTAGCGAAAATAGTTCAGTAATGTTCATTCGCTTGCCTATTATCTCAGGACGGGTGTGAATGTCATCTGTTCATCTCTAAGGATACATGTAAGAGACGTAAGCTTGTGGCCAAGGGAAATGTTTATAAGTAGAGAAAGCACCACGGCTACAAGGTAAGGAAAGGTTGCGCGAGGGTTACAATTAAAATTTCATATGATGACTTTGCCCCGCTACCATTTCCTGAGGAAAAGGCTTCAACTATGGGAATGTCCCAATCCTTTTTCGTGGAATGGCCTATACATTTGATTGAGCTTATTCCGGATCCAATAACACAGGTATATTCTTACATTTATTTGTGAATTACTTAATACCGTTTTGTATATTTAATGTTATTTCAAATGTTGTTAGGTGGATAAATGTTTAAAAAAGAAAAAAGGTCGTTTGAATTCTATGGATGATATAAAATCTTCTTCGACCACTCCAAATGAAATGGCATCCTTTTCGACATCTGATCCACTGCACGAGTTACAACTCCGACTAGAGAAAGATTCGAACTTTACTTGCTTCTTGTTTCAATTGACAAGAGATATCATAGGTGTGGATCATCCTATTGCGATGGATCAAATGGATGTCGGTGAATTATTGTCAAGAGAAAACATGGTCACAAACTGTTTGATGCAATTGTTCACCAAGTGAGTTTCCACTTAATTTTATAACCTATTTCAGATTATTTTTATATATAGTATGCATTCCATGTGCCTAGACTAACCAATGATGCATGATAATGTAAATTCTCTAGAGCTTTACATGATTTTGTTGAAAGGAATAACCAGAAGGGGATAGGGTTTCTCTCAGCTGATCATGTCACGGCACTAGGAAACACATATGAAGATAGGGTACACTACATTGCATGAAACTTGAAGGATCGGAATAAAGAAATTTATCTGGTGCCGTATCTTCAGGGGTAAACACTGTAAGTGTTTCTCTAATTTTTAAGAAACACTGATTTAAAGATTTGAGGTCATTAAATTTTTGGTTTGCAGTGGACATTGGATGCTTATAGCCATTAGACCGATTGCTGGTTTGATTCTTTACAAAACCCACAAAAAGAGGAGGCAGTATTATACTTATGGACGAGTGAGTTATATATATTAACTAATGATATAATGCATATATAATTTCTAATGCCAATCATATATACATATGACGTTGCTAATTATTTTTATTCCGCTTTCATTTTTATAGGGTGATGTTTAATTATCAAGCTTTCTTAGGATTGCCCAGAAATGTGCATATGCAACCTGAATAGATAGTAGTTAAGGTAAAATTGGTTCTTATTGAATTTTTTATTCAACGATGTGTTGTATACAATTGTATGATCTACTAACTCGTATACTAATATTCATTAGCATAAAAAGCAAACGTCTAACTGGGAGTGTGGCTACTATGTCATGCACTACATGTACCAAATCGCAATGAAATCCGACACATTGGCACTCGAAAAGGTATTTGATTTCTCATAACTTATTTGACTGTATTTCATTTTGCTACTCAATTACGTTTGAATTTATACTCTGTTGCAGTACTTCAAGCTCGACCGCACTCCATTAAGCAATGTGGATATAGATGCTATGAGAAAAATATGCGCTAGTTATATTGTGGAGCATTAGTCGTAGTTTATGGATAGTAATGAAACTTGTTGATATTATAGTTGTACAAATATGTTTTGCTATGCCCCTGTAATATAATAGCGATTTCAAGTTGTATCTTGGTGATATTTGTATTAATTTTAAACTTTTAGCAACAGCTTTTGCTTTTAAACCAGAGAAATTTCTCACTTTCTATCGCGGTTTGGGTCTGAATCTCAGACTAGAAAGTGGTCACTTTCTAACCGCCGTAGAAAGTGGTCACTTTCTATGGCGGTTTATAACTAAACCGCCGTAGAAAGTCACCATGAACCGCCGTATATAGAAAGTCCGCTAACTTTCTACGGCTGCCAGATAGATGGCGGTTCAAAAAGGCAAAAATCGCAGTTAAAAGCCCTTAAAAACCGCCATTGAAAGCCCTTTTTGTAGTAGTGTAAATATTATTTTTCATATGTATGTGCCTCCAGTGAAGAAAATTTCTAGTTCCGCCATTGGATCCTATGTATAATGTTTGCAGTAATAGAAAGAAGCCTCTTGACCACAATCTATCGCCCATGAGGATTCCCCTTACTACAAAAATACACGTTAGTGTTAGAGACCTTCGACCTCATTTCTTGAGGTTCTCGAAACTCCTCACTTCCAAAACTGCCAAACAACTAAAGAAATTCATGAAAAAATATTTAGATTGTAGTGGATCTATACAAAAACATGGCATAATTACTCCTCTTCCCATAACGGATTCCAGTTAAACAAACAAACGGTGCTAATTATCCCTTTTTGGATCATTTGCATCGGCTGGAGACGATCATTGGAATTGGTTTTTAGAGCTAGTTCCAATGAGGCAAAATTAGAAAAGATTCCAATCCAAAATCTTTAGCACAATTGGGCATTTGCACTGGTATTGAGAATCTAGATAAAACTGGTTCCAATTATCCGAATTTCAGTAGTGTGCCCTTTTAGTCAATGACCACTTTGTATTTATTAAAAAGTATAACTAAAGTGCTACTTTTGCTAAAACCTAGAGATATATCTGAAAATTGTGTAATGGTATAAGTAGTTAAAATTAATAAATGTGTAGATTAAGATGTTTCATATACTACAAATAAATTTAAGATTCCTTATGCAGTTTTGTATAAAGCAATTGGAAAAATAATTGCAAACAATCGTCGCACAGTATCTCATGCCCTATTCTTATTTTGAGTGGCGGTCTACTAATACAGTTTTCATCATCTCTTTCTAAGTATACTCAAAAAAATGAAAAAAGCTGCACACAAAGTGCACTGCTGTTGCATGATTGTTTGCAATTAATTGCCCAAAATGCTTTGAGTAAAGAACAAACAATCATTTCCCCTTATATATAGCACTCATCTCCCTCCCTCCATCGCCGTATTTATGTCTTTCATTTCATTTCATATTCATCATTCACTTCCTTTCTCTCCTTTCGCTTTTTTTCCTTAATCGCCACCGTCAATGGCAAGTGGCGGTGGTGGTTTGGGAGATCGTGACGATCCACTTTCTGTGGGGAGCTATTCACAGCTTCTTTTATCTAAGGATGTTGTGGTCGATCGATGATTTTGACACTGAAAATTGCTTCAATTTTGCTTCCTCCTTTCCTCTGATCAGAATGCTCCCAAAATGCTTTGCTTTGGCGATGATCATTTCAATTGAGAATAATGTGATTTGTTTTTTTGAGAAAGACAATACAAAGATTGCCCAGAAAATCGCAGGAATTACATGCAGCGATTCTTCTTCCGCAACTTTGACGACGACCATCAACGCCGCCGCTGGCTCGACCGCAAACGTCACCCCTTTGACGAGGTCAACTGTAAGTGATTATGTAATCTTAATAACACTGATACCATTATATCTTAATAACACTAATGCATAAATTAAACGTGAGTAATTGTATAAATTGAAGACCAGCAATATTATAAAGAAGAAAGAAGTTCTTAGAACTCTATAGAAAACCACAAATTATAATGAGAGAACTTCTTGTATTGTTTAATGATTAAGTTACAAATGTGCAGTTTCGCAACTTTTATACATGAATTAACGTACAGCCCTTGTACAACTAAAATGCACCACAAGTGCAAGTTATAAAGAACTCGTAACCAACTTTCGTGCCAAAATTGTATACACCTATGAAAAAGTAAACTTTATTTACATTAAACACTAAGCTTATTTAACTTAATAATGGTTATGTTGATCCTTTATTTTTGAAGAGGATGACAACTTAGCTGCTTTATGAACTAAGAAAATAATCGCAAATAAACCAGCTCGCATAGCTTGTTCAAGCTGCTTCTCAGCTTGCCCAAACTTCTTTCTTTGCTTTGATCTGCACAGACGATGAATCATTTTTCTCAAGCGGTTGCTTAGCTTGCTCAATTTGCTTCTCATTTTTCTCAAGCTGCTTTATTGCGTTATTCTTCAGTAATAAATGTGCTAAATGTTTGCTTTTTCATGGTTTGTGTTTTTGTTTGGAAAAAGAAATTGTGACACGGGCAGGGTTGTCAAGAAGAGTGAATGGTTGGAAGCTCAGGCTTAGGTAACAGCTATGGTGCTCCGGCGGTGGTGAAACAGAGGAATCGCAAGAGGACGAAAGTTACGAAACCAGCAGACGACTCAACCCAGACCACAACTCAGCATGCAAAGGGCCGCCTCCGACACAAACCCCAACAGACGCTTTTCCAAGATTGGTGGTTCATGACATACGATGCTAAATAGTAAATCCATTCATGTTTCGATGAAATTCCAATGAAACAGAATATCGATGTAAAATAGGAGAAGAGTGGGTTACTAAGTGAAAGAAGTCTATTAATAAATTAGGGGATTATATTGTATTATTTTTCTGATTACATCTGTTGCACTAAATAATTTTTCGTTATTTGGAAAATTAGTTTTTCAAATAGTATTATATTGGGAGAAAAAAACTCCAAATCATGTTAATTATCCTTACTCCACGGTAAAAAAGATTTAAAAAAAAAAAAGAATACTAAGGAATGAAAAATCAATTACTATTAATTGAAGCTGTAGCATGGCATTAAATATCGAAATTGCATAAAGTAATTTTAGGAAATATAGTTAAAAACATAATCTCAAATAATAAAATAATAGAAAAAAGAAAAAAAAAACAATGTCTCTTCCCAAGTTATTTATTTTTGTCTTTTTTGTTTCAAGACAGACTTCTTACTTTTACCTTTTAACTATAATAGTTACAACTATATAACAGGAAAAAAACAACACAAAAACAAGATACTTTCAAATATATCAAGTAGTTACTATGGAAATATCATACTAGTACATATACTTAGGCCCATAATCGGACGACTTCACGGGGCCTAAAACACTTAGGCCACGTGTGGTAATTCTGTTTGAACCTGAATTTGGATCTAAAGTTCAAAGTCAGGTTCAAACCAAGGTTTTAGCTTTTGTTTGGTATCTCAGCTTGAGTTTAGTTACTAAACAAGGTCCACGGTGGTGGTTTAAACTTAGACTTGAGTTGTTGTTTGGCAGCATTTTTAGATAGATTTCTGAAACATAATTAACAATTATAATTTAAATCAATATATTTGGTGTCTTTTTCCTTTGTTCAAAACTTTTTTCCTGTGTCAATTTTAAATAATGTTTTTTTTTATTGCAATTCTCTGAAAAAAAGAATTCGTCATTTTTTAAAAATGTTTTGTTTTTTGTGCCATTGTCTAAAACAGCTTTTTAGAGTCCTTTTAAATAAATTTCTTGTTTCGATGCGTCCTTTTAAGTCTGATTCCATTAATCTCCTCCCATTCCCCACCCTTGACAAGCAACAAAGCTCTACTTAAACTAATTTTCCAGTAGCAACCAACCATCACCCATCGGCTGTTTGGAGCCTCATTTTTGTAACTTTGGGCAAGTATCGACAAGAAGAATCGACTCCAGATCAGATGTCGAGCTGCAAATTTCAGATATCGATTTAGCATTCACCTGGTTTTTATAGACTACTGAATAGTAAGCTATTCTTTTAGCTTAGTATTCTCTTTTATTGTTTCATATCATTCCAGAGGTCCTATTTGTATGTTCTTTTGCAGTCAATTATTACCACATATGGCGAATATCACACGACTACTAGCAGAACACTTTAGAACACATTTCCTTCTGGAGCTAAGTTTACTCAGTTATGAAAGTTTTGTCGCTTTCCATGCAACCATTTTCTATTGTTATATTGGCAACCTTTTTGCTTATTTGACTGTTGATGTTGAAATTAAATAATAGCTTTGCGTAGGTAGCGATTGAAATCTATCTTGTCGAAATGTTTATAAACAATGCTTCTTGGCACTACTACAAAAAGGACTTTCTAGGGCGGTTTTTTAGGGTTTTTAATGGCAGTTTTTGGCATTTTTGAACCGCCATCTATCTGGCAGCCGTAGAAAGTTTACGGACTTTCTACGGCGGTTATCTTCAAAACCGCCGTTGAAAGTTAACTTTCCACGGCGGTTCCTAAGCGAACCGCCGTTGAAAGTTAACTTTGAACGGCGGTTTTGAAGATAACCGCCGTAGAAAGTTAAAAAATTTGTAAAAAAAAAATTTAATATTTTATTTTTTTCTCTACATTCAAAAAATATATCAAAATTAGTAGGAACAGCCTTAGAAAGGTTTTGATATATATATATATATATAGATATATATATTTCAACTTTATTCAAAATATATATATCAAAACTTCCATGCTAATATACCGAACAACCACCAAACTTCAAAAATTTTTGCTTGCATCCATCAAATTCTAATTAATTTAATCATTAACAATAAGAACAATATAATAATCACCGATAGAACACTAACCCGAATTTAATCATTCATCATCTCACCAAACCCGAATTTAACAATAATAATAAACCCTAGGCCAATCACAATAATCAAGTAACAATAAAATTTGTAAAGCTTAAATAAAGTTGAAACTATTCTATATTACCTTTTTTATAATTTGAAGCCCACAACAAAGACCGATTGTGGTGAAATTATGATGGGGGATTAACTCCAAGTGGTGGGTGATGGCCGATTAAGAAACCATATCCGGAGTTGGGTGATGGCGGATCTTGTTATCAACGCTACCGGAAGAACGACTTCGGGGGAAGACAAGAGAAAAAACAACGGAAAGAGGATGGGCGTCGGCAACGAGAGAATGCTTCGGTTTGCTGGAGATGGAAACAGGGGGAAGCTAGCTGCGGCCGGTTGGAGATGGAAACAAAGGGAAACCCTTAAAATTCAAAAAAAATCAAGTTTCCATGGCGGTTGTAATTGAAACCGCCATTGAAAGTAACTTTCAATGGCGGTTTCAATTACAACCGCCGTAGAAAGTCCATTTCTACTGCGGTTTTAATAAATCCGCCGTAGAAAGCCCGTAATTGTGAATTCCCGCCCGTTCCTCCATTCCTATTAATTTCTATTTTTGAAAATTAACCCCCAAATTTTTTAAAATTTAATAATAAATATGTATTTTACTATTTATCAATTTTATAGAAAAATTCATCATATTATTAATTATATGGTGGTTAGAAATACAACCGTCTAGAAAGGAACTTTCTACGGCGGTTAGAAATAAAACCGCCGTAGAAAGTACCCCTTTTTACAGCGGTTTTCAAAAACCGCCGTTAAAGGTACCCCTTTTTACGGCGGGTTTTGAAAAACCGCCGTAAAAAGTACCCCTTTTAACGGCGGGTTTCAAAAACCGCCGTAAAAAGTACCCCTTTTTACGGCGGTTTTTGAAAACCGCCGTTAAAGGTACCCCTTTTTACGAAACCCGCCGTTAAAGGTACCCCTTTTTACGGCGGGTTTTAAAAACCGCCGTAAAAAGTACCCCTTTTAACGGCGGGTTTCAAAAACCGCCGTAAAAAGGTGACTTTCTACGGCGATTTTATATAGAACCACCGTAGAAAGTCCGTACTTTCTTTTTAATTGCGGTTTTGGTCTTTCCGCCGTTAAAGCACCGCCGTAGAAAGTCCATTTTGTAGTAGTGTGGATTCCTGTGCACATGAAAAGATTGGTGTTCCCAGAAAATATAAAGGGTCTGCTGCTTTAATAGTATTGCAATTCCCTTCACTTAATTTGGTTCCTATGCTTAGTTTGCAGTTTCTCTCTCTCTCTCTCTCTCTTGCTTGCCACTTTGAAACATTGAAGTAGTTGGTATTTAATTTAGTTGCCTTTTATTAATCTATTGTGGCAAGTCATTAGTGATCTAAAGTTGGCTTCATTGGCAAGAAATACAATAATATCTAAATTAAATTCTGAAAGTTGTATTTTAACAACAATGGACTTTAAGAATCCTAAATTTCATTGAGGAAGTTCTTTTTGACTGATTGTTTTCTTGGCTATTAAGTACTCGTTTCTCATGTTTGGAAATCTGTATTCGTCATTATTTTCGGCAAGGACACAGTAAAAAGTATAAACAAATGTATATTAGCTTGCTCATTTATAGTGATGCAGAAAAGGGTTTTAACACCTCTCAATTAAAACATGTTTTGTAATACCAGGTTTAACTAATTATGTACAAAAACAGGTGTGAAAAATGGGTTTTTCAAAACCTGTTTTAGTAAAACAGGTGTAGAAATTATTTTCTAAACCTGTTCAAGGAAAAGAGATTTCCATAATTTTTACTTTGAAAACCATGTTTAACAAAAACGGGTTTTAAACTTATTTTCTAAACCTGTTCAAGGAAAAGAGATTTCGATTAATTTTTTTGCAAAACCTTTTTTATTAATACATGTTTGAAAATTATTTTCTACACCTATTCCTCAAAAACAGACGTCCATTTTTTATTTTTTTTTCAAACCTTGCTTTACTAAAACCGGTTTTGAAATTATTTTCTAAACCCGTTCCCAGAAAATAGATTTCGTTAACTTTTTTTTTTTCTAAACCTTTTTTACAAAACAGGTTTGGAAATTATTTTCTAAACCTATTCCTGAAAGATAGAATTCGATTATTTTTTTCCTTTCAAAACAAGTTTTACTAAAGCTGATTTTGAAATTATTTTCTAAACCTATTCCCAAAAAATAGATTTCATTAACTTTTTTTTTCTAAACCTTTTTCACTAAACAACTTTGGAAATTATTTTCGAAACCTATTCCTGAAAGACAGATTTCAATTATTCTTTTCTTTCAAAACCCGTTTTACTAAAACCGATTTTGAAATTATTTTCTAAACCCGTTTCTTGTTCCTAAAAGACAGATTTTGATTTTTTTTTCTTTCAAAACCCATTTTACTAAAACCGGTTTTAAAATTATTTTCTAAACTTTTTGTCTTAAACATATTTTACTAAACATGTTTGGAAATTATTTTCTAAACTCGTTTCTTGTTCTTGAAAGTTAAATTTTGATTTTTTTTTTAAAACCCCGCTTTACTAAAATCGGTTTCGAAATTATTTTCTAAACTTGTTCCCAAAAAATAGATTTCATTATTATTTATTTTCTAACCTTATTATTATTATTATTATAGAATTGATAGTAAGAATGAAAATAATTTTTTTGGAAAACAACTTCCTTTATATTAAAAGATTCATCCTTTAAATAATACTTATAACTCATGGTTGTTAACCATAAATATTTACCCTTAAATGAAACCATCTGCTTATACTTTGTCTTTATTTTTCAGTTTTTTTTTTTTTTAAAAGAGAATACTTTATCAATATATACAGTAGTTGAAGAGAACGCTCAGAAAAGCATACAAAAAAACCCTCCAAAATCTTCCCGCAAAAACTACTTAGAACGAAGAAAAATTTCATGCGCCAGATTATGATAATGGACACACGATGCTATTATTTCTCCCGCACTTCTCCTCAATCCAGCATCGTGGTGTGATGTGCTTCTTATACATATATATAACCCTGTCTCAACCCTTACTATAGGTAGTTTCCATCGGTTCTCCTTCATCAAAGGTATTCTCTGTTTTCCCCCTCTATTTGTTTGCTAAACCATGTTTGGATCAACTGTGATTCTTATTTTACTTGATTGGATGCATGAGTTGAATTTGTGATTTGTTTACTCAGTGGTATTAGTTGGCTCTGTTCTTTTCCATTCCATTTAAGGAAAAGTATTACTTTTTTCTCAAAAACATTACACAAAGAAACAACATCATTTTTACTAAATTCACAATTCAAATTTTAAAATTCCCACTAAATCTCCACTCACATAAATTCAAAAAAAAAATAATCATTACATTTTTTTTTATCTTTCCTACACAAATCCCCAAAAGAAATTCCCTCCAAATAAATTTCTTTCCTAACTAAAAAACTTCCTATCCAAGTAACTAAGAGAACAGAGCCTTTATATTTGGGAATGGGTCACTGAAATATTGTTGGAAACAGTGTATATATACGATATACGCTTTCAAGATGTTCGATAATTGCCTCAATGGAAGATGCTTGTGTGTTCCTTGTACTCTTTGGATGTTTTACACACTATTTTTAGACGTTTTTAAAGATGTGAAATTGACAGCTCCATCGATCTTTTGGTTCTTAAAGGAAAGTTCAGAATATTGACTTGGTAATATACAATTCAGCTTGAGAAACATTGAAAGATTTGCTAAATTAGTTGAATGATGACACTTACTGATTCGTTTCTCAAAATATGTAGGAGTTGAGAGTTTTTAAAACATGAAAAAGACCTGGCTTACGGTTTGAAACTCCTGATAGGTGCTACACTCTATGTTTTTTTTTTTTTCCAAAGACTTTACTGCCCCCCCAGCTTCTTTTGCAGCTAAGACTGTAGACATTATGCTAAGCAGAATCTGATGTTCTGCATATGCAAAGATTCAGTTTAGGATGCCCTTTGCTGTCGATTGATCAATAAGTACTTTGTAGCTGGTAGTTTCCTTTATTCGGGTTATCTATCTAGGTGAAAAATGAAGCTGGTACTTGTCGTTAACTTAGTGCTTTGCTGTTGGTATATATATATATATATATATATATATATATGTATATATTATATATAAACTGAACCATGTACTTACGAGTTAAGTTAACAGAGCATAAAGATAATTTTTTGACTCCTTCCAAATTCACTCTTGACAGATTCTTCTGACTCTACATCAGTTACCAAGCTTTCAATTTTTATATCATCTCATGCTTTGTATTTATTAAATGATATATTGACTCGATAAATGGATCTCTATAACTTCTGTATTGTTGCATGACTTATTAGCTTTCTTATTGTTTGTGGATCACTTTTATTTCCCCCTTTTCAGTTTCTGTTCATTTGTGTGAAATTGTATTCTGTTGAACATTTAGCATATTGATTATGTAGAATGGTGGATAGATAACTTAGTTGCTAACGTGCTGAAAACTAATCCCCTTTTGTATACAATGGAACAGGATTGGCGATGTTACTCAATCACAGATATGGTTCAGCGAGTCATTTTTGTTGTTATGTACAGAATCCCTTAATCAACTATAAGTCCTCCTTGATAATTAAGCATATGTAAGGTTTCAGTTGTGGATTCTTTTATAGAGCAATCTTTAGAGTTTCTTGCAGTGAAAATCGTCATGAATGCACAAGTTTACTTTTTTTGCATCTCTTGCTTGACCAAGTTTTGCATAGATAGCTGCAATTGTGGGGGCTTTATAAATCATAGTTGGTTCTAAATCATAGTTTAAAGCTCCGTTTGCGTTCCTTTTTGCATTCTTTTTACTAGTGTGTTGTATAGCAGCCTCTGTAGACATTACTATACTTTAACTACTATTACTTTCATGTTTTTTTGTGGTGGTGCTTGGGTTTTGTATAATGCAATCTGGAGAATTCGTGGAGATCTTCAATTCATCTTGTGAAAATACTTGCTCCCTTGTGATAATAATTTCATTACTTGAAGGTATTCAGTACAGATGTAGCCCCAGATTTTGATGCTAATTAGTTTTTTACTAGATAACATCTTAGCTCCACATCTTGTTTTAACTATCTTCATTTAGTACTGAACATGTCTTTGAGATCAGAGCAATTGCAGATGTTTCTAGCTCATGAAAAGTAATCTCTCTTTTTCTTTGAGGTTTTGGAAGAAGGAACTAATTACCCCATGTATAGGCAATGGGGTAGGTTTCTTATTGGTCTAGGTGTGTTCAAGAACCAACTGGGTCTGTGTGTCCCTGTCGTGTGTGCACTGTATTTCTTTCTCTTGTTATTCTTTCGCACTTGCCTACATTATATATTCAGTTGGAAGCTGTGAAGGACCAAAGACGTGAATGTTGCAAGCGCTTGGTATAATTAAATCTAGAGGAAGAAGAGTGTTTGTGGAAAGTTGAAGCTGCAACTAGTTCGAGAAAAAATTATCCTTCCAAATCCCCTGGGCAGTGATCAGAAGCATTTTTTTAAAGCAGCCCTAGCTTAATGGTTTACTTCATTAAAATTCCAGTTTTTCAATTTCAACTCTTCAGCATTAGATGCATGCTTTTTGCATTTCCATGCATGTCGCCATGGCCATTCCTACTAAAAAAAGGGTCCGGTTCGATAATACAAATTTGGGCCCTTTTATATTATCGTAAATGTGTATGTGTGTGTGTGTGTATCTATCCTATATAATAGAAACTAACATAGGTTTGATGTGAGAATGCCATGTGGCTGCCACATATATTTAACATTTAATTATGTTAAGACTGCCACATAATCACATTATTACCTCCAAATGCCACATGGCTGCCACATCAACATATAATTTAGTTGAATTATTCATATGAATGCCACATAATATTAATATTTATCTCATTTAAAAGATAACATTTTTCCTTGCCCCTTTAACTTCTTAAGTTATTTTTTAAAATTTCTATATTCAATAACCTTCAATTTTAAGAGTATTTCTTTTGAACTCTTTGTATTCCACTTATATATGTTATATGCATATATACATATTATATATATATATATATAATTACAAAAGTATCGTATATATATAAAAATATCTTCCATATTCCTTAGTCAAATATATATATATATATATAAATATATATATCTCTTCCATATTCTATATTTTATATAACTTATATAGAGCTTAAGTTAAGCATATTTGTAAAATATTAAACGTTTTATAATGAAAAATAAGTTTATTTTGTTATTAATAAATATAGTATTAATTAAATAATTTTTTAGGAAAGACACATGCTTATATTTATGTAATGGTGAGTGAAATATAATTATTATATAATTTTAATTTATTTTTAATTTTGTGACTTTTCCTATACTAAAAGTTTTAAATATCATTAAAAGATATTGTTTATATTATGATTATATTTATATTTTTCACATCAACTTCCCTATTAACATACTATTAGTAAATGATGAATTATTTGAAAACTCTTTATAATTCTCACAAAAGAAATGAAGAGGCACTTTATTTATCACTTTAAAATGTATATATATGTTCAATCCATTGAAACCAAAATCACACACAAGTTTCTTCTTGCTTAGAGTCCTTATGTGCATGTCTAATTCGAATATATTTTTGTTTAGAGAAATTTCAAGATGCATGTTTTTAATGAATTTTTTCAATCTCTTCAAATTGGCAGGTTTATATATGTTCTACTCCAACTAAAAACAATGTCCCTATCCAACGCTACGAAATATGTCTCCAGGTTTACCTCATCTAACAATGGAGCTTCTCATGCCCATCGACGTCTACATACAACACGCATCAGATTCATTCAACAACTTGGTTAATCTTCATAAGAAGAAGAAGACTAAAGAAGTTAAGAGTCGATGTGAAGAGGTGAGGGAAAAGGAAGAGAATAGAGTAGGTGTGCCAATTTCATATTTGGGAAAAATTTTAAAGTATTTATGTGATATTTAACATATGTTCTTGTTTTCCACTCTGTATTTATAATAAATTGACTTTATCAATAATTTTAATTTTTTTACACATTGTTATATGATCACACAATAATATTATTGAACATTCACCAAAGAGTTAAAATGAAACTTTTCAATCTTATCATTTCAGACTTGGATTATATTTAGTCTAAGTCGGTAACACACGTAACTTTGTATTTAGTGTCAAAGAGTTAAAATAAATAATTTTAGACCTAGATTATAACTTAAACAAAGAGTTAAAAAATATATATATATATTTTACACTTAAATTCAAATAATCACTATAACTTAATACTATTATTGGGCAAATGTCATGCACAGCATAACATGCCCCATCTAGTATATATATATATATATATATATATATATATTGTTCATAAGTCTGAATTTTAAGATGATTGATTGATAAATTAAGGCTGAATTTTAAGACATAAGTCCCACGTACAGATTCTAGCCAATTATTAATTAAAAGAAAATAATTGAACGACATATATTTTGATATATATATACAACAAATAAATACTCAAACTAATCAATTTCTAAAACTAACAATTTAGATCAGCATAACTTCTTTATATCACATTATTACAACAACGAACGGAAGAAAAGTATATATTACCTAGTGATACAATTGTAAGGTAATAAAGTTGGAAGAACAAAACGAAGTATTGACTTTGATGTTGAGAATTTTGAATCCAAAAAATAATAAGAAACTGAATCAATATAAACCAAACTAAATCGCACACACACAATTAGGCGGTGGACCAAAACAGCCATAAGGCTTTTCCGTTTTACTCTGTATTTTTCTCCGTGATTACAATGACAACCCAATGCATGTATTTGTTGGCTAAATTATCTCTGAATCCTACACTGATTCAGATTGCAACTATTTTCTAAAATAATTAGATTTCCTAAAACAAATACGAAACTAAACAGAAAACTTAAATTGGATAGAAAATTAAAAAAAATAAAAAACTTAGATTAATCACAAGGGAGGAGAAAATACATGTACATATATATATATATATACAAATAATTATTTAAAAAATTAATAATATATATATAATAATGGGGCCAATGGGGCCCCACAAATTTGGGGGCCCTGCACCGTCGCCCATGTGAGACGTGTGCAGGGCCGGCCCTGCATGTCGCAATCTAGTATTTGTCATCTTATTCTCTTCATTTGTTATTGCCGTGTAGGATCTGCATCCCTGGTCCAATTGGAAAGGAGCACGCTAATCTTTGGCCAAGGATTGCAAGTGCTGTTAATGCTATTGTTTAATGTTGCGCGTTTAAAAGAAGTTTTAGCTTAATGGTTATTTGTTTTAGGTGTTTGAACATGTGATATTTTTTTTATATAGATAATTGATTTATGTAAGTGAGTTATGATTCTTTTCATTCAAGTGAAATCTAAAGATTGTAAATTGAATGTGGTCATTTAAAATTAATTTTTTTCTATAAAAAATTAAGAGTTTTAACACCTGTTTTTAGTCAAAATCAGTTTTAAAAGTACTATTTGTAAGACCTCTTATAGCTAAAAACTGGTTTTAAAGCTTACATCTAAAGTCGGGTTATAAAATAGGTTTTAAAAATTGAATTTCTTTTAAACCTGCTAATTTTTAGACTGGTTTTAATTGCATTTTTCACACCTGTTTTATAATTTGTTTTAAATTTCCATACTTTGCATTTTATAATTGGGTTTAATGTGCATTTTTCACACCTTTGGCTTTTAACTTGTTGGAAAAATGAAAAAACTGGTTTCATTACTACTTTTAACACCTGTTCCAAAACAGATTTTATTTCTACTTTTAAAACCTGTTTCAAAATAGGTATTGTTTCTTACTGATTTTAACACCTGTGATTGACTTTTAACATCTAGAGCTATCACAGCAATTCAAAAATAGGTGTTAAAGGCCCTAAAAAACTGTTGTTGAAACCAAATTTTGTAGTAGTGTTTTAAGTGTTTGAGTTGGCTCTTTTTCTATTTCATAGTGATGCACATATGATTCCCTTATTTTTCTCCCCTAGTACGAGTAAAGGCTGCACTTTGTGCATTCCACGGTACCTAGTATTTATAGAACACAAACATGTATGTGTGTAATAAGTCATAAATCAAGATTGAAACCGATATGTTTACTAGTTAATTTTCTTTTGTATGATCGTGAAGAAACACATTCTCCAATTTCTATAAATATGCTCAATATAGATATTGTGTTTGGTTATTGCAATATGATTAAAGATTAAAATTGTATGTAGGAAACTAGTATCTCGAAGTTTGGAAAATTTACTGAAGAGGAAAACAAAGGGCTTTAATGAGTTGTTAGGTTGAAGGATGAATTTGATTGAAAAAAAACTCTTGATGTCATGCTGGAAATATGTTTCTGCGGTGGAACTTGTTTTAGTTCTTGTTTGGGTTTTACCAAATAGATTGGAAGTGAAACAAAAGATTATGAATGAGAGCCTTATGATTTAAGAGTTTTATTGAAATAAAAGAAAATTAAAAAAATTATATCTTTTTAAAGATTCAAAATAGTTTTTTGATTTATAATACTGTTGATATTCAACCTAAGCTTGGGCAATCTCCTTTTTCTTTCAAAATTAGTTTGTCTTCCAAGCTGCTGACTACTTTGTCTTGTGAATATGTGCAGCTATAGCTACTTGTTCTGGTTAGTGATTGATTTGTTATCTGTGGATTGCTTTAGGATTTTGTCAAGAGGCAAGCTTGTTAGGTTGTCAAGAGACTAGAAGTTAGGTTGTTTTGTAGCCTTGTAGGTATTTATTTTCGAACTAAAATTGGATTTGTATATAGTGCTATTGATAATTAATTTGTAGGTATTTATTTCACGAGTAACGAGATAAGATACAATAAATGTTATGTGTGACATGTATGGGTTTATAAGATTCGTTACATTATTCCATAATTGTAATGATTCCATAATTGTAATGAATACTTTTACTAAAATTTGGTGATTCAATTTAGTACACAACCTATTAGCGGTAACAATTGTGTTTGGTGACTATTTTGTGACCATTTTCTCATCACCAAAGATGGTGACCAGTTTGGTTCTTGTCACCAAGGATGGCGACCAATTTGGTTATGGTCACCAAATCAAACCATTGGTGACCAGAAAAAAGATGGTCACCATTTTACTTTCAGTGATCGACATTCTGTGACAAATTGGTGACCAAATTTTTCTTAGTTTTGTATAAGACATTTTGGAAAAATAATTGCAAACAATCGTCGCATAGTATCTCCTTCCCTATTCTTATTTTAACTAGCGGTCTATTAATAAAGTTTTAATCATCACTTTCTAAGTATACCCAAAAAAAATGCAAAATATGCACGCAAAGTGCAGAGCTATTACACGATTGTTTGCAATTATTTGCCCAAAATACTTTGTACAAAACTGCATAAGGAATCTCAAATTTGTGCAATATGATGACAAACAAACAACGTAATTGAAATTGATAATTTTAGTATAAAAGAGTTACTAAAATCATGGAGGTTTTTTCAAAAATAATACTAGAGTGATAATAGACATCTCAACTAATTCATTGACAAATTATTTGATATTAATAATTGTATCATAATAACGTAATTATTGAATGCATGCTATGTGAGTTGCTACAAAAAAAGTTATGATAATTAGTTAATATGTCTATCATACTCATAAGATGTCTATTCACAGCTTCTTTTATCCGAGGATGTTGTCGTCGATGATTTTGACGCTGAAAATTGCTTCAATTTCCCTGCCTCCTTTTTCTCTGATCAGAACACTCCCAAAATGTTCTTATTTGGCGATGATCATTTCATTGGAGAAGAATGTGACTTGTTTTTCGAGGAAGTCATACCAAGATTGCCTAGAAAATCGCCAGAGTTACACGCAGCGATTCTTCCTCCGCAACTTTGACGAATAGCCCCTGGCACGACTGCCAACGTCACCCCTTTGACGAGGTCAATTGTAAGTGATTATTTAATCCCAATAACACTGATACCATTTTATGTTTTTTTCCATGAGGTTTGGTTACCTTTTATCTTTAAGCTCTGTTCTCTTGTGGCTTTGGTAGAAGAAATTTTATTAGAGGGAAGTTTTTTTTTTGGAGGGAAGTTTTTTTTGGGAAATTGTGTAGGTGAGAGATAAAAAAGTGTAATGATTGTGTTTTTTTTTTAATTATGTGAGTAGGTATTTAGAGGGAATTTTAAAATTTAAATTTTAAATTGTTGAAAAAGTAAAGTTGTTTCTTTGTGTAAAGTTTTGGAAAAAAAAAGTGATGATTCTCTACCAAAGCCACAAGAGAACAGAGTAAGTAATTGTAGACATTGAAGATCAACAATATGAATCCTTCTTGATCACGTCTTAGCTCACATAAACAAGAAAGAAGTTCTTTGAACTCTAGAGAAGATCACAGATTATAATGAGAGAATTTCTTGTATTGCTTAATGATTAAGCTACAAATGTGCAGTTTCACGATTTTTATACATGAATAAACGTAGATCCCTTGTACAACTAAAACCTGTGCAAGTTATAAAAACTCCTAACCAACTTTCGTGCCAATATTGTACACAACTATGATTAAGTAAACTTTGTTTACATCAAACACTAAGCTTATTTAACTTAATCATGGTTGTGTTGATCCTTTATTCTGGAAGAGAATGTGTAGAATTGACAGAATTGCAGCAATATTCAAGCAAGAAACACTAAGCTAAGAACAAATGAAGAGAGGAGTGAGAGAATTTTCTGAACTTCTATTAATCGAAGAAGAAGAAAAAATGGAAAAGCTGATTACAATAATCACCTACTGCTTATTTATACAAGTTCCTGAAGCTAAAGACTACAGATCATACAATGCACATCAAGTGCAGCTAATCTAATCTCTAACTGAATTTCCCTCCAAAAACAGCAACTTGACAGCTTAGGAGATGACAGCTGTACTCCATTAACTTAAGCATGCTCTTAAGCATGATCCAAAAATATCTAATGAGATCTGACAGCTCATCAAGGTGGATCACGTTTCAATTGGATTTGATCTGCTGAAGGAGGCTTACCACAGCTACCAGTGTTGCTCCTCAGCTTCAGGTTCTGTTGCTTCTGTGAGCTCAGCTTAGAGCCTTCTGTATGGTCATTCGGATGGTCATTCTGCACACCCCCCTCAAGCTGAGCTGGATTAAAGGTAATCAAGCCAAGCTTGGAACTGAGAAACAAAAACTGAGGAGAATGAAGACTCTTGGTGAAAATGTCTACCAGCTGAAGCTTGGATGGAATGTAAAGAGCATTAATCAATCCTGCTTTGTGCTGGTTTCGAACAATATGGAATCAATCTCCAGATGCTTTGTTCTCTCATGGAAAATTGGATTGGCAGTGATGTACAATGCTGCCTGATTATCACAGTAAAAGGGGATTGGAAATGTGATAGGAACTGCAAGGCTCTTCAGAAGGTAACTGATCCATTGTAATTCACAAACTGTGGAAGCCATGCTTCTATACTCAGCTTTAGCAGAAGATTTAGAGATAGTAGCCTGTTTCTTAGACTTCTAGGAAATCAAAGAATCCCCAAGAAACACACAGAAACCAGTAAGGAACCTTCTTGTCTTCTTGCAAGCGGCCCAATCTGCATCTGAATATGCAGTCAATTGGGAAATAGGCTTTGCTGGATAGAACAAACTCTTGTCAGGGCTCCCTTTCAGAAATCGAAGAACATGTAAGGCAGCATCCCAGTGATTCTGTTTTGGAGCATTGACATATTGGCTCAGTTGCTGTGTAGCATGAGCAAGGTCTGGTCTGGTGAAGCCAAGGTAGAGGAGCCTACCAATGAGCCTGCGGTACTGCTCAGGATCACCAAATAGAGGAGATGAATTATCCTCCAACAGAAGAGCAGGGATCATAGAAACTATGACTGGCTTGGCATCAGCAAGACCAGAATCCTGCAGAATATCATTAGCATACTTGCTTTGATTCAGAGAAATACTAGAAGTCGACCTTGCAATTTCTACCCCAAGGAAGTATTTTGCAGATCTGAGGTCTTTGATGGTGAATTTGTCATGCAGGAACTTCTTAACTTCAGCAATTGCAGCTTCTGAAGAACCTGTAATTAAGAGATCATCCACATAAACTAACAAAAATAGTTGCAGGTCAGATTTGTTGATGATAAAGAGATAGTGATCGTGTTCACACTGCACAAATCCATAAGCTATCAGGCTTTCAGTAAGCTCATGATTCCATTGCCTAGAGGCTTGTTTAAGACCATACAAGGACTTCTTTAGCTTACAAACTTGTCCTTCATAAGCTTTGCTGTATCCAGGAGGAGGTAACATATAAACCTCATTTTCCAAATGGCTATGCAGAAAGGCATTATTCACATCCATTTGTTGCAAGGGCCAATTAAAGGAAGCTGCCAAAGCAATGAGAATCCTGACAGTCACCACCTTAACAACAGGAGAGAATACCTCATAATAATTTTCCCCTTCAATCTGAATATACCCCTTGGCCACTAGTCTGGCTTTAAACTTGTCAATCGAACCATCTGGTAGTCTTTGACTTTAAAAACCCATTGAGAACCAATGGCTTTCTTACCAACAGGTAATGAGGTGACATCCCAAGTTTCATTAGCTTCAAGAGCCTGCAACTCTTTCTGCATAGCATTTTCCCATTCAACATGACCCTTTGCCTGCTTATATGAACAAGGCTCATAGATATGTGATATGTTAGCTAAAAAATTCATGTGTGCAGATGAAAGAGTGAAATGCACAACATCAGATGCTTGAGAGATTAAGGGAGTTGGTGATTTGTGAGTGGGAGGCAGAACAAAGTCCTGCATCCATTGGGGTGGCTTTCTGACTCTAGAGCTGTGTCTAAGAGGAATGAGATGTACAGGATGAGGAGATTCAGGCTGAGGATCAGGAGACTCATTTGCAAATAAATTGGATGCTGACACATAGGAAGAATCTAAAGTACTAGATGATATTGGAGATTGATCAGTGGGAATGGATATGGATGTTTTTAAGAGAGAATCAGCAGTTATGGATGACCGAGAAGATCTAAAATCAAAATCTAGCATTGGATTAAAAATAGGTGCTGCTGACTTCGAAGGAGGATCTGAACAACTGACAGTTTCTGCATAAGGAAATGTAAACTCGTGAAATGAGACATCCCTTGATACAAAAACCTTGTGTTCTTCTAGACTATAGAGTTTATACCCTTTTTGACCTGGGGGATACCCTATCATAATGGATTTGATGGATCTAGCATCAAATTTATCTTTATGAGGAACATTGTTGGTTGCAAAGCATAAACAACCAAAAGTTCTAAGATTTTGAAGAGAATGAATTGATCCATGAAGAATCTTAATTTCCATTGTAAGATGGAAGAAGGTAACCTATTCAGAAGGTGTGTGGCTGTAAGTATTGATTCTGCCCAGAATTTCTTTAGCAAGGAAGATTGAAACATAAGAGACCTGGCTATCTGCAAAAGATGTTGATGCTTTCTCTCAACAACACCATTTTGCTGAGAGGTGTAAGGACAGGATTTTTGATGAATGATGCCGAGTTCAGAGAACAAAGTTTGACAAGAAGAATTTGTAAATTCTGTGCCATTATCTGTTCTAATAACCTTGACAGAAGTTTGAAACTGATTTTTAATCAAATTGAGAAAGTTAGAAATGACAGAATGAACTACACTTTTCCTCTTAAGAAAGTATGTCCAAGTGGTTCTGCTGTAGCCATCCACAATAGTAAGAAAGTAAGAGCAGCCATTTATTGAAGGTTTAGAATATGGACCCCAAACATCCATGTATACAAGATCAAAGCACTTAGTAGTATGAGTAGGGCTTACAGGAAAAGGAATTCTATGCTGCTTAGCTAGAGGACAAACAGTACAGGGATGAAGTTTACAATGATCATAAGAAATTGGCAGATTAAGCTTGTTCAGAACATCAAATGAAGAACGTCCTAATCTATAAGGCCACAGGTAAGCTTCCTGAAAGGACAGCACTTCTTTTGGTTGCAACTGATGCAGATTTGCTACTAATGATGACTCATAGGACTTTATGACTTCAGGTTTAAAGGAATTCTGATCAAGAATGTAAAGTCCTTTGACTGTTCTTCCCACTCCAACTACTTTCCTAGTATGTTGCTCCTGCAGTAGGCAAAACTCAAGATGAAATAGAAATAGGACTTTAGCTATGGCTGCACACTTTCTAACAGATAAGAGATTGAATCTAAAAGAGGGAATATGTAAACAATCTCCAAGAAGCAAATGATCATACAGGTGTACCCAACCAGAATGAGATACTGATTTGATTGTACCATCTGGAAGACACACAGGAGTGAAACTAGCTACTGATTTCATGTTTTTGAGAAATGATGGATTAATGCAAACATGACTTGTAGCACCCGTATCAATAATCTATGAGTCTTTGTTGATATAGTCAGAAAAGGGAGAGATGAAAGGAGAACACATACCTGCAAACTCCCCAATATAAGTGAGATTGATAAGATTAGTAGAAAAATGAGCATTTGTACTGCTACTAGCTCCAGAGTTGTTCCTTCCTTGCATCATCTTACTCAATTCTCTCTGCAAGACATTTGCAATAACTGCTTCCAAATTAGAATTCCCCTGAGTTTCAGAAAAATCCAAAGGAGTTTCCAAAACATTCACTGCATGGGCATTCGGAGCCACATTGCCATTCGGAGCCTTTCCTTTATCACCTTTCCACCAATCTACATATCCTACAATTTTGAAGCAGGAATCCTTTGAGTGACCTTCTCCTTTGCAGAAATCACACTTAAAGCCATTCATCACCTTCTTCTTTCCAACATTTCGACTGGATGAAGCAGTTGGAGCATGTCTAGCTGCAGATCCATCCACTTGAGAGTTAACCATCAGTGCACTATTCTCATTAACAGCAAAATAGGTGGATCCAAGTTGTCCTTTCCTTTCTACTGTCTGAACCATAGAATATGCCTGTCCAATAGTTGGCCACGGATCCATCATAAGGATCTGATTCTTCACAGCATCCATAGATTCATTCAAGCCAAGCAAAAATTGCATAAGCTTGTTATTCTTATCCATATCCTGAACTCCTTGATTCTGTTGACATCCACATTCTGGAATGCAAGAGCAAGGAGGCAGTGGCTTCAAAGTTTCAAGCTCATCCCAGAGCCTCTTCAATTTGGAGAAGTATCCAACCAAATTCATGTTTCCTTGCCTCACAGAGGCAATATCCCTCTGAATTTGGTAGATCAAAGGTCCATTTGTTCCTCCAAACCTTTGCCTTAGATCATCCCATAGATCCTTAGCTGTTGATGAGAACATGAATCCATCCACCAAACTCTTAGAGATGGTGTTGATTATCCAAGAAGACACCATATCATCAGTAGTTTTCCAGAGTTGGTAAAGCAGAGAATTGAAACCAGGTGATTTAACACTTCCATTAACAAAACCTAGTTTTTTCTTTGCTCCTAATGCCAAAGTCATAGCTCTAGTCCAGATCACATAATTGAACTCTGTGAGTTGAAAAGTAACTAGGATCAAACCTGGGTGATCTGATCCATGAAGTGTCATAGCCTCTGTAAGTTGAGACTCCAACCAATTTGCCTGATCCATTCCTCCATTTCTAGTAGTCGAATTGTTTTTGGAATTCTCTAAACTTTCTGCCATTACGAAGCTTGCGTTTCAATTTATTTGCTACAAATTATAATATCAGGATCTAATTGATGCTAGAACTGCTCTGATACCATGTAGAATTGACAGAATTGCAACAATATTCAAGCAATAAACACTAAGCTAAGAACAAATGAAGAGAGGAGTGAGAGAATTTTCTGAACTTCTATTAATCGAATAAGAAGAAAAAATAGAAAAGCTGATTACAATAATCACCTACTGCTTATTTATACAAGTTCCTGAAGCTAAAGACTACAGATCATACAATGCCTATCAAGTGCAGCTAATCTAATCTCTAACTGAATTTTCCTCTAAAAACAGCAACTTGACAGCTTAGGAGATGACAGCTGTACTCCATTAACTTAAGCATGCTCTTAAGCATGATCCAAAGATATCTAATGAGATCTGACAGCTCATCAAGGTGGATCACGTTTCAATTGGATTTGATCTGCTGGAGGAGGCTTACCACAGCTACCAGTGTTGCTCCTCAGCTTCAGGTTTTGTTGCTTCTATGAGCTCAGCTTGGAGCCTTCTGTATGGTCATTCGGATGGTCATTCTGCAGAATGACAGCTCACCTGCATTATGAACTTAGAAAATACAGTCGCAGATAAATCAGTTCGCGTAGCTTGTTCAAGCTGTTTCTCAGCTTGTCCAAGTTGCTTTGTTGCTTTATTCTGCACAGAAGATGAATCATTTTTATCAAGCAGCTGCTTAGCTTGCTCAAGCTGCTTTCTTGCATTATTCTTCAGTAATAAATGTGCTAAATGTTTGATTTTTTACTATTTGTCTTTTTGGACAGAAAAAAAAATTGTGTCAGGGACAGGGTTGTCAAGAATAGTGAACCGGTTGGAAACTCCGGCTTAGGTAACATCAGTGGTACTCCGGCGGTGATGAAACAGAGGAATGGCAAGAGGACGGAAGTCACGAAACGGCAGACGACTCAACTCCGACCACAACTAGGCATGCAAAGGTCCGACTCCGTCACAAACCCAAATAATCGATTAAATTCCAAAGAAATAGAATATCAATGTCAAATATGAGAAGAGGGGATTACTAAGGAAAAGAGGGCAGAAAGATAAGATGTTCAGGGGAGAAAAGAAAGATGTTTCGATGGAAAGTGAAAGGCTATAAAATTTCCTACGTGGCCATAAATGTAAGGCTGGCAATCTTTGACACGACACGAAAACCTGACAGGAACCCGACATGATATAAGCGGGTTAGAGTTGAGCCTTAGTGGGTTTACGGGTTATATGGGTCGACCCGAATAACACAAATAATTAAATGGGTAAGATTAGGGTTGAGAAAGTCGACCCGAATAACCCGAACTCAATACGAGAAATTCATACTACAACACGAAAATACGACACGAACCCAACACGAACATGAAATGTTCGTGGGTTAAATGGGTCAACAAGAATTACATAAATAAGTAAACAGGTAAAGCTAGGGTTGAGGGGTGTCAACACGGTAACCCGCTACCCGAACCCGATAACCTGGGCCCGACACGAATTGCTACCCCTACATAAATGTGTTAGTTAGAGAATAAGAATTGAGAGTGTAACGTGGGATAAATTATTTTGTGCAATAGTTGTACCACTTATAATGGTATAGCTTGAGACATTTAGGGGATGAAACTGTATTTGACTTGGAAATCTATTAATAAAATATGGAGATCATAATTTTATCTTTAATCTTATTGGAATGATACTATTTTATGATTATATCGGTTGCATTGAATAACTTTTCGTTATTTGGGAAAATAGTTTTTCAAATAGTATTATGTTGGGGCAAAAAACTCCAAATCTTGTTAGTTATCCTTACTCGACGTAAAAAAAAAATTTAAAACAAAAGATAATACTAAGGAATGAAAAATCAATTACTATTAATTGAAGCAGTGGCATGGCATTAAATATCCATATTGCATCTTTAGTTAAAACTTAAAAACATAATCGCAAATAACAAAATAATAGAAAGAAAACAATTTCTCTTCCCAAGTTATTCATTTTTGTTTTGATTTATGTTTTTCCAAAACATCCTTCTTACTGTTACATTTTCAACTATAATAGTTGCAATTATAACACAGAGGAAAGAAAACACAAAAACAACGTTACTTTCAAATATATATCAACTAGTTACTATGGCAATATCTGTGAGACCCCAAAAATAATAAGGCAATTGTAATTGGTATTACTCATAAATAGATTTTAATTTGGGTCCCGATTGAGTATTTAAAGAAATTTTGGGATTGAGTTCACAATTAAAGAATTTAATCCCTTAATTGATTTTAAAAAAATATAAACAAATGATGATAATACCAATAAATAAACTAAATAAATAAATTCACGAAACTAACTTCAGCAACGTAAGAGTGCCAAACTAAGTAGGATAGTGCTAGACTTGTGCCGCAACGGAAGAAGGTTTTTAGAATTATCAGGTTTCCCGCGTTTCGGTTTTCTTGTTAGTGTACCAGACCCTATCTCAACAAAACTCCGTGCATAACTCGCACGATTACTCTCTAGACGCGAAGCAGAAGGAGATTTGAAGTGCGAAGGGGGAGATAAATAAGATGGCGGATGCCAACCCTCTCGCCTTTCTCGTTCACGTAACCTACGCTATCCCTTTCTTCTGCCTTCGCAAACGAAAACAGAGCCAGCATCACCACCATCCCCTCTCCCTCTCAGTCGCACCAAAGAAATAAACCAAACCTAAGCCACAAACCTCCAGAATCAAAACAGAGAACTGAAGAATGTGGAAACCTGCAAACTTCAAATAGGAAAGTAGGAAAAATGTTGGGAGCAAATGATTCAAGAAGAGAAAGGTTTAACGTGTTCAGGAAAAAGGAAGGAGCAAACATGGGTTGAATTCACCATCCGTGAGGTTAAAGTGTTGCTTCTGAAAAGGTACTCCTATCTGAACTCTTTTTAGGAACTGGAGTATGTAGAATTTATGTTTACCTTGCGACAAAACAAACCTGAGAATGAGTATAAGCTTTTAACAAGACACTTATGATTAATCTTAGTCAGTTTTAAATATGAATTTTTGATAATTAAATCCTGCAATTAAAAGGAACTAAAATCTGAAGAATTCATAAAGAATTTTAATGGCTGGTGCTAGAACTAGGTATAGAATACTGAATTAAGCTTGTTCTGAAACCTGTTGGTACTGTAATGTGATCGGTTAATTTGGGGGGCTGGATACTATCTGATTGTTTGATAATATTTTCCTAAGTTATTGCCTTCAAACCATTTGCTAAAATTCCTAAATGAATGAAAGCCTAAGCTAAAACTTGACTGAGTTAATCAGAATTGAGGAATCTGAACCTTAACTACAAGTGTCAGGTCCTGAGGATCTGTAATAGGTAATATTAGCCAAACCTTATTCAAAGATCTTAATTATGTACTGACATGCCTTAACATGTTTACAGTTAACAGTACTATGGTATTTGAACTAAGATTGTTATGACGATTTTAAATTGTTGGTTTGATATGTTGGTGCTGTAACCACTGAACTTGAGGCTTGGAACTATGAGATTATTCAAGAACCCCTTTCCTAGGTCCATTGCGTATAAGTTACTCGTGAGAATGCCTCAGTGAATAAAGTTTGAGCCAGATTGTAGGGTGACTGAATCAGATTTGAACTCATAAAAGAGGATTGCTGTTTTGATTTAGTGGCATTTGAAGTACTCATTCTTGACTGAACTATTAGAGTTTGGAGGTTTAACCTTAAAAGCGTACTTGATAATAATTTTTCCAAGTTTGATGTCCATAATCTGTTTGCAAGAAAGCCTCATTAAAAGTTAAAGCTCTTATTTTAGTTGTAGGTGTTCGGTGCTGTTTTAGCTCAGTTTCCTGTTGGTTTGAGAAGTAGAAATTCTACTGTATTAATGGAAAAAAATACTGCAGTTTTGTTTCTGATTTCAGTAAAATGTTGGGGGCTTAAAATGTTGTTTTGCTAATCATTGGTTTGATAGAATCCTTGTGGAGTAACTTGGGAATTTTCTTTTAAGTAATACAGGAATTTGAAGCTTTCATTGAATTGGAACAGTCGTTGTAATGTTTAGAGTTTGCTGATTTTTAGAGAACTAGTTCAATGGGAGGTTTCAATCTTTCTTAGGTGTTATTGCACTTTATACTAGTTGAACACTTTAAACATTGACGCAAATTCTCAGTGGGTGAGTTTGTAATCAAGCAAACAAAAACAGAGATGCATGCTCCTGTCTTTTTGTCTCTTCCCTGCTGCGTTTTCCTGTTGATAGGCATGAACTTCTGGGTAATGGATTAAAGAAAAGGGCCTATTCAATTTATAGTCGACTGACGACGTCGTCCGGAATTTCTTCGAATCGGTATATCAGATCTGATATTTTCGTTGTTTCTCCATATATAGGACTAATTTCAAAAGACTGCACTTACCATATTATGATAGATATATTAGCAGTATATGCATCGAATCTCATAGTTTTTGGACGAACCGTTAGGGAGATACAAGATTTGCAATATCCCCTGTTCGCTGGAATCCAGTTCAGCGAAACAGCCAACTTTCGGAATTCACCATACATCCAATATTGCGAATTTAGTCCTGATATTTTAACTGGTTCTTTACAGTATACCAATCGACTGTTTTCAAAAATTTCGTGGAAAAGCAATAAGTGAATTAGGAGATATAAACGTGTGATGTTGGCTGTTCTGTATGTCATTTTTTTCAGGAAACTGAAAATTGCGACTGAAGTATTTAATTAACCCCTTGTTGAAAAATCCTGAAATTTGTACCACATGTTTACAGTATCTAGTTCTAAATGTTTCCAAAGTTTTGTAAGAAACCTATCAGTGAATTAGGAGATACAAAGGCATAAAGTAGACTGTTCTCTAGTATCATTTTTCAGCAACCTGAAACTTTCGAGTGAAATATTTAATTATCTCTAAGTCGAAAATTTCTGAAATTTTTACTGTACCTTATGGGTTCTGGTATATCTCACTCTGTAAATTTTTGTGAAAAGGAGATGTTTAGTTTTTTAGTTATGAAATTTTAATCGCCACAGTCCTTTTCCAGAAAAACTGAAAGTTGCGATATTTATATCTAACTTTCCTTTCTGCCAAAAATCATGAAAATGTTACAGCATCTTTTTTTTATTGTCTAGTAGCTACTGGAAAAATTTTGTGTCATTCCGAGGTTTAGATTAAGGGAAAAGATGATTTAAACCTTGGCAAACCAGAAAAACTTCTCAGCTTTTAATCTGGGAATGATGCCCTCTGTTCTTTTGCGTTTTCTGTTTACAGAGAAATGATTTGCGGAAAAAAAAAATGCACCTATAACATGTTAAGTACTGTTTAGAGAAAGTGTAGACCAAGTTTTGAGATTTTTGGTTGGAGGATTGCAAGAGTTATGTTTTTTTTAATTGTGGCTGTCTGCTGGAATTTGGTCCTACAGAACAGCAGAGTTTGGAAAATTCATGATAAATTGTATACTTTGATAAAAATTATGAAAGTTTAACTGTACACTCCTGACATGTGGTTTTAGCTACCTGCAAATTGTCGTGCCCATTGGACCTGTAATTTTTGAGTTATAAATTTTTAAAGATGACAGTTCTGTACAGTCATTTTTCAGTAAATCAGTGAATTGCGAATGCTATATTTAATTAACCCTTTTTCGGAAAATTATGAAACTTATATAGTATGTTATAGGGACATATTTCTACCTTTCTGTAAAATTTAGTGTAAAGGAGATCTGTATTTTGGGAGATATAGACCTTTAAAGCTGACTGCTCTGCACACTATTTTTCTGAAAAATAATGGAGTGCGATTTTGATAATTAATCATTCATTCATCCAAAAATTCTGAAATTTTTACATTATCTGGTTGAATATTCCCTTTAGCTACTGCTAAAATTTTGGGCTAGTCGGACTAACCAATTGAGAGGAACATCCACTTAAATCTGACTGCCCTGCCTAGGAAAGCTCCGAACTTGCAAATTTTCAGTATTCAATACCTTTCCGTTGTCCAAACTTACATAGGGTCCTTGGACTTTGACTTTTGAAAATGTGCATGCCTCCATAGGCCTTCGATTAGTAATAGTGCCCAACGTTGACTGATTAAGGGTTAATTAATCTGCATGATTGATTGATTGAGGACCTTTGAGTTGCTTATCCTCGCTTGACCAAGGTGAGGGTTCTTGCTATTTTGACACTTAGCTACTACGCGTTTAAAGATAACTATATATATATACACGTATATATATGATATAGGTACAATTGTTTTCTTCAATGTTGTTGAATTGCTTGTGAATGTATGGCCGCCCACGCCATAAAATTATTTTGGACAAGAATTTCCCAAAACACCATTTGCTATGTTTTACAAAAGGAGAGACTTTTGTATTATTCTTACATGAATGATTTCTATGCTTGACAACCATTTCATAAATTGTTTTACGAATGATTTACTCCGCCTCTAATGCAACAAAATTGTGGATGTGAAATCCCCAAAATATCCTCTTGATTTGCTTTGCAAAACTGCCGTGCTTTGTAAGCTTCTTGTGTGACGAAAGTTCATTTCTAACAATCTTGTGCTGGTACTTTTGCTCCAACTCTCTATTTGGCTATTTTGATTCCTCGAACTATCTCTCATGGTTGCTTATGACTACCCCTACTGCTACTGTGGACCTTGTGGTCGCCTACTGCTACTCCCTTACTGCTACTGTACTTATGTATGTCATGCAACCACGGAGTCATGCAATTGTCCTTAGACAAGAAGGACTTTTGTATGATCTCCACCACTGCTCCTTCTCTACTCACTGCCGAGAAAACGGTTTCTCTACAGTTACTGTTTTGAATTTGCGCTCGCTCTCTAGGGCAAAACTTTGACTGAATCATAACTATGTATTAATAAAGAATTTATCGTTTGCTCCTGTTATCAACTGTAGGCGTGAGCCCTGAATGGCGTCACCTCCCTGATCCATCCCTTTGTGTATGGCACCGAAGGGGGGGTCGGGGTGGGGCGTCACAATATTAGACTAGTATACATAGGCCCCAAGGCCGGCGAACTTGGACGACTTCACAGCACCCTGAAAAATTAGGATTCCTAATTATAATACTAAGTATATAAATTTGTCTAGATTTACACTATTAACACAAAATCTACTAATTTATTTTAAGGTTCAATATTATAGTACTAATTCTATATATTTATTAAAAAACATCCATTATTTTAAGGTTCAATATTATAGTACTAATTCTATATTTATTAAAAAACATCCATTATTTTAAGGTTCAATATTATAGTACTAATTCTATATTTATTAAAAAACATCCACATGTTTAATAAACTTTTGTTCAAGTTGAACTAATTCATTTTGGGCCTAATATTATAATACTAAACCCAATATAATTATTAAGGTTCACATGTTTAATGAAATACTACACAAATTTTTTTATTCATTTTTAGGAATAAATAGTATAATAATTATAGCTCAGTTTATATTTTATATGTATATATATATATATGTATATATATTAATATATTAATGTTTTAACTCTTATATCCTCAAAGTTTGAACACATGATCTCATGGTTACAAGATCCTTCCATTATTCACCACTCCCTAACTCACTATATATATAGAGGCTCACATATTTAATGAAATACTACACAAATTTTTTATAGATTCATTTTAAGGAATAAATATTATTTCTTCCATCTCATTTACAAATTAACTCTTGTTTCTATAGTAAATAAAAAAAATAAAAAAAGGGCAAATGACAGTTACCCCCTTGTATAATGCTGACGGTGACAGTTAACTCCCTATATTTTATAAATACACAGGTATCCCCTTGTATTTTGGGACTAAAGTGTCACCTAAACAGAAAATTATAACAGTAATGGTAATTGTTGTTCACTCTCTATATCTGCAAGTAAAATTGAGAAAATGCTGGACTCAACATTTTTCGTAACATTATTACCCTTCCCTTTCTCATCCAACTTCAGAGTTTCCGTACCAAACTGACACCGTGCACCACTCCGGCCATTTCAACTCCATCGCCACTAAAACTATATAATGAAAGATTCCATACTTCATTTACCATGAATTAATTATTTGAAAAATTGGCTGAAGATTAAACTAAGCCACTTTCATAGAAATACAAATAAAAAGAATCCCCATATAGTCACAACAAAAGAACGGTTGATACCCCGCAACAAAGGTCATCGACTTTCTCATCCACCAAACTTCATATCCTGTTAACTCTTTTAGTTACAATGGCGGCTTTGATTGGAAGAACGAAGAGGGCAGAGATGAAGGGTTCATGCACCTGCGTCACTTCTTGCATCGGCTTCCACCATAACCTTCTCATCCTCATTCGATCAATTCACCGCAACCACCGCTTCTTCCACCACCCTTTAGCAGCAGGGGAAGGAAAAATTAATTGAGAATAAAGACGACATCTTGCATGCTGAAATTGTTTTTGAAGATCAATTAAAAAAGGGAAGCATTGCGATTTTTCGGATTTAGCAAATAAAAATCGATTTTATCTTATGCTAAGTCCTAGATATAATTTTCTTGCTGGGAAAATTAAGAAAAAGAGTTTGGTTAAAAGAAAAGAAGAAATCCAAAAAAAAAAGATAAAGAAAACAAAAGTTGAAAAAAATCAAAAAGCAACAAAATTTGTGATTTGCGATTTTTCTCTCCGGGTTTTCTTCTTCCTCTCCTTTTGCAGTTTTTGTGCTTCAGTGTGATAGTAACACTCCTGTTGTGTTACAAATTGTTAGAATAATTTGTTGGTTGAATTGAAAGATTCCGCCTTTGTGTCTTAAAAGTGTTTTGAAAATTTTGTATTGCCAAAGGTTGATCTCTTTTCGGTTCTAGGGCTTTCGAAAAACCTTAGGTTTGTGCGACTCCCTTTGTGTCGTTACGGATCTAGTTCTCTTTTTGGATACCCTTGGTTTAATTGCAGTAACCTTCTTAAGGTTGGAACCTTGCATTGGAATTTTAAATCGGCTTTGTAATGTCGGTAGGGCTACTATCCTTTTCGAACCCCTACTGCCCCAGTAAAATGATTTTTAAAACCTAAGTAACGATCCTGAATGGGAGTCTTCTTAATCCAACAAGGAATTTTGATTCTCCTAGCTGTAAGAGTTTCAGTTTTAATCAGGCCCCAACACCCTAAAGCAAATTTACGATTTTTCCCTCCTGTGCAGAATTGATATTTCAGGGTTTAAGTTGGCACTGGTTATTTCGGCTGAGACTCAACTCCAAGTCTTGTGCTTAAATTGTGAAGTTAATTACTTATAGTGGGGATTTGTTTCTTTGATTACCTATTGGGAAGGTGATCACATCTCGGGTAATTTTCCTGCTATCTGTTCTTGGCTTCTACTCATTCTGAGTTGCCCTACATATTACCTAGCCTGAATTCTTTTCAAACGACCTAGACATTAGAACTTAAATTGTTTCAGATTTTGTCATCATGAGCATCACATTAATTTCTTGAGATTGAGGGCTTCTCCCCGAATCTCCTCCTTGCTCACTTCTTATCTGAATCAATTACCAAAAAATATCTTTTTCTACACTTCAAAACAGAAATAGGTTCAGCCCCTATTTTGAGAATTACTTTGCGTTTTTGCCTGAGTTTGTTGCTTGTTTGAGTGAATCTGGTTATTTACATCCTTGCTCAAAATTGAAATAAGACCATTGTAAAAGAGTGAGAGGTAAAAGGCAGAGTGACTTTAAACAAGTTTTGAAAAAGCCAATTAGAGTGAAACACTGGGAAGTGCGTAGTTTTAGTTGGACAGGGGATGAGGTTATTATCACCTATAGAAAACTTGTCTAACGCAGGTGATTTTCCCAGACGTTAGCATCCATAGCTGCCACCCAACGAAGTCTCGCTTTCCATACCAAAGTTAGGTAAATGGAAAGGTGGCCATCTTGATAATCGATGGAGGAAGCTGCACCAATTTGATAAGCGATTTCATAGTACACAAAATGTCAGTCTCCAGTCGATCATCCTCAATTGTATAAGCTTCAGTGGTTTAGCAATGTGAATGCCGTCCACATCCACAAACAGGTAACGGTACACATAGAAGTGGGGAGTTTCAAAGCCAACGTTGTTTGTGACATCGTTCCTCTGCGAACTTGTCACCTTCTACTGGGACACCCCTGGCTCTATGACGTAAAGGCATGTCATGGTTGTGTCGCCAACAGATACACCATACAGCAATACGACAAAACTATCCTTCTAAAGCCCATACCCTCGGCCGAGGTAATTTTTGACCAAGCCCGAATCCAAGAGGCTTTTGCGCAATGGGGACGCCGCCCGAAAAAAGTTCCTAGTGCTGTCAAGGAAAGCTTGGCACACCCGGACCCATCAAGTCAGCACTCCAATCTATATGCTCGTGCTTAGAATGTTAGTAAGGTTCTCAGGAAGGGTTGGTTACTATTGGTATTGGTAAACATCAACTCCTCAGAGCCCCAACTCAGCAAACTGCAAGAAATTCCCAAAGCACTTAAACAGGTCATAGCCAAATTTTGAGATATTTTCCTCGATGAGCTCCCACCAGGAGTTTCACCAATTCGAGGAATTGAACACCAGATCGACTTAGTCCCCGGCGTAGTTATACCCAATCGACCTACCTACAAAGCCAACCCCGAGGATATATAGGAGCTGCAAAGACAGGTAGATCAACTGCTAGCCAATGGTCAGGTAAGGGATCTTTAAGTCCTTGTGATGTCCCTGTTATTCTTGTCCCTAAAAAGGATAATAAATGGAGAATGTGTAATGATTGTAGGGCACTAAATAAAATAACAATCAAGTATTGGCATCCTATACCTAGGCTTGATGACATGTTAGAAGATTTACCTAGTGTATGCATATTTTCAACAATTAACTTAACACAAAGGTATCATCAAATCCGCATAAGGGAGAGGGATGAATGGAAAACTGCATCTGAAATAAATTTGGTTTATATGAGTGGTTAGTCATGCGTTTCCGCCTCTCTAATGCTCCTAGTACTTTTATGAGGCTTATGAATTATGCTTTGTGCAAATTCATAGGTCACTTTATCGTTGTGTAATTTGATAATATACTGATTTACAGCCCTAATGAAGAGACGCACGCTATACAAGTTAAAATTGTACTACTTGCGCTCCGTGAACATAAATTGTATGCTAACTTTAAAAAAGTGTACTTTCTGTGTGGAACAAGTCGTATTCCTTGGTTTTGTTGTGTCCAAAAGTGGGGTCAAAGTAGATGACTCCAAAGTGTAGGCAATCTGAGATTGGCCGACACCTAAATCAGTGTCCGAGGTAAGATTTTTCCATGGCTTAGCCAGATCGATGCTTCATGCGAGACTTTTCAACAAAAGCAGCTCCCTTAAATGATTTGGTCAAGAAAAATGTGTCATTCGTCTAGGGGGCTGCCCAAGAAGAGGCTTTTGCACAACTAAAGCGTGACCTGACACATGCACATGTCCTCTCTTTACCTAACTTTGATAAAATGTTTAAGCTTGAATGTGATGCTTCAGGTATAGGGATTGGAGCGGTACTAATACAGGAAGGTAGGCATGTCGCCTACTTCAAAGAGAAGCTGAAAGAAGCTGCCTTGAACTATCCGACTTATGACAAGGAGCTTTACGCCGTGATCCATGTACTAGAGACTTGGAGCACTACCTCATAGCCAAGGAGTTTATAATCCATACAGATCACGAGTCCCTGAAGTATCTCAAGGGACAAGGTAAGTTGAACAAAAGACATGCCAAGTGGGTAAACTTCCTCGAATCTTTTCCCTATGTGTTGAAATACAAAAAAGGTAAGGACAACGTGGTTGCCGATACATTGTCACGCATATATGAATCATTGGTTATGCTAGATCATACTGCACTAGGATTTGCTTACCTAAAAGATTTGTATGCTTCTGATCTTGATTTCACTGATATCTATAAATCATGCTCATCCTGGGCACATAATAAATTCTTTAGGCAAGATGGATATATGTTTAAAGAAAATAGGTTGTGCATCCCTCGTAGTTCTTGTAGGGAACTACTTGTTAGAGAGGCGTATAGTGGGGGAATTATGGGGCATTTCAGAGTCATGAAAACTTGGGATATTTTATCTAAACATTTCTTTTGGCCTAGACTGTGACAATCTGTGGAGTCTATCTATAGGCAATGCATTGAATGTAAAAAGGCTAAATCTAAGACAAAACCTCAAAGCTTGTATACGCCTCTCCCCGTACCTTTTGGCCCGTGGACTGATACTTCAATGGATTTTATTCTTGCTCTGCCATGGACTCAAAGAGGTAATGATTCTATCTTCGCTATTATAGACCATTTTTCTAAAATGGCGCACTTTTTGCCTTGTAGGAAGACTGAAGATGCCAAGCATGTCGCTGACCTCTTCTTCAATAGAGTTGTCCACCTTCACGATATCCCTCGCACCATTGTATCAGATCACGACATTAGATTTTTAAGTTTCTTCTGGAAAACCCTTTGGAGTCGTTTGGGAACACGGCTGTTGTTTTCCACCATGGCCCACCCCCAAACAGATGGTCAAACAGAAGTCACAAATCGCATCGTGGGAACTCGTCTCCGAGCCTTGATCAAGAAAAATCTAAAAATCTGGGAAGATATGATTCCTGTCGCGAAGCTCGCCTACATCCAAACTCGGCATTCAACAACCGGCTACTCACCTTTTGAGGTAGCGTACAGTTTCAACCCATTAACACCTCTTGACTTAGTTCCTTTGCCTTTTGTAGAACAAAATAATTTGGACGCTGCTAAGCATGCTAAGGTTGTTAAGAAGTTGTATGATAAGGTCCGAGAGAATATCAAATGGAAGAACGAGCATAACGCTCGCCAAACCAATCGACACCAAGTAAAACTGACCTTCGAACCCAGCGAGTGGGTCTGGGTTCATATGAGAAAGGAACGATTTTCGCAAGCCTACAAGACAAAGCTTGATCCATGTGGAATAAGACCATTCCAAGTCGGCAATAACGCCTATAAACTCGACCTTCAAGGTGAGTATGGCGCCAGTATGACTTTCAACATTTTTGACTTGTTGCATTTTGAATTTGACAGCGCTATGGATTCAAGGACGAATCCTTCCCAACCGGGAGGGATTGATGAGGACATCCCTAGCAACCCAGTCAAGACAAGCCAGCAGGATCAATCTGAGAGCAGGCTCACAAGTTCTACATCCTGGCCCAACATTCCTAAAGGACTCAAGTCCTTATCAAAGAGATCCTCTGATTGACATTGTGGGCCCCTTGATAAGAAAATGACAGAAAGCTGTAGATGAAGCTCTTAAGAACCTTATCATCTCCAGCTCCCGTCAAGCCCACAAAATAGAAGAAGGCCATATACTAGATCCCTGATCCAAAAAGGACAAGGTGGTCCACGTCTTTTCAATCCTTGAAGAAATGCAACCTCTAGTCCCGCGACAAGAATGGCAACCTGTTTCGTAGAGTCTATTGAGTCTGCAGAACCTCTCATCCACAACTCATGCTCTATCTTACTTTGGGTTGATCCATACAACATCCAAGCTTCTCAAGTGGCCCAGCAGAAATCAGAAGCAGACTGCAAAGAAGTCTGCAACGCAAGCCTGCAAATCGCAAGCCCACGCCGCTGCCCATTACAGCCGGCCTCCTCACGGTCCGCACGCAAGACTTCAGGCTTCTTGCAAATTTCGCAAGTTGCTTGCTTCTAGAATCCGAGAAGGATTTGGAAAGCACATGTTTTCCTATTCCTTTTCTAATAATTATTATAATTAAGTTAAGTTTCCTTAATTGGTTACAACTTGACTTAATTATTAGTTTCCTTTTCCAAGTAGATTTTCTTTCCTACTTGAATTTGGATTTTTTCTTCAAGATACCAAATTCAAGCTTTCCTTTTCCTATTTTATTTCCTTGTGAAATTTGGGTTTCCCCTTTAAAGGAGACAACCGAATTTTGCACATGCCTTATTCGAGTTCCTTTAGAATTTAGTTTGTAATTAGATTCCAACTCTCGTTGGTTTCCACTTTTGATTTGTTTCCTTTTCCTTGTAATTTTTTACTACTTTTATCCCTATAAATAGGAGGCAGCCAAAAACATAACACTTCATAATTTATAGTATAATTGTGAGGTTTATCCTTTACTTTGGCTTCTCTAGTTTATTGTTTTGAGCTTGTGTATTTATTATGTATTGATAACTCTGTAAGTTCCTAAACTTAGGGTTTCTATGTTACTTGCTCCGCCTAGATTTCTGTTGGTTCACCTCTTAATTCATCTATCTAGTTAGGAATAAAAGAACTAGTCTCACCTAGGCTAAGTAGGGAATTTCGAGTTTATAAGAGAGTAAGTTCGTGACCTTTCAAGTTCGATCCTTCCTTGGCAGTCGACTTCCGCAACGTGGGGTGTTTCACAACAACTCACATCAATTAGTATTAAAGTTTTCTGTTTAGGTGACACTTTAGTCCCAAAAAACAAAGGGGTAACTCTGTATTTAGAAAATATATTGGGTCACTGTCACCACCAGTATTATACAAGGAGTAGCTGTCATTTGCTCCAAAATAAATTGTCTCATTAAGAGAGTCAAGTTTCAAATGTTTTATCTGTTAATAGAGTCAAATTTTTAAAAAAACATTTTAAAAAAATCCCTTCTTATATGATAAACGTGGTTCACATCTAACCCATACTTAGAAAGTAAGGTTATAAGTTAAAAGAATAATATCAAATTACTTATTTTACGTGTTGTACCTTACCAACCATTATAAGTTGTATCTTTTTTAAACATGACTCTTTGTATGGGATGGATAGAGTATAATATTAATTGGATACATTTATCAAGGCTTACATGTTTAATGAAACAATACACAAAGTTTAGTGATTTATTAACTTTCTTCACCTAATTCTTTCCACTCTACTAATTATAACTTATAACCATTTTTAATTTTACAGTGGTTTTTTTAATTTATTGAAACTCCACATACTTTATTATTATTATTAGGGCAGATTTCTCAAAACCCTCAATGGTTTACGAAAGTTATTGATAGGTCCCTTGTAGTTCAAAGAGTTACGAATAACCCCCCGTGTTTTTCCGAAACGTGTAACATTAAAAAATTTCGTCTAATGCAATTTATTTTTATACTTTCTTTTATTTTTACTATTAACCTACTCCTAACCATTAACCGTAATTGCAACCTGTCATCTTTTTTGAACTTTTGAATCATCATACGCATCATCTTCTTCACCAACCCAGCAGCCTAAATCTCATCTTCATCTTCCACTTATGTCTTCTTCACTAACCCAACACCACCCTCTCACCTAAGTCCGTGAGTTTTTCCTAATTCTAAACCCTCATCACATATCGACGGCAAAGTGTTTAGAGGTCAACCTCCCAATGGTGGCAATGATCACGTTCAGTGAATCTAAGAATAATGGCGACGATGATAACAAGGGCTGCAGAGATATGATAATGGTGGTGGTCGCGACAATGGCAGAAGAGATCTAATGGGTGATGGTGGTGATGGAGCTTAGGTTTCAACTTTCCAATGGAGACGATGGCATAGAGTCTGAGAATAATGGCGACTATGGTGACAACTGCGGCACAAATTTGATAACGACCGGCGGCACGGATTTGCTAATGGCCAGCGGCAGTGACGGCAACTATCGATTTGAGGTTCTCAAAAGTCCCCACGTCCAAAACTGCCAAGTAGCTAAAGAAATTCATGAAAAAAATATGAATATTGGATCTATACAAAAAGATAGCATAATTACTCCTCTTTCCATAACCGATTCTAATGCTACAAACAAACGGTGCTAATTCTCTAATATGATTGCATAAGGAACTCATCTGTCAAGAGCAGTAGTAACTTAGTAGTTTACTTAATTACTTTGTACGGATTGACTTGGTCATTGGTCAGGATTTACTGGCTTTAGTTAGTTAGTATTTTCCCCGGATTTACTGGGTTTAGTGGTTGGATAGTGTTGCTTAATTTTAGCAAAATGGTTGACGAAAACTTCTTTAAAGAGTCATCAGCATGAGTAATTTGATATCAATGAAAATACAGACTTTTTTCCATCTATATTATTCTTTCTCCTTATTTTCTAAATTCTAAGCTTATCATTCTCCCTTTTTGGATCATTTGCATCGGCTAGAGACGATCATTGGAATTGGTTTTTAGAACCAGTTCAAATGAGGCGAAATTAGAAACGATTCCGATCATCCAAGTTCTTTAGCACAATTGGCATTCGCACTGGTATCATAAATATGGATAAAACTGGTTCCAATGATCCGAATTTTAGTAGTGTGCCCTTTTAGTCAGATCATTTTGTATTTGTTAAAAAGTATAACCAGAGTGCTAGTTTGGAAAAACCTATAGATATATCTGAAAATTGTGTAATAATATAAACAGTTATAAATAATAAATGTCTAGATTAAGATGTTTTACATACTTAAATAGTTACAAATAAATTTAAGATTCCTTATGGAGTTTTGTATAAAGCATTTGGGAAAAATAATTGCAAACAATCATTGCACAGTATCTCATGCCCTATTCTTATTTTGACTTGCGGTCTACTAATAAAGTTTCCATCATCTCTTTCTAAGTATACCCAAAAAAATGAAAAAGATGCATGCAAAGTGCACAGTTGTTGCACGATTATTTGCAATTGTTTGCCCAAAATGCTTCTAGTAAAGAACAAACAATATTTTCCTCTTATATATAGCAGTACTCATTGATAACGATATCCAAGGCTAAAAATAACACAAGTTATGAGTCAGAATCCACAAGGCCAACCAGAAGGCAAAGCCCTTGAGAAGAATGCTAGGAGAAGTACAAGAGTCATGCTACTCAAAGATCCTTGAAGGAAAGGCATCTCCAAACTCTCCACAATAAAAAAAAGGGTCGTTTCTTGAAGTACTTGAAGAAACCGGAAGCTTCTTGGACTTTAAAGAGACAAATCTTGAAGTTCTTGATTTTCTTGAAAATCTTGAATTTCGCAGTTTACTGAATATTGAAGAATCTTGAAAATCTTGAAGAACCTTGAAGTTCTTGATTTTTGACATTCCGAAATGATTCCGGGAGATTCCAGAAGATTCCAGAACCTCCCTACATCATCTCCACCATGCGCCACCTCAAATGGGGCGAAACCCACCTTGAAGTCCATCTCACAATTTCGGCCAGCCAAGCCCACAAGAAGCAGCCCACACTCCACTTGGAAGCTTAGGTAGGGGAAGGATTAGGTTTTGTGCATGTTACCTAATTCTACCCAAAGTTTGTTACAAGTTGGTTAGGTTGTTACAAGTTTGTTACAACTAGATTAGCTTGGTAGTTTCCAAAAAGGGATCCCTTCTTAATATCCCCTTTTGGATAGGATTTATATTATTTTCCTACCTATTTTATTTGTTAATTTCGTCCATATGCCATTCCAAGTGCAGAAGAATTCAGCAACTACCAAAACCTAGTTCCTTTAGGTTTCGGGTTTGTAAGAAATCAATCTCTTGATTGGTTTCCAATTTTAATTCTTTTCCTAGTCTAATTAGTGTAGAATTTCGTCCACCTAATCATATAAAGGTGACTTAATTCGTTCACCATTGTCCTTGTTCATTTAGGACTTGGTTTGTAAGGAAAATCCAATTCTGATTGGTTTCCACTTTTGCTTCTTTTTCTAATTCTTTTCCTACTGTAATTTGGACACCGCCATACCTATAAATAGGAGTGCCAACCACGAAATTCTTTAGTTGATTAAATGATTTAAGTTATAGTTTTATAATTCTTTAATCACTCACCTTATTTTGGGCTTATGTAATTTGCATGCTTGTTAATTGCTAAAAGTCAAGAAACTATAGGCTAATAGATAATTGCTCTGTCTATTAATCAAAGCTTTGTTTTGAATTCTAGTTTACTCCACTTGGTTCAAATTGCGTGTTTAATTTACTTTTGTAAGTTAGTAGTCTGCCGAATCCAAGGGTAAGGATTCTAGGGTTTAAGAGTCGTGTCTTGCATTCAGACTTTCCTTGGCACATTCCGCGTAGAGTTCTTGGTTTCCAAAGGCGTTGGAAATCAGGGGTTCGCATCAATTGGTATCAAAGCGCCAGGGCTGTTTGCTCGATCGGAGGAGACTGAAGTAACTCAGTTGAATCATCAGGTGTTTTCTTTTCCTTTATTCTACTTTAATTAATGAATTTGTGGAAAAGAAGGTTCCTTTTTGAGAAAATTTTTTTTGTTTTTCTTAAATAAACTTTCGATTTTGATCATATTGTTTTGCTAGTAAAATCGAAATTGTGGTTTGAAAAAGGAAGAAGAATTTGCGAAAAGAAAGTGTAAAATCGGTTTCTTAATAATTTGGAAAATCGGTTTTAGGGTTTTAAAAGCTAGGGCTCTTTTGCTCACTTTTGCTACTGTTTTGCAATTGCCTTTGTGGATCCAATTAGTGCTGTTTTTGGTTGCAATTAAAGGATAACTGACACTTTTTGTTGCTGAAATTGCTCTTTATTGGACTGTTTTACACACCTCTCCCTATTTGCAATTTTATTGAATTTGGTGAACTTTGACGGTTGAAGTTAAGCCACTCACCTTGTTTTGCAATTTGTGATATATATGCACGCCTACCTTGTTTTGAATTCTTGAAAATATCAAATTCCTGAAACTGTATCGTCGTGCTGTCTAAAAGTTCTAAAATCGCATATTTGGCTTGGGAGGTGATAAAATTGCAATTTTGGTATCTTTGTGGTAATTGCTTCAAGAATTGATTTCTCCACGGTTTAAAGTGTGCATGCAAAGTTGATAGTGTTCGTTCATCGACACTACTCCCCACAGCAGTACGCTCCAAAGCCAAAGAGGTTTCTTTTCTTTATTGGGAATCTTCTTCTCTGTCACTGTGCTTGCAAAGTTGATAGTGTTCGTTTTCGCCACTACTCCCCACAGCACCACAGTGACATCAGGGGAATTTTTCCGCCACAGGGGTTAAAATTTTTTTTTTCAAACACTTGAATAATTGGTTGGAATTGGTTTCTTGATTACCCGTTGGGTAGGGTGGTCACTTCTTGGGTTAGTTAGGTCTTTCCTGATTTGTTTCAAACCTGCTGATTATTCTTGTTTCTTCAATTGAATTGCCCTGCTTCTTTAGGTTGCTATCTTTTCGTGCGACCTGAACATTTACTCTTAATTATAGCTTGAATTTTGTCTTCGTGCACTGCCATTATCTCTGGACTTTGAGGGCTTCTCCCCGAAAGTTCCTTTTGGTGTACTTCTTATTTAAGCTATATTATCAAATTTCTTTTTCGAAAAGGTGTTTTTAAAACTGAAAATCGAACCAAGTTCTTTTTTCTGAAAGATTTTTGACTACTTTCCTATATAGTTTGTTCTTTGTGTGATTGATTGCTTGCTTGTTACCTTTGCCCAGGATTTTGTGAAATTAATTGAGTATACAGGACTGAGGTAAAAGGCTGAGTGATACAGCACATAAGGGTTGCCATCCCTACGAGCGATACACAGGGTTGTGTGTAGTTTTTAGGAGGGCCATTCTAAGGGGACAAGGGAGTAAGGTTACTCTGCTCACTTTTACTTGTTCTTAGCAGGGATCTTTCTTGGTTACTAGGTATGTCAGGAGGAGAAGCGCCCCCAGTTACGAATGCGCAACTCATGGCTGCCATTACTTTGAGAATCAGGCTACCTTGAGCAAATTGATCCCACCAGGGAGATTTGGTGCCTTGGTTGCACGTGATTCTTTACTAGGGTTACGTTCTACGAGACCCTTGCAAACGGCATTATAAGGGTATAACTTTGTGCAAATTGACCCCTATAGGGAGATTTGGTGCCATTGTTGTTCCTTCTTACTTGGCCTGAGAATCGAAGTGTAAGTCACAGTGTAAGGTATCTTTTAGCACTTGCTTTGCAAAGGTACACTTTTACTTTTACATTGATTCTCCTTTTATAGGGTATCATTATGTTAGGGATTTTACAACATCTTGAGTATTGTTAATCTTAAACATGTGCATAGCCTCATGGGATACATCTTTTGGTTTAAAAACTGCATGCTTTTGTAGTTCACTATTTGCCTAAGATGTCTTTCTCAGAAATTGTCTCTGTAATTGTTAATTGGTAGTCATATCAGTTATACATGCAATTTCTGCTGGTTACAATAATTATGCAATTGTGATAGTCTTAAAGCTCACATGCATAATTCCTTTCCGCTATGTGTTGAGTACATAGTTTGGTTAATCTAACTATATCTGCCTGCTACTAATATTTGAGATTTTTTGTTGATAAGCAATTATTCTTGAGGAGTATGGATAAGTTCATGAGGTTTTAGATGCTTCCCGATAGTTTCTTGCAAGTGTCTAAAAGGTTCTTGAGAGGTTCTTGAAGAATCAAAAATGATAGCAGTGTCCTTGAAATCGATTCTACAAAAGTGCAGGGGGCTACGAATTCCCCACATCAACACTCACAGTGGTTGTGCAATTGAGGGGCATAGCATACACACCTGTTTGCCTGGTAAGTATGGTCTGTGTCCTGTGTTAATGTTACTGACTTGTTCTGTTTGTTTTTGCAGCAACTTGGTTTCGAGGACGAATCCTTTCTAACCGAAAGGGAATGATAAGGATATCCAAGGCTAAAAATAACACAAGTTATGAGTCAGAATCCACAAGGCCAACCAGAAGGCAAAGCCCTTGAGAAGAATACTAGGAGAAGCACAAGAGTCATGCTACTCAAAGATCCTTGAAGGAAAGGCATCTCCAAACTCTCCACAATAAAAAAAAAGGGTCGTTTCTTGAAGTTCTTGAAGAAACCGGAAGGTTCTTGGACTTTAAAGAGACAAATCTTGAAGTTCTTGATTTTCTTGAAAATCTTGAATTTCGCAGTTTACTGAATATTGAAGAATCTTGAAAATCTTGAAGAACCTTGAAGTTCTTGATTTTTGACATTCCGAAATGATTCCGGGAGATTCCAGAAGATTCCAGAACCTCCCTACATCATCTCCACCATGCGCCACCTCAAATGGGGCGAAACCCACCTTGAAGTCCATCTCACAATTTCGGCCAGCCAAGCCCACAAGAAGCAGCCCACACGCCACTTGAAAGCTTAGGTAGGGAAAGGATTAGGTTTTGTGCATGTTACCTAATTCTACCCAAAGTTTGTTACAAGTTGGTTAGGTTGTTACAAGTTTGTTACAACTAGATTAGCTTGGTAGTTTCCAAAAAGGGATCCCTTCTTAATCTCCCTTTTTGGATAGGATTTATATTATTTTCCTACCTATTTTATTTGTTAATTTCGTCCATATGTCATTCCAAGTGCAGAAGAATTCAGCAACTACCAAAACCTAGTTCCTTTAGGTTTTGGGAGAAATCAATCTCTTGATTGGTTTCCAATTTTAATTCTTTTCCTAGTCTAATTAGGGTAGAATTTCGTCCACCTAATCATATAAAGGTGACTTAATTTGTTCACCATTGTCCTTGTTCATTTAGGACTTGGTTTGTAAGGAAAATCCAATTTTGATTGGTTTCCACTTTTGCTTCTTTTTCTAATTCTTTTCCTACTGTAATTTGGACACCCCCATACCTATAAATAGGGGTGCCAACCACGAAATTTTTTAGTTGATTAAATGATTTAAGTTATAGTTTTATAATTCTTTAATCACTCACCTTATTTTGGGCTTATGTAATTTGCATGCTTGTTAATTGCTAAAAGTCAAGAAACTATAGGCTAATAGATAATTGCTCTGTCTATTAATCAAAGTTTTGTTTCGAATTCTAGTTTACTCCACTTGGTTCGAATTACGTGTTTAATTTACTTTTGTAAGTTAGTAGTCTGCCGAATCCAAGGGTAAGGATTCTAGGGTTTAAGAGCAGTGTCTTGCATTCAGATTGTCGTAGAGTTCTTGGTTTCCAAAGGAGTTGGAAATCAGGGGTTCGCATCACTCATCTTCCCTCCGTCCATCGCCTTATTTCTTTCTTTCATTTCATATTCATCATTCACTTCCTGTTCTCTCCTTTAGCTTTTTCCCTTAATCGTCACCGTCAATGGCAGGTGGCGGTGGTGGATTGGGAGACCATGACGACCCACTTTCTGTAGGGAGCTATTTGTAGATTCTTTTATCTGAGGATGTTGTCGTCGATGATTTTGACGCTGAAAATTGCTTCAATTTTGCCTCCTCCTTTTCCTCTAATCAGAACGTTCCCAAAATGCTCTGCTTTGGCGATGATCATTTCAATGGAGAAGAATGTGATTTGTTTTTCGAGTAAGTCACTGCCGAAATTGCCAAGAAAACTACAGGGATTACATGTAGTGATTCTTCTTCTGCAACTTCTACGATGACCATCAACGCCCCAGCTAGAACAACCGCCAACGTCACCCCTTTGACGAGGTCAAATGTAAGTGATTATTCAATCCTAGTAACACAGACACCATTTTATGTTTTTCCAGGGGTTTGGTTACCTTTTATCTAATGCACAAACTAAAGGTTAGTAATTGTAGAAATTGAAGATCAGCAATATGAATCCTTCTTGATCACTTAGCTCGCATAAAGAAAAAAGAAGTTCTTAGAACTCTAGAGAAAACCACTAATTATAATGAGAGAATTTCTTATATTGCTTAAGGATTAAGTTACAAATTTGCAATTTCACAACTTTTACACATGAATTAAAGTACACCCTTTGTACAACTAAAATGCACCACATGTGCAAGTTATAAAAACTCCTAACCAACTTTCGTGCCACTAACCACTAAGCTTATTTTTATACTTTCTTTTATTTTTACTTCTTTTACTATTTACCTAATCCTAAGGTTTAACGCTAATTGCAACCATCATCTTTTCCAAACTTTTGAATCATCGTACGCATCATATTCTTCATCTTATTTCCTTCACTAACCCAGCGGCCGAAATCTCATCTTCATCTTCCTCTCCTATGTCTTCTTCACTAATCCAGCACCACCTTCCCACCCAAGTCCGTGATTTTTTCCTAATTCTAAACCCTCATCACAGATCGACTGCAAAGTGTTAAATGGTTAATCTCGCTATGGCGGCAATGACAGCGTTGAGTGAATTTGAGAATGATAGCGACGATGGTGACAACAGCGGCAGAGATATGATAATGGTGGTGGTGGCGACAACGGCAGAAGAGATCTAATGGGTAGTGGTGGCGACGGAGTTTAGGTTTCAACTTTCCAATGGCAACTATGGCATAGAGTCTGAGAATAATAGTGACTATGGTGACAGCAGCGGCACAAATTTGATAACGGCATACGGCATAGATTTGATAATGGCAGCGGCGATGGCAGAAACTACCGATTTGAGGTTCTCAAAACTCTCCACTTCCAAAACTACCAAGCATCTAAAGAAATTCATGAAAAAAGATGAAGATCTATACAAAAAGATAGCATAATTACTCCTCTTTCCTTAACTAATTCCAATGCTAATCCCTTTTTGGATCATTTGCATCGGCTAGAGGCGATCGTTGGTATTGGTTTTTAGAACCAGTTCAAATGAGATGAAATTAGAAGCGATTCCAATCATTCGAGATCTTTAGCACAATTGGGAATTCGCACTAGTATTGAGAATCTGGATAAAACTTGTTCCAATGATCCGAATTTCAGTAGTGTGTCCTTTTAGTCAATGACCATTTTGTATTTGTTAAAAAGTATAAACAAAGTGCTAGTTTTGCAAAACCTGGAGATATATCTGAAAATTGTGTAATAATATAAATAGTTACAAATAATAAATGTGTTGATTAAGATGTTTTATATACTTAAATTGTTCCAAATAAATTTAAGATTCCTTATGTAGTTTTGTATAAAGCATTTTGGGAAAATAATTGCAAACCATTGTCGCACAGTATCTCCTGCCCTATTCTTATTTTGACTGGCAGTCTACTAATAACGTTTTCATTATCTCTTTCTAAGTATACCTAAAAAAAATGAAAAAGTTGTACGCAAAGTGCACACTTGTTTGCAATTATTTGCCCAAAATGCTTTGAGTAAATACACAATCGTTTCCCCTTAGATATGGCACTCATCTTCCCTCCCTCTATCGCTTTATTTCTTTCTTTCATTTTATTTAATATTCATCATTCACTTCCTTTTCTCTGCTTTCACTTTTTTTCCTTAATCGTCACCGTCATTGGCAGTTGGCGGTGGTGGTTTGGGAGACCGTGACGACCCACTTTCTGTGGGGAGCTATTCACAGCTTCTTTTATCCGAGAATGTTGACGTAGATGATTTTGACGCTGAAAATTGCTTCAATTTCGCAGCCTCCTTTCTCTGATCAAAACGCTCCAAAAATGCTCTGCTTTAGCGTGATCATCTCAATGGAGAAGAAGGTGTTTTGTTTTTCGAGGAAGTCACTAACAAGATTGCCTGGAAAAATGCCGGAGTTACATGCTGCGATTCTTCTTCCGCAACTTCGACAACGACCATCAACGCCGCCGCTGGCACAACCGCTAACGTCACCCCTTTGACGAGAGGTCAAATGGAAGTGATTATCTAACCCTAATAACACTGATACCATTTTATGATTTATTTCCAAGGGACTTTGGTTACCTTTTATCTAATGCGTAAATTAAAGGTCATTAATTGTAGAAATTGAAGATTGGCAATATGAATTTTTCTTGATCACTTAGCTCACATAAAGTAGAAAGAAGTTTTTAGGACTCTAGAGAAAACCACAAATTATAATTAAAGAATTTCTTGTATTGCTTAATGATTAAGTTACAAATGTGCCATTTCACAACTTTTATACATGAATTAACGTGCACCCCTTGTAAATGTGCAAGTTATAAAAACTCCTAACCAACTTTCGTGCCAATATTGTTTACAGTTGTGATTAAGAAAAAGTTGTTCAGGCTCTGCACAGACAAGGAATCATTTTTTTCAAGCGGCTGCTAGCTTGCTCAATCTACTTCTTAATTTTCTCAAGCTGCTTTCTTGTGTTGTTCTTCAGTAATAAATGTGTTAAATGTTTGCCTTTTTACGGTTTGTCTTTTTGTGTAGAAAAAGAAAATTGTGTCAGGGGCAGGATTGTCAAGAATTGTGAACCGGTTGGAAACCCCAGCTTAGGTAACAGCAATGGTGCTCTGACAGTGGCGAAACAGAGGAATGGCAAGAAGACGAAAGTCACGAAACCGGCAAACAACTCAACTCCAACCACAACTCGGCATGCAAAGGGTCGACTCCGACACAAACCCAGATCAGAACTCGCGTTTCCGAAATTGGTGGTTCATTACATACGATGCTAAATAGTAAATCCATTTATGTTTCGATGAAATTCCAATGAAACAAAATATCCATGTAAAATATGAGAAGAGAGGATTACTAAGGGAAAGAAGTCTATTAATAAAACAGAGGGTCATAATGTTTTTGTAGGCTGGTACGTACTATTTTTATTGTTACATTTATGGCATTAAATATTGAAATTGCATCAAGTAATTTTAGGAAATATAGTTAAAAACGATTCTAATCTATTATGATTATATTATGGTTAGGATTCATTTTATTTTTTTCTTCTATCTATGCGAAGATGAAAGACTCTTCAATTTGTTCGTTTCGCTCCCACTTGTGAGGAAGGTGCCGAAACCTGTACAATTCGTTTTTTTCGTATTTTTTAAGTACTCTTGTTCTGTTAAAACTGACCTTTGCGCTGGGGTATGTCTTCATGGACGAGCTTCAACGGGCAGTTGATCCATTTCTTTCTGCGTCGGGGGGAATGCCTGGGGGGTCCAGTATACCCCCGGGACCCTCTGGGGATTCTTCTTTGATGCCCTTTGCTTACCCCCACCTCGATGAAAGCGGGGCAAAGCCCTTGCCCGGCGAATCCTCTTCTTCCTTGTCGGTCGAAGGCGAATCTGGCATGAGCTTAAAGGATACATTGAAAGCTACTAATTTCTCTTTGTTACCGACGCGAGCGCTGGTCCCTCGCTCCAACTACTGATATGACTTTGAGAATACTGTGCAAGTGCATCCGTGGCTTCCGAGCCCGCCATTCTCTCTCGCCAATTCCTCCTTGTAAGGGACATTGCCAGGCTTCATTCCTAGCATCCATGCTACTATTTATTTATAAAGGCTGCTTTTAGCTCTTTTCACGACTCGGCTGCTATGGAATCCGCTGCTCTTGCCGCTACGATGGGGAGAGCTAATGCTCAGGAAAGAAGCTAATTAACCAAAAAAAAATAATAGAAAGAAAACAATTTCTCTTCCTAAGTTTTTTTTTCTGTTTTTTTGTTTTTGTTTTCAAGACCAACTTCTTACTGTTACATTTTCAACAATAATAGTTACAACAATATAACAGCAAGGAATAGACACAAAAACAACCTTACTTTCAAATGTACCAACTAGTTACCATGGCAATATCAGAATAGTATACATAGGCCTTGAGGGCCGGCGAACTCGGACAACTTCACAAGGCCTAAACAATTTAGGAACTCCAAATTATAATAATAAGTATATTTATTTGTCTAGATTCACCTGATTAACACAAAATCTACTAATTCATAATAGGGCTCAATATTATTGCACTAACTCTATGTATTTATTAAAAAACATACACATGTTTAATAAACTTTTGCACAAGGTGAACTAATTTATTTTAGGGGCCTATAATTATAATACTAACCCAATAATTGAGGCGTACATGTTTAATGAAATACACATGATGATACTCATGAACAGTATCACTAGTACTATTCATAAGTATCAATTTGTTTTTTATGTATATCAATTTTTTATTTTTTTTTAAAGAAACACATATTGTTCATGGGATCAGAGATTGAATGCATACACTCACAAGACCAGCCATCTCACATAACTAATTAGAGTTTATTTTGTCACTCAAAAAAATTTATTGATAGGTGTGCATGGAAAACTCTCAAGCGTGATTTCTTTCGGATCGGAGGGAGTAGATAAGTGTCGATTCTAACAGCCCAAATGATTGTTGATTTTCATCGACACTCGATCAATATACTTACAAAAGCGGAGATTGGTTCCCCTTTGATGCTCCGGCAGGCCGGGCCCTGTGCATGTGCTGGGTAAGCCCATGCGCAGGGCCCAAATATTTTTGGAGCCCCAAAGGAACCGGCCTGAAAAAAAAAATTTTCTTTAGTGGAACAAAGTCAATTTTTTTATTAAAAAAAATTTTAAATCTGAATTTCTTTTTCGGTGGAATGACGTGTTCCACCAAACTTTCAAAAGAAAATTTAAATTTGACAAACCCAAATCCAAATCCAAATCCAAATCCGAATCCGAATCCAAATCCAAATCCAAATCCAAATCTATAACTCTCTTTCCCTCATTTTCTTCTTTTTCAACAGCCGCTGCCGCAGCCACACTCATCATCCCCCCAATTCAAGTACGAGCAATTCCTCCCCAAAGGTTTGTGAATCTTGTTATTTTCTATCATTTTTTTTTAATAAAAGAAATTCAAATACTAATTTTAATTTTTTTTTTTTTTTGTTGGTAGCTTGATCATTGACTATTCTAAATTTATTTATTCTTAACCTCTAATGGTCCTTCTCTTTAAACGTTAGTTTATATTTTTAAACTTTTATTACTTATGTTTTACTGATTTAAATTATTTGTTTTAATTTATATATTATTAAATCAATTTAGGCGTTTGAATTGGAATTGGATATGCAATTTTATTAAGTTTATTATTAGTTTGAGTCTAAATGATATTTTATGTTGAATATATCATAATTAAAATTAATAAATTAGAAATTTTAAATGAGACAATAAATATTGAATTTGTATGTACATTTGAAAATTTAAAACTTGAATTATAATTTTATAATTTGAATATTATATTTTTTTATTTTATATTTACGATAATATAAAAAATTAAAAAAAAAAAGATAATATAAAAGGGTACAAGTTTATATTACGGAACATAGAATGGCCTTGTGCTTCGGTGCTTAAGTAATTTTACATGAGTAATATAATTAGGGTTGCAGAGTCTTTTCGTACCTTAATACAAGGGTTGGGCCTGTTATTTATAGTTGTTGTACCTTGTGGCCTTTGTTGGACAAAGGTGGAGAATCCAATCAAGATTATACTATATCGGGCATAAGGAAAGTAGAGTCCTAACCGAGGTAGACTATGTCTTTCCTTGTTTGATCGATTCTACTTGTCATACTGGCATATGGGCTTGGACCGAGGAGTTCATATCGTAGGCAGATTAGGGTTTCCTCTATTAATCTCAAGACAGGAGTTGGATTGTAACTTCGTAGTTGATTGAGCCCAAGTTAAGTAAATTAGGCCTCGACCAATTCATGTTCCATCAAATATTATAGTTGTATATAAAAAAAGGACCTTTAGATAAGATTGGACTAATTAAAGGCATAAAATAAATTTTAAGAACGAATCTAGACGATTTTGAAGTTAACGAAAGAAATTGAACTTTGGTATTAACGTCAGGTAGTAATGGAACAAATTACTTAGAACAATAATATTCAAAGTTCCTCCTTTATAACTTTGTCCCAGGCCATCGAAAAATACCCGGAAAATCGAATTCAATTTACGGGAATTATTATTATTATTATTATTATTATTATATAGCCTCGTTTTCCTCGTGTGATCTCAATGGACCAAGAAAAGATCACGACTAATACAATTCTTGTTGGCTGCTGTGAAATAATTGGATTGGACCATGCAAGAAATATTAATTTTGAGTTGGGTAAGCATTACATTTATCAAATATTTTTTAAAATTCCATTTCTTAATGTATTTTTTACATTTGAAATTTTTTTTTTTATGGCGTTGAAAATAGTCCAACGGCGATAGACAAAACATCAAGAAACCGTTCTTACAAATTACAAAAGATCTGAACAACAACCGTGTAACGACCCTACTAAATGTAAATATATACATAATATAGATTTAAACATTATAAAAGTATAAAACCAACAAATGCGCTGAACAAATTTCGTATTGACAATCACAGATTTATCACAAAATAATCGACAGCTAGTGAAAAAATCATCATAGACTAAAAAAAAAAATTATAAACAGGGATTATTAAGTAATTATTTGAAGAGATAACTCTCTCTTATTGTTTGGATCAAGGAGTTTAAAATTTAAAATTAAGATAAATTAAATGAGAGATATAAAAACGAAAGGAAAAAAATGGATGTATAGTTCGCACCATACACTTTGAAACCAAAGATAATTGTCATGAGAAACATTTGACTTTAGAGAAAAGTATAATATTTAAATTTTGACTTTACAGAAAAGTATAATATTTAAAATGCTTTTTTGGAAAAGTAATAACATAAGGTATACTTGTTTTGATATATGTTTCTACAAAACAAAGGAGGAATCTCGGTCTGATAATTGACGGTGATATTTTAGCTGCTAAATTCGATACACATATTTTCATCAGTATGTTATACATTATAAGCTAAATTTAATACGCAATATATTATATACTAAACTCAACATGGGATATTTCAACATCTAACTCATAACTGCGATATATAAGCAGGTAAACTTGATTCATCAGAAGTAAACTCAATAAACGATACATCGGAAGTTAAAACTGATATGCAAACTGCCGGACTGTTAGACGCATTAAATATAAGTGTTTGCTTAAATTAAAAACCTAAGAGCTCTCCAATAATCCCCCTTTCACCTTTCGTTGGACCAGCTGGTGCAGAGTATTGAGCCAGTTAGGCTTTTACCCATTGGGAAATGAATCTTATATTGAGATCCATTCTTACCCATGATTATCACTTTAATACTTACATGGATTCATTTGAAAATTCTGTATTGATTAAAAAAAAAAGCCACCAAGAATTATTACACGTGGTTTTGGTTAAAGTGGAAAGTAATTCATGCTAATCAATTAATTAAAGGTGTTAAAATTGTTATTTTTTAAGTATTGAACAATAATATATAATACTAGATTCATAGTTACGTTACGAGTGAATAAATGTCAACATTATTACTCATACTTTTGTGAGGTATGTTCGTTAGAGAATTTCAAAGAAGGTTTTGGAAAAAATCAAGTTTTTTTAAAAACAGGCAAACGAACGAGTGGGAAGAAACTACTTTTTAAAACTATGTCTAGTAAAAGAATTTCGAGAAACTTTTTTGAAAAAATCTTGTTGGGTAATATAGAAGCCAACAAGGAGATTTTCCCTTAATGTTTGAATCTAGAGAAAATTTGTTTTAGTGTTAGATTTTTTTTTTTTTTTGAAATAAAGTTTGGAGAACAAAATTTTTAACCCGTGTCAATTGAGACTTTGATTTTAATACTTTAAAACTATAATCCTGCAAAACCTCCAAATGAACCAACCCTAAGTTTGAATTTAGATGGTTTTAGTTTTTTCCATTTTCAAAATAATATCTGCACTTTAAAAACTTGTTATTTAGTACCTCTATACTTTCCATTAAGCTATAGAAATTCTGAACTCTCATGATAAAGGTTTGTTCTTTTTCATTATTTTTGTTTTAGTTTATGAATATGTTTTTGAAAAATAGTTTTTAGCGTGTGAAAAAAAAAATTTTAAATATATAATTGAATAGTAAAAAGCTATATTAAAAATAATAAAAATTAATTATAATATATTAAATTTACTGTAGAAACTAAAACAAAACTAAAACCAGAACAAAGAGAAAGGATAATGGACGGATATAGCAATTATTAATTCAATAATTCATCAATTCTTAATATATGTTATACCATTATTAAGTTTTGTTCTTGTAGTTGATAAGCTGTGTTAAACAAACAGGTTTAATTACCAACTATAGTATTTATATAGGTCTGGACTCAAAAACCAACACAAATGGCCTATTAGCTCAGCTGGTTAGAGCGTTGTGCTAATAACGTGAAGGTCGCAGGTTCGAGACCTGCATGGGCCATTTTTCAAATTTTTTATACATATGTATATATTCCATTCCATACTTTATGGGCCTCTCTCCCGCCTTCTAATATTTTCTTATCAGTTTACAACATTTCCTCACTTCATGGGCCACTTTCCAGGCGATCCAATCCATAAAAAATAAAAACAGATTAATTTGTTCTTTTTTTAACACTTCTTCAAATGTACAACATTGAGCGGATACAATTGTGGTTTGACGAATTTCAATATCTTACTTTGCAAAAAGAAAAGAAAAAAAATAGATTGAGCGGAAGCACGACCCTTTATTTATTTATCTTCACTCCTATATTTTAAAATTCGAAATCATGATTTCAAAGTTACAAAATCCTTTCATTATCCATCACCCCAACTCTCCCCGAGCAGAACCCCGACCTTCATTGAAATGCAGTTATGATTTCCATCAACCACTTGTGCTTTATCTCTTTCATTTCACCCCCCCACTTGAAACTTGTCCCTTTAATTTTGTCTCCAAAATGCTACTCACATAAGAAAATTATAATCATAGTGGGTTCAACAAAGTTAATTTAACTACCTTAAAAAGGTCGAGTCAAGTCAAAGACTTGGATTTCTTGTTCGATTCATTGTACTGGAACTGTGAATCAAGCACTTCAGTAACTAATCGAGGAATACTTAGTTCTATGCTTCCACAACTTGTAAGTTGTAGTTATTGGCCCTGACCAGATTGATTATATATATATATATATATATAATTTTTTCTCTCAAAATAATATCCTAAACAAAATAAAAAATAAATGGATAACGACACTTGTTAGGGTTTAATTCCGTATTTCATACCTTAATAACATGAAAAACAAATTAGTATTGTCACACGTTATGATTAATTTTGATATTTTACGCGTTTTAAGATTAAAGATCATTATTTATAATCTTTTCTATTGAAACGACAATTTAGTCCATCGATTCATAGAGTAACTGTATGTTTTAGAATATAGAGAATAATTGTTATTGAATCTATTACACAGAGATGTAACTATCATTTGTCTTATATATAATTGGGAAATGATCAGGGAGTAAAAAATTTCAATGAAAAAACTAAAGAATTGATGTAGCATCACATAACAAGAGTCAGTTTAAATTTTAAGTATTCAATCATTTTCTCCTATGTTGTTACTACGTCCGTCAGTGTGAATTTTCTCTAAGTATATCATCACTCATATAAATATATATATATATAATTTTTAAGAATGAATAGTGAACACTTTGGTGCATATATAAAGAATCCTATTTATTGGTGCATATATACATTCATTCATTTATAGAGAGATGGGATATTGTGGATTGACCTATATAATAGATGCATGCACACATACACTAACTTTAAGGTGGCACCCAACCAAATTATCATGCATATTTCCATAGTGGCTGCCGGGCTCAAAACTAATGGACACACCAATTTCATATACGTATAGGTACACAAGTAAACGAAAATGGTGAAATACAGTTTTTTCCCTATAATTTTGAAATTCTCAATTACTCTCCTATAATTTTGGACTATTGTATACCGATCCAAAAAAAATCAATTCCAAATTATCACCTTTTTTTCTGTTTAAATGGTTTTTGTCGGATGAACAAGTTAGTCCAAAACCTTTTTTTTTTTTTTTTTTTGAGGGAAAAATTAAGTGCGTAGTATTAATGGTGCTGGGAATCGCCCAGCAACGTTTGAGATACAAATGACGGAGCACTGCTCCAGTGGTCCAAAACCATAATAAATAAGTTGAGAATTATGAAACTACAAAAAAACAACTAATTACAAAATTCACAAGGAGAAAGCTGCATTTCATCCTAAACAAAAGTGTAACAAATTTAGTGTAGCAAAATAATATTGAACACTAATTTTGACAAATTATATATATACATATGTATGTATGTATGTATGTATGTACATTGTATATGTGATGATTATAATCGCATACCTTTAGTAATTGGTCCTTTGTCCTTTAATGATTAGTGTACATAACTTAATCATCATTTGTTTGGTTACAAGATTCTAATTTGCTACGCGCTCATCTTGACTATCTTCATCCAATTGACTTGTTGATGCCCATATAAGTGTTTCAATAAATAATACTCCCTTCATTCATATAGAAAATTCGTATTTCTAAATTTTGCTTACCCAAATTAAAGAGTTTTGTTATTATTATTATTTTTTATTATTTATTTACTAATAATTCATATATATTTTTTTAAGATAAAAATATGAATGAAAAAAATTCATGATAAATTATTTATGTTAAATGTAGTGATTTAAAATACGTCAAATATTACTTTTTAAAAACATTCATTTTTACTAGTTTAAGATTTACGCATCATGAAATTTCAAGATGTTTTGTTCCTTTAGCTATGCATCAACATGTACTATGATGCAAGTGGATTTTTTTTTTTTTTTACTATGAAAAAGAAGAGTCCCACTTTTTTTCTTTTTTTGTTTTGTTTTTGTAATCAAAGAAGAGTGCATTGGTTCCTAATATTGCTTTCTTAGATACAATTTATTATATTAGTAAGGGAATAAAAAAGTAAAAAAAGGGAGGAGGGTTGGGAGAGTTATAAAAAAGGGAGGGCTTATAACTTGAAAGTCGTGAGTTCGAATAGTGGAGGTTGTAAAATTTTTTTAAAAAAATAAAATAAAAAGTAGAAATAATACTCTTTGATTAAGACATAAAAGAATTGTAAACAAAATTTTCTAAAGGGATGGAAAGACTGAAAAAATTGTTGATACATATTAGAGTCTCAAATTATTATGAAATCCAAATGGTCTCCTATGATAATATTTGTTAGAGAATTTTTTATTTTTTTAAAAAAATGCATCTAATAAGATAGAAATTGTAGTCAATTAAATAAATAACTAATTGAAGTGCAAAGGAAAATTTGGTGAAGACTTTTTTTATGTAAGTTTTTCAATTTGATGAAGACTCGGCAAAATGTTGAATTTGACGCGAGAAACCTTTTGAAAATGCAAAGAAATTAACCATATTATAAAAAAAAAAAATTTTAAAAACCTCATTTCCTTTTAATCAGTTTCCTCATAGATAACAACGACATTGTGAGATGGGTTCCCACCGTGCATATTTCAAAACATGTTTTACTGCATGAGAAATATTTATTTATTTTAATCAATCATTCAACTGTTTCAACGTCTTGTTTATTACATTAAAGTGCAGAGCACTTGAGAAGGAAAAATAAGAAGTTGGGATCCCGTGAACAAGTACATATACAGACAGATATTTTTTAGTAGCCCTCAGGGGCTTAGCTCAGTTAGTAACTTGGCAGCAGATTGCAGCCAAGGACGCAGGATCGAGCCCTGGCAGCCGCAGTGTGGGATTTTCATCCCCCCAATGTGGGGGGTGGATCCTTGTGGGCACCAGGCACTGGTCCTCCTGCCAAGGTTACCGCTGAGTCACCCTGATTTACCCCTCACACGAGGCTCATGGGGCTGGGCGGTGTGGGCCCTGCGGGCGAGGGATATCGCCTTTTGCAGCCAAGATATTTTTTAGTAAGAGCAAAAGAAGTTAGGTAGTAATTAATATACTTTTATATTGTCTTACTAGCTTGCCAACTGACATGTAAAATTAAAGTTTCTCATAGTACACAAAAATACGATAAGTTAAAAAAGAGACTTCAATTTATTTACAATTCAAACTGAAATAATTCAAAAGAATACTAAAAAATTTTGATACGACATAAACACAATATAATAAAAACGATTCATCAACTCACATACAACTCAAATCAAATCGTAGGTATAATCCTACTAAAACATTCATGTTAATTGATAAGATGTATATAGATCATCATCTCCCAAAAATTCATAAAGTAATTAATGAAAAGAAGACCAAAAACAAGATGAGTACTATTAGAGGAGGCAGTTTCTGAATGAAACTTAATTTACAGATGTGGAAATGGATAGATGCATTAAAATTGGATTGAGACGTAAGGAGAGGAGGGGAGATGAAGATCTTGAGTGAAAACGCCCATAAAAATCTGAATTAGTGCTGCAGCGTTGGCCTTTTTTCGCTTTCTCCATAAAAAGTAAAGAACCATCGGAATGAATCATTTCCTTATAAATTCCATCAGACACACACAACCACACAATAATAGCACTACTTCTAACAAGTTAAAACTCTTTAAATTGGGGTAATAACTGTAATCATTTTCACATTTGACCTCACATCGCTCTTTTGTTCTCAAATTTGAAACTGTTTATATTCATGAGTCTCATAACTTAGATTTTTCATCTCTACGTAATTTATCGTTTAAATTTTGATCAAAAACATCCTGTCGCCTGCAAACACGTGATGAACACGGTGATGAAATTGCAAGAAAAAGATTGACAAATCAGAAATCTAAAATTTATCAATGTTTAATTAGTTTTGGTTGAGAATTTGTATAATGAATAGCATAGTGATAAGAAATCAAAAGTTGGGGATCAAAATTCGAAAACTGTGACACCAAGTTTGGGGATCAACGGAATTAAGCGATTTGCATCAATCATCACACACGCATGAATTAATCCAATTTCATGCTTAGCTTAATTGATAGCGTTGTCAGAAAGATATTAGAGAATGGGATTTATGAGTATCCAATTAGTCAGGACGAAAAGGACTGGATTTGCTGCTTTTGCTAAAGCGATTATCACCTCAAATTAATCTGTGGGAAATGCAATGAATCCTATCTATCACCTCAAATTATTCCATTGCTCAGTTCAAATGAATCCTGCCGATGACACACTGAGGAGAATCATCAATTAAGATGCCTGACACGTACTACTTCTGGCTGTAACAAGGCCGGGAAATGACATCACTAGCCTCAACTCTGTTCTTTTTGGACGTTTTGAAAAATAGTTTTATAATGTAAAAAGTGTATTGAAAATGTAAAAAGTAGATACTAAATAGTAAAAAGTTGTATTGGAAATAATGAAATATGATTAAAATATATTAAATTTACTGTTGAAACCAAAACCGTTTTTAAAACGAAACAAAAAGAACAGGCCCACGTTTGGGTAAATTACAGTTATGCCCTCGAGGTCTGGAGAAATTACTGTTACGTCATCCTTGATATTTGAGATATTATTAGCGTTATTCTCTGAGATTTGTGTTAACATAACAATTAACCTTTCCTAATTTGGTCAAATATACTGTCTCTCCACGTTAGATAACTCAGCAATTTAGAACTTTACAAGCACCTCTATCTCTATTTTACAGTTTTATATAGTAAATTTATTCCAACAGACAACTAACTCTATATATACGTCTAAGAGAATATTATATTTTTATTCCTCCATGCACATAATTTTAAATTCAATTTTATTACTTTTGTACTATTTAGGTTATTTACACAGTGACCTTAAATAACTGTCTACTTATGTATTTCTGTCTAATATAATAAATTCAATTACTTAATAATGAAACGATAATTATATTAATATCGAAATCAATATTACTAAAATAAAAATTAAATTAAAGTTAATTACGACACACGCACATTAATAATGATAAAGAAACTTACACAATTATTTTTATAAAAAATACTAAACTAATAATTAATTCTCTTTTTATTACATGTGAAATAACAATTAAATAGATTAAATTCTTAAAATTATACTACTAGTAAAATTTGTTCTTTAATCAATCAATTGAAATAAAAATAAAAATTAAATTAGAGACTAACATATAAATAAATAAAATAATAAAAAAGGGTTAAAAAAAAAATGAATAGAGGTGTGAACAGTGGCACCTATACTTATAGAGGTACACTGTTCAGACCTCCACAAAAAACTCCAAAATGAAGTTCTGTTGGAAACCCAGCCAGCACTCTAAACCTTCAACTGGAGTTGCTAGAAAAGAAAATAAACACAAAGGGCCTGTTCTTTTTGGGCGTTTTGAAAACGATTTTGAAAACAAGTTTTGGAAAATAATTTTATAATGTAAAAAATGTATTGAAAGTGTAAAAAGTAAATGCTGAATAGTAAAAAGTTGTATTAAAAATGATGAAATATGATTAAAATATATTAAATTTACTGTTGAAACCAAAACCGTTTTCAAAACGAAACAAAAAGAACAGGCCCAAAGCTCAAGAACATTTTTGTTACTTGTTGAACTTTTTGAAAATATTTTGGGAGATAATGGTAACTTTTGGAATCTCGAGAGAGATACCCGATTTCTTTCAACATCATTAATATCATGGTGGGTAACATTAAAGACAGAGTTTTGACCGTGTGGTAGTTTGGTAGACCATGCTTTAAAAAACTAATTTCGATCGGTATGTTTTGTTGCAATATAGTCCATCCTTCTGTTTTAACATAATCGTAATTTTTCATAAGCTAAGTTGAATACTTCAATATCTAAATTTAGGCTCTGTTCTTTTCTTAACATAGTTAAGAAAAGTATCATTTTTTTCTCAAAAATATTACACAAAGAAACAACATCATTTTTATAAAATTCACAATTTAAATTTAAAAATTCCCTCTAAAAACTCACTCACATAAATTCAAAAAAAACATAATCATTACACTTTTTCTTCTCTTTCCTACACAAATCCCCAAAAGAAATTTCTTCCAAAACAAAATTCTTCCCTAACAAAAAAATTTCCTAACTAAGTTCACAAGAAAACAGAGCCAATATACACAATATTTTAGTATTTAAATTTAATACACATGATATTTGTTGTTTTAACATGCACTTGATACGTTAAAACATAAACTCGATATTTCAGCACCCAAAAATAGTAATTGATACTTTAATACACAAATTCAATACATGCGCGATACATGTTATTTGAATATAAATTTGATATAAAAACGGTATGTCATATTTGAACGTCTAAATGCAATACAAGTAATTTAAAATTGATATATGCACATTGAACGGTTGAATACATCGAATACAAATTTTTGTGAAACTGATGGGGTTTTAAATTTTGTCTTTGTCGAATCATGAATTCGGACTTAATGAAAAAGCAAGGCCATGAATTCGTACACGCATAAAGATGTTCCGACTTCTGAGTCTTCTGACTCTAAAGATTTTCAGTATACGTAGTCATTTTACTTCAAGCTTTTGCGTTGCTAAAATAGGAGTTTATTTTTTAAAATTACATATTTTTAAATAGTATAAGGAGGTGTTTGGTTAATCTTTGGAATAGAATAAAAATGGAAATATGAATGAGAATGAGTTTGATTGCAAGATGAGAATGGGAATGAAACCCATCAGAGCACATGAGTTTCATTCAAATTTAATTATTTTGGTATGATTCAAAAAAAAATTCATTCCCAAATCCACTAACCAAACTACTAGAATTTTTATGATTCCATTATTTCATTACCAAACTCACCAACCAAACGCCTCCTAAATATTTTCTGAAAAATTGAAACGAGTCCTAATTATTATTCCGTCCGTTCTATTAGAAGAGTCTACTTTATATTACTGAAAATAATATTACAAAATAGAGTCCATGATTTAGATAATTATAAGTGATAGAGAAAAGTCAGAGAAAAATTATCGTAATTGATATAATTGACCGACCTTCCGATGGGATAGGTCATATATATACACACGCATGCATCTCTGTAGCCCTCTCTTCACTCTAAAGAACGTGTGCACTCCTGATGGACACGAGAATACATTGAAAGCGTATGGAAACGAAATATCAGATATTCTTATACAGGTGATTCTCAATAACCAAGTTCCTGCTCAATAATTTTAACAAACTAACCAATCCCCAATTGCCACAACCTAATAAGTAAATAAATATCTATATCTTGCATGACCATATTATATATATATATATATATGAAAAGTTTTTTAAAAAAATAAATAAAATAAAAAAATAGAAGCACAGAGTTGTAACTGTACCGGGGTTCATTGCATGCATGCAATGTGTGTCAATGTCATGGGTGATACGACTTGAAATTAATTGAGGGCGAAGAAAACAACTGATATTTTCTTGTTTCCAACAATTTTGGTTCCCTATTCTTGTAGGGTTCCTCCTGTGTGAGAGAGAGAGAGAGAAAGAGAGATCTTGTGGTTAATTTAGTTTAGTTGGTGGATACGCTCAATCCAACCAAAGTTTGTTTGGTTGATTAATAGCCACCACATACATATTGCTTTCAGCTGGGGGTGGAAGTCAAATTAATCATCAGGACTTCTATTACTCAACCTTTCTTCAAAAAATTTTGGGGCCCATGTCTGTTTCTCATTTGTGATCAAGTTCAATTAGCGAGGATCAGACAATGGTTCAATGGTGGGTTACAAGTGAATTTACCACAGAAGCAGTTGCAAGTTCAAATTTTCTACTCAAGGCCAAAGGAAAGAGAATTAATAGGATCTAGTAATGGCCTCACATAAATTTTTTTTTAAAAGGACTCAATTAGCTAGTAGGGTAAATATATAATTACCAAACTAATCCCCCAAATTTCCTCAAATTATCAAATATTCTCTGGAGTTTCAAAAATTACTAAATAAATCTTAAGGTTTTTAAGAACATCATTATTTGTTTAATTTAATTTTATCCACTATAAATATATAGGAAAAGTATATTTAAAATACCTCTAATTTATTACTTACGATTTCAAAAAACAATATCATGATTATACTTGTTTTTCTCTTTTTTACATAAATTTCTCTGCAAGGAGTGCGTCGATAATTTTCCAAAGCCTTAGAGAGCTTTTGGTAATTAACAAAATTAGGAAGGAATAAATGTAATATTAATTAATATAAGAGGTTTGAGTCTCATTTTATATTTTATATAATTTTTTATCAATTTTAATAAAAAATTTTACATTTTCAACATGTTTTTTTTCATATTTTCAATACATTTTTTTTTATATTTCTAATATAATTTTAATATTTTAAAATTACAAATCAAACCAAAGTTTAAATTCGGTTTTGATGCCAAACGTGGCATAAAGCTTCGTAATTTCAGACACAAGAATCCTAATAACTAGGAATACTACAGAAACAGCATTTGAATGCATCACATATATAATCCAATACTTCACTCTGAGGCTGCAGATTCCTGTCTTCACTTAACCAAGATATGTCTCAGTATGACCCAACTCTGATGTGACCAGTCGACCATGATCATGTATACAGATGCCTGTTCTTTTTGGTTGGTTGAGATTTAGTTTGAGTTTTAGTTTTAAAAATAATAATTTTATAATATAAAAAACGTATTAAAAATATAAAAAGATATAACTAAATAGTAAAAAATTATATTAGAAATGATGAAAAAGTCCCTATTTGGTCATTTACACATTGCTTAATGATTTTTTGTGTCTCTTACGTTTTAAAACGATCTTTTTGGTTCTTTACATTTTCAAAACGATATTTTTAGTCTCTTACTCTTATTATTCGAACTATTTGGTTCATTGGCCGTTCAACCACACGGAAACATTAATATCAATCACGTATTATTCACACAACTCTGTAAGCGAAGGACAAACTTGTTCCAACATAATTATTGGGATGCTAAAAATGATGTTGGGACAAGTTTCTCATTTGTTGACGGAGTCCTGTAAGTGGCACGTGAGTGATATTAACATTTTTTATCAGGTTAAACGGCAAGTTTTCTCTTTCGCTGACGGAGTCGTGTTAACGACACATGAGTGATATTAATATTTTCCGTCAGATTGAACGGTTAACGGATCAAATAGTTCAAAAAATAAAAGTAAGGGGCCAAAAAGATCGCTTTAGAATGTAGGTAACCAAAAAGATTATAAATCAATATGTAAGCGACCATTTTGAAATGTAGGGAACCAAAAAAATCATTAACCAATATGTAAGGGACCAAATGTGGACTTTACTCTTGTTTATAATATATTAAATTTACTGTTGAGACCAAAACTAAAACCAAAACCAAAACTTAAAGAACAGGCCTTCGTTCTCCGTTAGTATGATCTACATTGACAAAAATATAATTTAGTATGAATGTTAAGATATAATACTTAAAATAGCTAATTTGACACTATTTATTTCATTTATATTTTTATTTTTTAAGTATGGATTAATTTTGGATTATACATAATTATATTAGTAAATGTAAGAGGTGTAAAAAAATTGAAAATAGACTCTTCTCATAGAACAAAAAAATTTCTCAAAGTGGAATGAGAGAAGTATACAAACTAATGCACACGGAAGTCTGTTTTAGGATTGTAACTGTAAAAAAATTGTTGCTTGGGAATGAATTTTTTGGAGGAAATTATTTTCTAAAAATTGTGTAAGAAATAGTTAATGATGATATTAAAATAAAAGTGTTTGGTTATAGAGATTTTTTAAAATAAAAAAATAAAGTATTTAGTTATAGAATATTTTTCTTAAAAAACTAAAATGTTTTCTAAAAATGGATGAAAACTAAAATTATTTGATTTTTATATTCTTAAATGCATCTTTTACCCCCCTTAAATTAAATTATTATTATTTTATAAAAATTGACAAAATTTTCTCTTTTTTTTTAAATAAAAAAATGACAATATTACATGATTGCCTTTGAAAAATACTTATGAAAACTTCAAAAGTGGGAGCAAAAGTATTAACTTTTCTAAAGTAGTGATAATTCGATGATCAAAAGATATATTTTAAAAATACATGTGGTAAAAGTAACAAAAAAACTTTATAAATAACAGGAGACAAAAAGTAATTAAGGCAAATATATATAAATGAGGTCAAAAATTTCACCCTGTAAAACAGACATAAATATAATTGTTAAAAAATATCATATATATATATATATATATATGTTCTAAAATTATTACTAAGAGTAGCAGTAAAAATATCAATATAAAACTAAAAATACAAATATATAAAATGAAGACAAGACAAAAGAAGGGAGAGCAAAATAGTGGAATAGTGGTAGTAATCTTATTACCCTTCAGTTTCCAAAGATTATGCTGCTGTTTTTTTATCATTTGAAACTGTTCTATTCATAATGAAAATTATTTGAAATAGGAGTTATTTGAGTCATTAAAGGGATTACTGATTTCTTGCATATGCAATTGGGAGAAACGGTCTTTGATTGAATGCATTCAAAGAGAATTCTTCGGTTGAGGAATTAGAGAGTGCTGCCGTTTCCAGCTTTAATATTCAGACTAAATGTTAAGCTTTGTCTTCATCATTTTCTCTTTATATACAGATGAAGCCACGAGGGGTTAAAGGACACATTTTCTTAAGATACATACCTATGCCTTGAACGTCCTATATTTTTCTAAAATACTTGTTTTGAGCAAGAGAGAAAAATGTGTTACTAGAGTTTCAAATTCCTAGTAGTTGTGCAGATTATTAGGAAACACAACAAGTGTGTTGGGCTGTTATATCCTGGGGGTGACAAGTGACGATAATTTTACTACACCAAAGTTAACTCTTTGCAGAGGGTTTGAATCACCTAAAGAGAGCGAAAGATCCGGTCATCAGCCCTTCTAACGATTAACAGTTTGTTTCTTGTGGTGGTTTTGTTGTGTTTTGTAGATTGATTATTGCTGTTGGAACAACACTAAGAGTAGTAGTATAACACCAATATAAAACTAAAAATACAAGTATATAAAATGAAGACAAGACAAAAGAAGGGAGAGCAAAATAGTGGTAAGACTTTTCATTCTTTCTATCATCATCTTATTGCTTCACCTAAGTCTCTATTTATAGACTAGGTAACATGTTACAAAATTACAAGAGTCTTATCTAATAATCTATGAACTAATGATACATAATGGGGTAGTGGAAAAATCTTAGAATAATAAGGGGCTTATACAAATTTAGTTGGTTAATGATTTGGAAGTTGAAAATGACATGATGAAATAAAAAATTGAGAAGGATGTACGGAATGATGGCCATGGTGAATTTAGTGTGGTGGGATTCTTCTTCCCTGCAAAAGGATTTGTCTCTAAATAATAAATATTAATTAGCTTTCCACAACATCACCACATCTGAACCTAGACAAGGTTCAATGTCGCATATATATATATATGCATATATATATATATATATAATAAACTCAATAAAATGCTTAGTCAGTACCATACATCGAGCCAAAAACCTTTCTTCTTCTAACTTTTTATAATCTTCCCATTCAATCTCATGGGACCTTCTTACCCTAATTATTTCCTTTATACTAATAAATTTTTTAGAATAATATATACTTCATCTGTTCTATTAAAATAGTCTACTTTGAGAAGAAAAAAAAATTTTCTAATAAAAAAGTTCACTTTCAAATTTTTTTTTTATTGTTCTTACCTTTATTAATATAATTATGTGTGATACACAATTATCTAATATTTAATAAATAAGAATATAAATAGAATAAAGAGTGTCAAATTAGTTATTTTAGGTATTGTACCTTAACATTCATAATAGGTTATATATTAATTAAAGTGGATTCTTTAATGAAATTGGTGGAGTATATGACTTGGGTCAAGTATATATATATTAGAGTATTTCTTTTCCTGGTTAGGTGTATAGATAGTACTCTTTATTGACAAAATGAGCACACCATTTCAATTCCTTTAATCTAATGTCTTCCATTCAAGGGCACGAGCTTTCTAGCTCTATATTATGATAATTAAAAGGTGAATTACTAAAATTTTATTAGATTTGTAAAAATTATCGAACGAATTTAAACCTTTTTTCCAGGTCATTAAAAAAAATTCCTTAATTTGAATAAACTACCAAATGAATTTTACAATTGCGATTATTGAAATTTCTTGTGTAATTTGTAATAAAATAAAACAATATTTTCAACTGAAGTTTTAAAGTCGAAATGGTTTTGAATGGTTGTTAATGCTATTGTGCGGAAGTTCAGTTAAAACTAATTGATTTTCAATTTGGGAGTCGATCTCTTATTGGCATCCACAATTGGGCTACAGGTAAAATGCTAAAAATTGTCCATCAAAATCTTAATGAGAAGTTCTTTTTAATTTTTAGTGCAGGTTTTTAAACATCTTAGGCCTTAGTTGTAGTCTTATCCATTATTTTCCATCTCTATATAGTTTTGTAACGTAGTTTTCAATGGGTTAAAATTCATTTTCAATTGTTGGAAGAAATGTTGCACCTTTACTTTGGGGTTTGCGCTCTACTCTTACTCATGGATGATTGTATCACTTACTCTTTGCTTTATTTGAAGTTTTTAATTCTTTCTTCACGATTTTTTCAACTTTTAGTAAATTCCCTTAAAAGGAGGGGTTTGGATGATGAGTCTTTATTGATTATTGATGATGGAATGCTACATATATGTAATTGAGTTGTTTTATTGATATTTCTTTCAGTTGCTTCAATTGAACGTCAAGATTAAGGGTGGCCAACCTTAATAGTTGTTTATTGAAATAACTTGATTGCAATTCTTCAAACCGATCACCAGTACTCATAGGATTTGGATATTAATTAGATAGAAATTATCAACCGGATTCAAAAGGTTTTTAAGGAAATTAACCTTAGTGGTTCAAAACCCAAAAAATACCATAGAAACATAAGTGATTGAGGAATTTGAGATAGTTTAACTGACTTGACTCAGCTTAATTTCACAATTGTTTGTTGTCTACATTAATTTTGTAGCCGTTGCATGCATATATATGAATTCCATATGAGATTTATAACTTGAAATCTAGCCCCAATCCCTTTTTATCTTGAAATTAGATTCAAAACTTTGTTTAAAACTTTGCAAATGAGCATTTGCAATTCTATCTAGTTTTTTACATACCAAACAAAACTTTTTGGAATCATTTAAAAGTTCATGCATTTCATATCACCACATACGTTTTAGCTATAGTTCTTGTTGATTGATCTGTGCTTGCTACGATATTACTTTTTATGATGTTATATACTTTGGGTTAATTTTATACACGTCTCCCTCAATGGTTGAAGGTATCTCACAAGTGCTAGCTACATGCACACTTAGATCCTGAATGGAAGTAAACTAACATCATTTTGGTATCTAGATGACAATGTTTTAATACTAGTCCGAAATGCAGTTATATTAAAAAAAATCTTTATAAACAAACACTCTTATTTTTTTTTTCTTAATTTAAATTTTCTACTCGCATTATTTTTAAAATAACATCATCATTACCTCATTTTTACACAATTTTTCATAAAACAATTCACTCCAAATTTTTTTTTTTGTCCAAAAACAAAAAATCTCCTTGGCCTTATGTTTATATGAATGATAAGACCATATTCAAAAAAAAGAAAAGAAAAAAAAGCCACATCGAATATTTTTTTCTTTTATTTATTTATTTATATTTTACATAGAATTGAAATTTGAATTTTTACGAAACTATAATTACCTCTAATATTTGAAAATTCGCTAACTTCCTAACCAATTAATAACATAGCAATTACTCTCTTGGTTTGGTTAAATTACAACAGTCCGTTATAAGTCAATTAAATAACTAAACACAATCCTTGTGATTTTTTATTTTTTTTTTACTTGAAAAAATTTTGAACTTCCAAATAGATAATCGTAATTTGGCAAAACATAAGATATATGAGATTTACCAGATAAATAACCGACACACCAAAAAGAAAATTATGAAAAAGAAAAACAGCTCAATTCAAATCGGCATTCATTCAATAATCAATGGCAGCCCACCATACATGTCTCCATTGCTGTTAGAACACTTCGTTAACGGATCATGTACTATAATTTCCTATTGTCTTCAGCACTACTAGCAATAACGCGGCAAAGAAAACACATCACGAACCTTCAAATATTTGTTTCCTCTCTTCTTACACATTAATTTAATCACGATACATCAACAGTTTTTATTCAATTACCTAATCAACAATATAAATTATATTCTCCCCGTTTGAATGAAAGAGTAGTATTTAATTCTAATATTCGGACAAGACAAACAAAAATGATCAATGAAAAAAATATTTAATGCCTTAAGCTATGGAGACTAGATATCGAATCCTAACAACTCTCAAGTGCAATGGCGACATTTTCATTAAAGTACAAGTTGCACCAGTAGGTAGGCGGTCATTCACAAGAGTAACAACCGATTAAGTTGATGGCATGGGAGGGGGTGCTGGGGTGGAGCCATGGAGATCCTTTATTGAAAATGAAAATAGAGGCAAGTGCATGTGGAAAAATTAAGAGGACATAATGAGGCTTACTTTGGGAATACAAAGTTGTAGGACAGTAGGAGTACAAATGCAAAATAAATCTTATCCACTACTCTTAAAAGAAAAAATGAACCCGCCTATCCTCTAACATACATAAGGGGAAGAGCAAGCATCTAGACTAATTAGACCCCTTGTCATTCGTGCAATGACCCCCAATTGTTGTACTGTTGTGGGTTTCACCTTGCATTGTGTGAGACATATTAATTGTGGTTGGATGAATTTCAGTACATTTCCTTGAATCAAAAAAAAAAAATTCAAAACTACTCCCTAGTTCATTAGAAGAGTTCACTTAATTTTATTTATTTATTTTTTTAATTTCAATTGAAGAGTTTTGTTTTTATATAAATTTTTTTTAACCCATACTTATATAATTATGCACAGTTCATAATTAATTCACACTTAAAATAGGGCGTAGATGAAACAAATAGTCATGAAAAGTTGGCTGTTTTAGATGTTGTAACTTGATAACTACAAAATGTTATATGTATTTCAAGTAGAGTGTTTTAATGAAACAGATAAAATATACTTTCTCCATTCGATTATAAAAGTCCACTTTCACAAAGGTACAATTTATTATGGATGTCAAGGTACAATACCTAAAGCAGCCAATTTGACATCATTTGTTCCATTAATGTTATTAATTTTTTTTTGAAGTATGAGTTAATTGTAAACCACACATTGTTATACATTTTTAAAGTAGACTATTCTATATTAGAATAAAAAATATTTTGGATTTTTTTAATGGAAAGAAAATAAAGAGAATAATATTTAAAGAAACAAGTGAATGTTGAAGCACCACGTACCTATGACAATCTAATCTACAAAATTACGTGGTAACCCATTGTGCAAGATGCTGATATCTACAAAATTAGGAGGAGCGGCAAGCGGTGCTGCGGCGCCGGTTTGCAGTCGGCTTCTTCCCTTGGGTTGTGTTGAAGCGGCGGATGTCGATCGATATCCGCGGTTGTTTGGTGGTACCTTTATGCGGCCCCCATTCAGTTATACTTCTCCTTTCTTTACATTTATTTGTTGCATTAATTCCTTGTCTAACTTGTCTTCTCAGAGAAAAGAAAGGTTGATACAGTGAATCGCCAGCTGGGGAAGTTTCGTTTCGTTTCGTTTCGTTTCGTCAGGCCGTGACATGTACATTCGGCAACTCTCGGTCATTTTCCTCGAACAATCACGTGAAATTCCGCTCTCTTTATCGTACGATCATTTTATCTGATTATTATATATATAAAGGTAAACTTTCGTCATAATTAATGGAAAATTCTTCTCTTAAAACATTGTCTTTTTGTCACGAGAAGTACCAGTTTTATTTTCTTAACTTTTAACGCTTTTAGTTATATTATATAATATGTGCTATATATAATTAATATTTACTAAAAAGAAAAGAAAAGGATATAAGTAAAAATTGGAACAAATTACGTATATATATATCTATATATTTGTTATAACTTAAATTAATTGATGAAATGTTGTATTCCTTTTGTTGAAAGAGTCTAATTTCTCAAATGTATAATATTTTTATGAGTTGTAAGGTCCAACGTTTAAAATAAGTAATTTGACGGCATTTTTTTCACTTATATCCTTACTTTCAAAATATAAGTTAATTGTGCAGCTCATTACCATTATTAAGGTTATGCAATGTAAAAAATTAAGAGTTAGTCTCTTTTATTTTGACAACTTTATGTTTAGAAACACGATTTTTTTAATGTGTCAGAAAAGATACTTATGACTAGTCCATTAGTATGGTCATGCGGAGCATGTGAGATGGTGGTGTTGGCGTTCATGGAGAAGTTGGATCGCCAAAAAAGTAAGACTGCGGCTTTTTGGGTTTTTGTGGACCTAATTTGATGGGGGAACAGGTCGGGGAACAGGTCAACAAATAATACATATCGCTTTGTCGTGACCTACGACGCTTTTTGGTCAAATTCCGTTGTTTAGGGTTTCAAACAGACGTTTTTGATAATTTTGTTTTGGTAATATCTTTTGACTGGATTGTCATTTTTATGTGCCATTTCTTTTCATTATTCTTATTTTCGTTAGTAGTTCAATTCTGTGATGGTTTAGGAGTTTTCCCCACTTTTTTTGGCAAATTTTTGTTATTTTCGAGTTTGGTGTCTTTTCCTATATTAAGGGCATGCCATCGATTTATTGTTATACTCAATTTTGATATTAAATAAAATTTCAGTCTGGTATATCTTCTATAATTTTTGGCAATACTAGTGTGGATTCAATGATTATTAGAAGCTTTATTGACTAACAATCGAGCGCGATTCAACCGTTTTTCAAAAACTTTCTAGTTTTCGCGAAATCATAATAAACTTCCACAATGTGAATGGGAATATACGTACATCCCATAAATTTGATGGCAAAAGATTAGGCTATGGTCAGGGGTTTACAACATTCACAATGAGATTTTTTTTTATTATTTTGTAACCCTCTCAACGGTAACAGGACTATTTTTTATTTTTTATTTTTTGAGAAGGTAACAGGACTATTTGATTGGGTATAACCTTTGACTTCGCAAATGTAAGAATAATGGTGGTGGTAAATTTTAAATTAAAAGAGAAAATAATGGTCATGGATTAAAATGGAAAAAAAAAAATTGTACTTCGTTTACTTTTGTTTGTTTGTTTGAATTTAATTATATAAATATGTTAATGTTTCGTTTTCTCCTTTCACTTAAATTAATATTGTTTCACTTAATTATTTTGCTGCAATTAAATGTTTAGGACAATTTGCGATTGAATTAAGTTTTAGGGTCGTATTTTGAAATTAACTAAACTTTTTTTTATCTTTGTCTGACAATTAAGTACGTTCTTATTTGAACTTTGAAAATGAGTTTCGACAAATGAACATATTAATTTGGAGGACTAAATTAGAACCCCTTAGCGGCTCAGGATCCCCTGTTACACTTTCCTGTTACACTATGTGTTACACATCTTAATAACTCAACGTTAATATTCTTTTTTAAATTAATTTTTTTACCAATGCTATTCGTTGGCATTATACATAATTTTAATATAATTATTTTATTTTTTTACATTAATCTTGTATTTTATATAATTTTATAGTATTTTTTGATTTTTTAATCTCAATAAATTAAAATAAATATACCCTAAATCAAAATGGGTGAACCCTTAGTCCAAAAATTTATTATAATGCTAATTAATAGCATTGGTAAAAAAATTAATTTAAAAAAGAATATTAACGTTAAGTTATTAAGATATGTAACATATAGTGTAACAGGAAAGTGTAACAGGGGATCTTGAGCTAGCATCAGTTGACGACAGTAGGAGGGGAGGGTTAATTAGGGCGACACAAAATTGGGAAGGTTATAAGTTTTTAGTGATAATTATTAACTAAAAGCATTATTTCTTTTTAGAAAAAAAGAAAATACTTTAATAAATAATTCATTTTAGTTATAAAATAACTACTATAATATAACTATATTAGTTGGTAGTAGATAAATAAATAAAAGAATAAGTCGAGAACAAAAGACTAAAGAGAAATAGAGGTAAGCATTTGTTCATACTTTTATTCCTTTCATTCTTTCTTGTCACAACTCTTCCATTTCTGGTGATGTTATGATTTTGCACTTCTGGTGTGAGTATTCACTATTCTTTCACTTCTGGTGGTAAATTCAACACATTTGAATAATCTTGATTTCAATAGTTATCATAAAATTTGCACCCATGACTGCGATTTTGTGCATTATATAAATGCAAAACGATCATATTTACTTCAAGAAATAAAATCTTTATATATTATAGGAGATATATGATTACAACATTTATTTTGGGAAATGGATTATTTCACGCATAATAAGGGTGCATAGCTCTCACATTTACTTCAGGAAATGGAGCAGTTTTATTGAACGAAACTCGTGAATTTCCAACAAAACTCATTAATTTGATCCGTGACAGAAAGAAAATATACTAACTATAATAATTAAAATAATTTATATTTCAAATTTGTTGACGGGACAAATTGATACTTTGCAATCAAGTGGTCATTATATCTCTCTTTCAAATTTGTCAACAGGACAAATTAATATTTTTCACTCAAGTGATCATATATCACTTTTAAATTTCTCAAAGGGACAAATTGATATTTTCAATTAAAGTGCCCAAATTTAAACACTAATATTTCAATTGTACTTTACTTTTCAGCTATGTGAGAAAATACATACATATGTAAAACATCAAAATTTGTATTACAAATAAAATATTAGGATAATGAAACAAGCAAAAAAAAAAATCATAATAATATATCCAATTAAGGTTAGGACTTTAACAAGTAAAATCATTGTAGTACGTAGTATATGAACATGTTCATACAATTCTGTCAAAATAATAAAATTTCCAAAAAGGGAAATTAAAAATATACACAAAAATATAATATTTTATAGCTCGTGTGACTTATGTAGATATATATAGATGTATATTATTCAAATTAATACATACTAGATCATAGGTTTAAGCCTTGAAATGATCTCATACCGGATTATAGGTCCAAGCCTTCGTTGATTTCCATATCAGTACAAATTCTCCTCAAAGACCAACCAACCTCAATTGAGTAGAGTCTCGTGCTGATAACGTTCTTGTATTCTTGTATTTTATACTTTATCTAGTACATGCTTTTATAGTTATAGTTTGTAGTAATTTTATAACAATTTTTATAAATGAGAAAACTAATACTCCAAGTGTCTCACTAAAAGACTCAAGTTTGACAAATGTATACTTTATTAATAGTTGTAAGGTATAATACGTGGATTAAGTAATTTGGCACTATAATTTTTATTTATATTAATTTGTACTTTTTAAGTAACAGTTAATTATATACCATGTATTATATTATATTAGTAAGGTTAGCTTAATGTAAACAAATAAGAACTGTACTATTTTATTGGATAATTATATTTTTTTACAAAACAAAACTCTTTAAATGAAATAGAGGGAATATTTGACAGGAAAAGTAAAATTTTCTATGTTGTTTTTTAAAATTAAAAAAAAAAAAACACCTAATGACATATCGTACTTCAAAATTTGTATATTTTCGAGAGTAGACTATTTTAATAAAACACGTGAAGTTTGAGTTAGTTCCCGTACGTTGCAAAATATGTATAGTGTGTTGTTTTCCATTTCATTCCACAAAAATATCATATTTTTCTTCCAAAATTTGATAAAAAGAAACAACTTCATTTTCTACTAATTCAAAATTTATAATTTAAAATTGCCTCTAAATCTTCACCTACATAACTCTAAAAAATAACATAATCATTACACCTTTTTTTTTTTATCTCTCTCCTACACAATTTCTCAAAAAACAATTCACTCCAAAAAAAAATTCATTTCCAAAAACAAAAAATTGTCTAGTTGGATTACAAAGAGATCAAAGCCTATAACATTGATGTTTCTTATATTTTCATTAAATTAATTTGTCAATCGATGTTGAACATAATTTCTAAAAAAAAAAAAAAATGATGTTGAACATAAATATAAAAAATAAAAAAATAAAAACCCCTTATTTTTGGCTTCTTTCAAAACAATAGCGGAAAGGGAATTAATTAACTAATCGCGATGATTCGTCCGTCTTCTCAGCTACGGAGCCACATGACAAAGCAAATAAAGATATTTCTGGAAACTAAACTGACAAGATTCAGCCGCCCACCCGCCCCCCTGCTCTTTTTCCTGCTATATATTTTGCCATCTTTCAATTTCCATCAAACACCACCTGAACCCTTTTTTTTATTTTTTATTTTTTTATTTTCATTTGGGACCCACTGATCCCCATCCCTATTACATTTTTCTTATTCCAAATGAGTTTTGAACCCGCGACGAATAGAAATCAATCTACGGTATTAATCGTTAGACTGTAACTTCAAACCCCCATTAGAACTTTAAATTCGTATAAATAATCAATTACGTACTAATTTTACTTCTCTTTTTAAGGGGGATGAAAGTAGTATTATTTGTTTCATTGATATGAACCAAAATTGCCTAATACCATACTATATACGTATACTTCTACTTTCTCACGTTGCCAAGTAGATGATGTAAATGTATCATCAACTTAGAAATGGCAGACTACATTTATCTCCTCTGATGTTTAGCCAAATTACAAATAAGTTTATTTGACTTTGAGATTTGACCAAATTACAAATAAGTTTATCTGATTTATAAAATTATAAAATCTTTATGATATTTTTAAATATTATTTATTTTGTGCTTATTTTTTCACTAACAGTAAGAGTGATGTTAAGTTGAGTTTCGTTTAAAATTCCTTTCATGCTTGTTTATTTATTGAGTAAATGAGTTTGATGTGAACTTTTATTGAATCGATTTTGAATTTGTTCATAAACAATTGTGTTCATTTTCAACATAACTAACAAATATCAATTTGGTAATTATGACTAAACCTCAAGAAGTATTTGTAATTATCAAAATTGGATAAACTTATTTGTAATTTAATCAACTATTAAACTCACTAAGAGTAATGATACACTACTCAATTAATCTCTTCAACTTTCTCATAGCAAGTGAGCCTCACTTGCTATGAGAAAGTTAAGGAAATTAGTTGAGTAGTGTATCATTAGTCTTAAAGTAACTAACAAGTGTAAAATTAATTAAAGTTGATTTTTTTTTTCTCTTTTTCTTTTCTTTTTATTTATAAAAAGATGATCAATATGGTTCTCCACTTAAACTCCAACTCACAATTTGTTAGGTAAAAGTTAATCATATGTACACTCAAGTATACTATGTTCTAGGCAATAATAGCTATATATCCATTGAAAGTGTTTAGTTACCAAAGTAGTAAAATATAAATAAACATATAATGTCTGACTTATCTGACTGAGATATATTTCTTTGTCTCACTCAAATATTTTGGTTTAAGAGATGCATAATTTATTATGAATGGTAAAGTACAAAACACTTCAAATAAGTAATTTAACATAATATTTTGCACTTATATTGTTACTTTCTAAGTAAGAGTTAGTTGTAATTACACATTATTATATTAATATTTAATATTAACAATTAAAAACTAGACTCTTTTATCGAGGTAAATATTTTATTTTGAAAAATAACTCTTTATATGAGAGGAAAATATACTAATTAAGTATTCACTCTATTTCATAAAAAATGTCCACTATGTAATAGAATGGAAGGGGTAATAACGAACATAAATTGAACAGATGGAGTAGTTCTAACAAAGCCCGGAAATGGTAAATATCAAAAAAAAAATTTTTTTTTGCTTACATTAATTACTTACAAATTCTTATTAGTAAAGAAGAGGTATTTGTTTAACTTTTTAAATTTTTTTCAATAAAAATGTACGAATTAAAATCCGGCAAACATTTGTGTCATTGACTTGCTCTAGTGGACATTCCAAGGCATTTAAAGCCTTGGGCATTGGGAGACTACAAATCGAATCATGGCGACTACCAAGTGTAGTGACACTATTTTCATGCAGGTAGAGTAACAGCAGCAGGTAGGCGGTCCATCCCTTCAGTTTTTCCCATTAACAGTGGCCCCCAATTGTTCAGTTGAAAGTCTCACCCTACTTTGTGTGAGGCTTCAATCATGACTGGACAATTCTAATACCTTTCCCTTTAAAAAAAAAAAAAAGTCAAATATTTAGGCTGTTAATTAAATGTAATAAATAAATAAATAGATCAGTGGATGAGTGGATGCATATTGCCATGAAAAAAAGTGAAAAATAGAAATAGTCAAGCTTTAGCTAGTGAAGACAGTTTACAGCATACAAAATTTCCATTGTCTGCTTAGGTGAATTCCCCAAAGAGCCCTTTGGTACCATGAATCCACCCCAAAACTTTGACGTTACGTTTTCGGTTGGTCTTTGTTCATCTGTCGGTTTGACAAAGACACCCTTCACAATTACATCCCAAATGCCCAAATCCCGCAACGCCTCACTCCACCCCCTACCCACCCCGCCCCCCTGCGCCCCACGCCCCCTTCTTCTCTCCTTTCTCTCTCTATATAAAACCCATTTTCATCGAAAATTTTGCTTAAAAAAACACCAAGTAAATGTGTACAGCTTGAGACCCTTTTTTCAGAATTCTAGAAAATCAGCTGCCCCCGGAGGAGATCGAGTCGTAATCTAATGGATGTTGGATGAAGATGATGTATTACTGCAAAGTCGACGAACATCAGCAGCAGCAGCAGCTTCATCGTCGACGGATATCGTCTCCGACGGTGCATGGTACGACGGCGGAGAGATTAAGGGGTGGCGCCGCCGTTGATGACCGGAAATTGCGCACCAGTACCGGTAGTACAGGTTTCATGGTTAACTACTTTGATCCCAGAAGGATCGCGGCGGTCATGGTTGCGGTGACCTTGGTCCTCTTGATTCTGCCGCTGCTGCTGCCGCCGCTTCCTCCTCCGCCGATGATGTTGTTGATTGTCCCTGTTTTCATAATGATGGCCTTGGTTGTCATGGCGTTTTCGCCGTGGCGAATCCCGGCGGAAATTCCAGAGGCTGGTCCTGTCTCATGATTTTGAGTTCATCCGAGATGGTGCATTTTCAGATGGTCGGAGATTCCTAGGAAGTACAATGCCGTTTTTTTTTTTTTCTTTCTGATCCTTAATCTTTTTAGGTGCAATTTTGGGTTTAGGACATCTTTGTACAGAAGAAAGGGCGTCTTAATAATTAGTAACTGATCTTGAATGCAGCTGGATGGATTTGTTTCAAATGCGTTGTAAATCATGACTCATCTTTTTCTTTTTCACCCTTTTGCGTTTTTTTTTTTTTTTTTCTCTAGGCGCTGTTCTTTTTGTGATATAATTGGTGAATTTTGATTTGTGAGAAGGAATTTTTTTTTTAAGGGAAATTCTTTTGGGAATTTGTGTATGGAAGATTTGTGTGAAAAAGAAAAAAAAGTGTAATAATTATGTTATTTTTTGAATTTATGTGAGTGACGATTTAAAAAAAATTTTAAAATTTGAATTTGAAATTTTATAAAAATAATATTATTATTTTATGATGAATTTGTAGAGAAAAAAGTGATGATTTTTTAAAAATAGAATGAAAAAATACAGAGCTAGTTGATGATGGAACGGCGTTAATTTTGATGAGGTTGCTTCTCGTGGATTTTGGTAAATCAAGGTACAAGAAATGACCGTTAATTAAAAAAAATCACAATAAAAATGAATACTGAGGAATTACAATTTGTCATGTTGGATTCTTGAAAGAAAAAAGAAAAAGAAAAACAAAAGATCACATGTTCAAAACTTTTTTGTGATTATTTATTTATCCTGTTCGAATGAGATTTTACTATCTTTTAAAACCTTTTTTTCAAGGTTCGATCTTCAAAGCCTCCATGCAAAGAGCTACTGTATATATTTCCACCATTGACCTTGTTCACATCAATATGAGTACTTTAATTTCCCGCAAACAACTACAGTATTTCTGAAAGGAAATGTTAACCTGCAGCTGACACAGAGGTTCTTTTCTTTCTAAATAGTGCTGGTCCGTCCATTCATCAAATGAAAGAAAATTAATAAACAAGATGTTGTTGGTCAAGAATTCCAAGGCGTACGTTAATCTTGCCAAATTAAACTGGTACGATCCGTGATTGAAAAATAGAGCTGTATTATTGCTAGATTCAGCGAACGAACTGATGAAAGATTTGTGAGGTTAAAAGGTTGGTTGGGTTGGGATGACGGAGCGACCACACGAGAAAAAGACATTTTGGAATATATATATATATATATATATATATATATATTAATTCTTCAACTCAAGTGCACCAGCAGTGTGGATCCTTTATTCATTTTTCTTTTTGTCTTTGTATTTATCTTGTTTTGTCCACTAAGAGTAAAGTAACGATACTTTGCAACTCATTCATACCAATTTTTTGTTTGATTTGAATGAGTGTCAAATTAACGTTACTTTGCCACTCAGTGGACTGGACAAAATAGAAAAAAATCGTGGACACATGATACGGTCCCGTGCACGAGGTGCGGTAGTATCCAGAGATCGAATTCCGACAACTCTTACATGCAATGATAATATTTTTATGCAAGTACAAACGGCAGCTGCAAGCAGATAGTCATTCCCAACTCAGTTTCTTTTTCCTCCTCAATAGCCCACACAATTGTGTTCTTTAGAAAAAAAAAATCTTGAACTAATATTGTGGGACACGTGGGGAATGGGAGAATGGTGGGACACGTGGTAAATATTGTTGTCATATATTAGTATTAATAATAAATGTTATTTTCCAGGTGATGTTTTAAGACTTTTAGTTTTTTTATTTTATTTTTATGGGTTCTTGTGGGCTGTAGATTCATTGTACTTGGATTAGGAAATCTAGCATTACCAGGTAGCTAGTTTTTTTCTATATCTTTCATCAGTTTCAGTTTCATCCCATTAATATTAGTGGTTTTTTTAATTAATGTATGAGAAGAGTGGTCATGGGATTGTGCCTTGTTTGTTAGGGAGTGTGCCCAAATTAAGGAGCCGATGACTGTACTACTACGGTATATGTGTGTGAACAAACTTATTTGTGCGTTTCTTTTCTTTTATTCTCCACATTATAATTATAAATATACGTATTGAAAATATTGTATAAAATAAATTTTTACACACCCTCCACATTTATTAACTTGTTTTTAGCCTTAATTAATTACCTAACTACTTTGTGCGCGATACACAATACTTTAAGCATACACGCTATACTTTTGGAGATAAATTGGATACTTTTTCTATAGAGAAAAAGAAACTACTTTGATCGCGCCTGTTATGGTCGCAATAATGTTGGTCCTCTTGATTCTGCCGCTTCCTCCACCACCGATGATGGTGTTGATTGTCCCAGTTTTCATAATGATTGCCATGGTTCTTTCGCCGTCGCGAATATCAACGGAAATCCCAGAGGCAGGCCTTGTCTGATATTTTGAGTTCATCTGAGATGGTGCATTTTCAGATGATCGGAGATTCCTAGGGAAAAAATTATGTTCAAAACCTTTTTCTGATTATTTATTTATCCTATTCAAATGAGATTCTCATCCAGCATCACATCTTACTCTCGTTTAAAACTCCATTTTTTTTTTCCTAGGTTCGATTCTTAATGCCTCCATCCATTAAATGAATGAAAATTAATGTTTGGAAATAAATAAAATGTTGTTGGTCAATTCCAAGGCGTATGTTAATCTTGCCAAATTAAACTAGTACGATTTGTAAGTGAAAAATGGAGTTATATTATTGCCAGATTCAGGAACGAATTGATGAAAGATTTGTGAGGTAAAAAGATTGGTTGGGTTGGGATGACAGATGACACGACGAAAAACATTTATATATATGACGAGGAAAAACATATATATATATATATATATATATATATGAAAAATGATAGTTTTAGTCCCTTACGTTGGCCTTTTGGCAATTTTAGTCATTTCTATTTTTTTCTTAACAATTTTAACCCTTTATGTTTGCACATTTGGTAGTTATAGTCATTTTTTTTTACCTGTAATTGGAGGTAAACATGTGATTTGAGACTTTAAAAATTGGAAAAAGGGTAGTTTTAGTCCTTTTTGTTTGGTTTAATGGCAGTTTTAGTCCACTTTATTTGAACTTTGGTACTTCTACCCCTTTTTATTTACACACTTTGGCATTTTTAGTCCTCTCACCTACAATAATATATTTTGTAGGTCATTTTGATGGTTGTGAAAATTTTAAAACAAATTGAGGTCAAATTTACATTATAAAATTTTATTTTATTTTATTTCAAAATCCAAACATAACTTTTTTTTTTTTCAGAGAACAAACATACTTTATTTCTTTGAGACCATTTATACAAAATTTTCAATTTAGTAGCTAATTTATAATTTTTTTTTCCTTCTCCAAACAGAAAACTAGGTTTCGTTCATTTGATACAGGAAAGATAATGTTACTATAAATTGTTAATTATTAATTTCACGTCCCAACCAAGTTGCACATCTAGTGCATTTTATGTAACTTTTGATGAATTATTAATTTATATCAAGTTTATATCCAAAAAAATTGATGGCACATTGTTAATTTACGCCTTTTAATTATTATTTGTGATATATCACTCAACTCTACGTCTCTACTAAAGCTAATGAACGAAACCCAATTTTTATTTATAGAATGAAACGAAATGAAAAACAAATCCTAGTGATTTAGCTACTAAATAGAGAGTGTTGTACAAATAAAAACAATAAAGTTTGTTTGTTTTGAAAGAAAAAAAAAATTAAAAGAGATAAAAAAAATACATAATTTAAATTTGACCTTAGACAACCATCCCAAATGACCTACAACCTGCTATTGCAGGTAAAAGGTCTTGAAATGCCAAGTGTGTAAACAAAAGGGGTAAAAGTGTTAAACCTCAAACGAAAAGGATTAAAACAGCCACGAGGCCAAACAAAAGGGACCAAAACTACCATTTTTCCTATATACATATATGATGGGTTGACAACTCATAGGTGCAATGAAACCATTTTCTTGCAGGTACATGCGACAACTGCAAGCAGTTGATCTCCCTAACTTAGTTTTTCCCTTCTCAGTAGCGCTTAATTGTTGTTATGTCAAGTGCCTTAATTTTAGTAAATTTGTTTCAAAAAGAATTCTTGAACTTAAGTTTGAACCGAACGAACCGAATGGAGAATGGGAGAATGGTGGGACAAGGCCGCAAACAAGCGAGCTAAGGCCGAGTTGGAGTCTAACCGAGGTGGGTTTAATAAAAAACAGTCAAGCTCGAACTCAATCGAGGCTACATATTTGGGTTCGAATACGGCTTGTCAAAATTATAATAGGCTTGATCGAAGGACAGCAAGCTTTTGAGAGCTCAAACTATTTTTTTAGAAATTCATATTAAAAAAATAAAAATATTATAAATATTAAAAAAATATTATAAAATATAGCCTGGCTCGATTGGTTTGACGAGCCATTGAGCCAGTAATAACTGAGCTCGAGCTCGGCTCGACTATTAGACGAGCCAGCTGGAGCTCAGCCAACCTTTGACCGAACTGCTCATGAGTAGGTCAACTTATTTACCCCCCAGGTGAGACACATGGTAAATCCTATTGTCATATATTAATATTAATAATAAGTATTAATTTCCAGGTGATATTAAGGTTTTTATTATTATTATTATTATTATTTATTATTATTTATTATTATTGTTTTTTTTGTTGGAGTTCCTATGGGCTGTAGATTCAAAATAAGGAGATGATGATTGTATTACAGTACATGTGTACGTAGAGATGGCCACGATTCCAAAACTGACACGGAACCAGACCGCCGGTTTTGGAATCGGAACCGGAACTGTTTCTCTGTGAACAATCCATTCTGCTTAATGTACTTGAATGCATGGGCAAACGAATTTGGACAGCCTCTCTGACCAATCACAGGGACCACTGCTCCCCATCCTTCTTCCCCAATATGAGGAGGAAAGAACTCAGTCAAATGGTCCATTAATTCCTGAACAGCTCCCACATAAACCTTTGTGGTCTTCTTCCTGGGTTTTTTTCCCCAATATTTATATTGGGGTAAAAAATTATCAAAATAGACCATTTTTTTTTTCATTCCCAAAATATAAAAAACGAAGTTGGGATGAAAACGAATCTCCCAATTTCGTTTCCTTCAAGAATAACAAAAAAAAATAAAAAATAATAAAAAAAATCTTGAAGAAAACGAATTCATGGAATTCGTTTTCTTTGGAAACGAATTCCTTCCTTCTTTTTTTTTTTATTAATTTCAAATTAATTTTTTCCTTTTTTGTTTTTTTATTAATTTCATTAATTCAAAAGAACCCCCATAATTCGTTTTTGAGTTGTTATGAAAAAAAGCAAAATATAATTATATAACTGAAATTTTAAATTGTAATTTAATAAAATTTTAGAGGAAGTAATTTACGGCATTTTTTGAAATGGTGGTCAATTACCTTTGTCTTCTTTATTCTCTCCATTTTCTATATTATCGCGCCTGCCTAATCCCACTAGTATTCCCTATGCAAGCTCATTTAAACTAAAAATAATTAAAAATGGAAACATCAATATCGGTCTAATGTTATTTCTCTTTGAGAGAAACGAATTTATGAGTTTTGTTTTTAATGGAATTAATTATTTTTAAAACATAAATGTGTGACTAAATTTTTAAAGATAAATAAATTCCCCAAATTCATTTATACGGAGATTTTATGTATTTCAAAAAATGCCGTAAATTACTTCTTCTAAAATTTTATTGAATTACAAATTAAAATTTCAGTTATATAATTATGTTTTGCCTTTTTTTTATTTTTTATAACAACTCAAAAACGATTTACGGGGGTTCGTTTCGAAAACCCTAAAATTTGTTTTTCATTAAATAATATTTATTTTTTAAAAATGAATAAAAACTTAGAAATATGTTGGTGAACCGTTTTCAATGAAAATAATTATTTAATTTTTTTAAAATTCGTTTAAATATAATTATTTTTATTTATTTTAAAAATCATTTTAGTGGAATTCGTTTATTCATGAAATTAATAAAAAACAAAAAAAGAAAAAATTAATTATGGAATTCGTTTATTAATGCAATTACTAAAAAACAAAAAAGAAGGAAAACGAATGTATGGAATTCGTTTTCAAAAGGAAACGAATGCATGGAATTCGTTTTCTTTTGAAAACGAATTCCATGCATTCGTTCTCTTCAAGAATTTTTTTTTTTTTTTTTTGGTTAGTTTTGAAGAAAATGAAGTTGGGAGATTCGTTTTCAAATGAAAACGAATCTCCCAACTTCGTTTTCTATAGTTTGGGAATTTCAATTTTTTTTTGTTTGTTTTGGTAATTTTATGCCCCAAAAGTTAATATTAAGGTAAAAAAATCACTTCTTCCTTATCATATATTCAGCATAGATGGCGTTCACAACAGGGAATGCAAAGCAAACAACTGAACAAATATATATACATTAAAATTCATTATTTAATAAATTTTAAAAATAAAAAAAATAAAACAAACCAAAGTATTGACAATTTGAGATGGATACTAACATGCTGAATCTTGATCACGTACCGCTGGAATGCATCCGGGATGTAAAAATAATAATTTTTACATTCTTCTTACACAAATTCAAACACATGACCCTTTGTTAGAATTGAAAGATTTTAAGCAAAGTTGATTAACCACTTCAACTATTTACTTTTTTTGAACTTCTTTCTTATAATTATAATTATATTATATGTTTAACATATAATATATATAAACTATTTTTAAATATATATTATAATAATATATAAACTAATAGTATACTTTATATATATATTATTAATATAATATAAATAAGCATTAAATTAGATTAAAATTAATTAATTATTAAATTAAATTAGATCCAACCGCAACTTCCGCAAATGATGAAGATGAATTATATTAAATATTCAAGATGTATTTATTTTGTAAAAGTTTCAATGCTTCAAAGTTCAAACTCTGATTTCTCACGATTTATAACAAGACATTAGTCTCTTGATTTTTTTTAAATAATATATTGAGGTATTATTCATCTGTATATATATTTTTTCACAATTTATTTTTGTATCTTTTATTATATAAATCATTTAATTGTTTAAATGTATGTACCGTCGCTACAGCTTTTATTTTATTTTTGTAATTTTAATTATTTATAAATAATTGAGTTATTAATTGAGTCAAAATAAAATAACATTTATAAGTTAAAATTTTTAAATAAACGAAAAAAATTGTTAAATAAACAGAAAATATTGGAATCGGAACGGGAACCGTGACAGAACCGGAATTGGAATCGGAACCGGCGGTTCTGAAACCAGCATGGAACCGTCCCCCCAAGGTTTCGGTTCCGGTTCTACTGATTTATGAACCGTAACCAGCGGTTTTGGAACCGTAACCGGCGGTTCCAGAACCGTGGCCATCCCTATGTGTACGTACAAACTTAGCTGTACGTTATATTTTTTTAATTTTCTATTTTATAATTATACATATACGTATTGAAAATACTGTATACATAAAGTACACTCTCCACATTTATTAACTTGTTTTTAGCCTTAATTACCTATCTACTTCGCATTGTGAACAGGTATTAGGTTGATGCATTATTGTACATTTGTTGCTGAGTCTATCATTACTCATTGTACAGATATGCCGTACCTCTTCACCTCGTAGCATTGGTAGTTTCTTTAAGTAGGGTAGACATGAAGTTGCTTATGAACATGTTGGTCATTTTGGTACAAAGGAGCATCCTGCACTTGTTCCATTTACCACAAAGGAAAGAATGGTGGAATGCAGAGGAGGTGCAGGCAACAGTCATGATGTGATTTATTTCTTTGTGGAGAAATATGAGCCACTTTCATGCCCAAAATGCTACCATATTTTAAGATGATTACTTGATATTTTGTGTTAAAAATGTTCTCACAGTAATTTGTGGATATTTATTTAAGTTGGTGAAAATGGTGGATCATGTTCTCACCTACTCACTTCATTTTTAAGTGTAAAGACAGACTAGTTTGATGATGGGAGTGTGTTGTGCTGTAGGGAGGAGGATAGCGTATGCATGATCATTAATGCACAAATATTATTGTCTCAATAAAGAAATTATGTTTATATATATATATAATATTATATGATTACTGTAAAGTTATGTTATGTTTTTATACTTTGAAAATATAATTATATATGGATCATGTCTAACTCACATTTAAAAAATAAAATCATGATTGGGAAGTTTGTGATAAATTATGATTTAGGTATTGTACATTTAAACACATAAAAAATATTATACATTTTTCCTGAAAAATAAAATATTGTGTCAGACGAATTGACAAGAGACTCGCACACATGTGCGTCTTATTATTATTATTATTATTATTATTATTTATTTTCTTATATAAACCGACTATACTTTTTAAAATTGATAATATTTCAATCTTCATAATTGATATTCTTTTTCTCATTATAGGCAATAGATTTTTTCCTTTTAGAAAAATGTAATATATCAGCAATTAAACTCGATAAATCAAATGGTATAATACAACACGTTACAACAGAGGCTATATGCGATACTTATATATATATATATATATATATATATATATATAACCATACAATACATTAGTAACCAAACTTGATACATCAAATGTTCTTAGTGATACGCACGATACAAAATACTCTTACTTTAAACATAGACGCGGTACTTTTGGGGATAAATTCGATACTTTTTCTTTAAAGAAGAAAAAAATATGATCTTTTTAAAGAAAATAAAAATTCTCACGCTTGCTAAAAACTTGCGTAGGACGCTACAACCTATTGAACGTCATTCTTACATTTTTTAAAACATAATTAATCGATTGGGACAGATAGTTTAAAGGGGGTGACATGGTTATTTCTTATTCACTGTATATTGTGAAGTTACCCAAGATCTTGTACGTACATTTTTTCTATTTCCCTAAAATTAGAGTTTCTTTTGAGGACTACTATATATGTGTATCAATTCATTGATTGTCAAAACTTAATAACAAATGCCTTAGAAAAAAATATTAGTCAATATATACGTTAACAAATGTTGCTATGTAAAGTAGTTATGATTTTATTGTTACGACTATTTATTACCTTACAATGATAGAAAAACTCAAAATTAAGTGACAAATCCTTCTTCAGGAAAAAGGTAAGAAATTATTAACTTAATTTTGGTTTAATAACTTCACACCTCAAATGTTTTGAATGTTTTCCAATCTGTTTCACTTTATTTACAGATTAGTGTTCTTTTTAATTACCAGAAGGTTTTAAATCGTCCTACACACATTAATATCAAATATTGAATTTTTTTTTCCACAGATTGTCCTATTATACCGCTAAATTTATTATAATAATCTGATATTGAAAAAGAAAAAGAAAAAGAAGAAAAAAGTTGTTTGATCCACTGTCAAATGAGGCAATTCATATATTATATACTCCCTCCATTTCATTATAAGAACTTGGTTTGGAGAATGTACAATTTTTCATGAGTTGCAAAGTACAACCTCTAAAATAATTAATTTATCACTATTTTTTTCTACTAATGTCCTTACATTTTAAATGTGGATTAATTGTGAGCCACATATGACTTTATTACTAAGAATATGAGAAGTGAACAAATTAAAACTTGACTATCCTAAAGAAATAAAAAATATTTTGAAATTTGACTTTTCTAATAAAACATGAGGAGTATATATACAAGAAGTAATAATGAATAAAGGGTTTAAAATATTATTAAACCATTAGTTTATAGTAGAAAAGAATCTAATTTCAGGAGAGTAATTAAAGAAGTGAATATATATATATATATATATAATTGATTTGTTTATATAATTAAAGAATCTATTATGTCCCTTTTTCTTATAAAGGTAAGGCATCTAGCTGGGGGAGGTAGCAATTGCTGTTTGTCTTTTTCTGATCATTTTGTATAATAAATAAATAATTGTGAAGAAAATTTTAAAAAAAGGTTGATTAACATAAGAATAAGTGGTTTTAGAATACTAATAAATACTGTTAGTGCTGTTACTATAATGGATCCAATCTTATCCTCAGCCTAAGTACATTGATTCATCATTCATGCATGCAATTAAATTCTTTAAGGATTTGACTTATTACAACACTTTTACTGTTTGTTGGGCTGTACTGTACCTGGATTTGCTCCCCACGTTCCACCGTACGCCAACCAAATCTAACGAGCTGTTCCTTTTTTTCTTTATTTTCCTTTTTTTAATAATTATATTCATTAATTAAGTATTTATGTGGTTGGGAATCTTATTTATTTATTCTTTAGTTTAACTAAGTTTTAGTAATTATTTTATGAACAAAAAAATTGTACCTTCACTACCACAAAATGGATCTTCAACACCATTTGCTAACACCGGTTACTTTAACATACAATGTAAGGGGAAAAATAAAATAAGGATCATTGACACCGGGTTTGAAAAACTAGTTTTTAAAGACATATGTTTACATTGGGTTTTTCAATCTCCGGTGTTAATGGTACTCTTTAACACCAAGTTTCAGATTAATCGGTTTTAACTGTTTCGAGAAATGTGCACCAGAATTCGAACAATCAAATTGAGGACTATATTTTTTACGCTGTAGCTTTTTTCCCATACACGAAACCCTAGTTTTTCACATTTTGGAGATATATTTCATCGTTTCGGCTCACACCAAAAATATACTTGTCATCGTCATCGCCTTTCGAATAAAATACGGGGTGGAGCAACCCTCATTTATCAGTCACAAAAAGGTAAAATAAATTTTTTTCCTGTAATTTTAATTTAGTTTAACTCCTAAACACTGGAAATTCTTGAGTTTTTAACATTTTTGTGGTTATGTTTTACAAGTTTCCATGGAGAGAAGTAAACGTCATATTTTCAGTTCTTAAGGAAAAACCGAACAAGATCGATCAGTATGTAGGTATAATTTTTATTATTTTTTTTTCGGTGTTGCTTGATGATTTTGTGATATTGTGTTTCACTAAAATCTGAGTTTGGCATCATTTTTTTTTTTTTTTCCTTTTTAAAGTTTTTTGCATATGATTATTCAATTTTCTATTTAACCGTTTAGATAGAATCGAAACCCCTGCAGTCCAATTCGATCTAAAATCTTTTTTATTTTTATTTTGGTTTTGGTTTTGGTTTCGGTTTCTTTTATATATGTGTGTGTGTATATATATATATATATATATATATATATATGAAAGTAGTACAGTCCGATTTGATCTAAATTATTATTTTAGTTCTGATTTATGTTTCTATATTTTTTTTTTGGATATGAAAGCAGTACTTTTCTTTTGTTTCTTTCACTTTTATAGATCGAATCGGCACTGCAGTTCAATTCGATCTAAAATACACATTTTATTTGGGTTATGATTTATTTTTCTGTTTCTTTCATATCTGAAAGCAGTACTATTTTTTAAAAAACTTATATATTTCAAATCGGCACCCCTGCAGTCCGATTTGATCTAGGGCCTGTTCTTCTCTTGGTTTTGAGAATTGTTTGAAAACAGGTTTGAGACAAATTTGTTTTCAAACCGATTCAAGGAAACAATGTTTTTAAAACAGTTTTCAGAATATGTTTTAAAATTTGTTTGGAACATATTTTGTATTTTTTTTTTTAGAATGTGTTTTAAAATGTTATTTGGTAATATATTTGAGATGCATTTTAAAAAATAATTTCTTAAAAAACATTGGGCTGGGCCACCACGGCAGCCGCTGCACCGCCAGACCACCGCTGGCAGAACAATATTTTGGGTTTGAGATTTGTGTTTCAAACCTCCTAGGAGAACAATGTTTTGGTTTTATTTTGGGTTGGTTGAAAACCCATAGCAAAACCAAAACAATTCTTACTCTATTTTTATTTTGGTTGTGATTGTTTTTCTATTTTCTGAGATCTGAAAGCTTTACTGGGTTTTTTTGTATAATGGTTTAGATCGAATCGACATTCCTGCAGTCCGATTCGATCTAAATCCTGTTTTTATCATGTTGGTATGTTAATTATGTTTTGGAATATTGCAAACATTTTACTCTTTTTTAAAAACACGTAATATCAAATCTAGACCCCTAGAGTCCGATTAGAGCTAAATCTATTTAACTTTTTTCAGATTTTTTTTTTTTACAAAAAAGAAATAATTATTTTATATATGGGCAATAATCACTTTACTGTTGTTGTAACATTGTTAGGTGACACTATTTTTTTGAAATCTATACATTATAATTGTCCAGACACCCAGAAAAGTTGTAATCTCTAGCACTGGTGAATAAATATAATCATGTGAAGGAATTCATTGGAAAACTATCTGGATGATCTCTTCTATGATGAGATTACATAATCAAGAATTGCCCACTCCACATATTTCGTGTGTTGTGCTCTTCCATATTTTGATTTATCAAACCATCTTACTTTCAGCGAGTATGTCAACCTAATTTCTTTTCGGTTGCCAAATCAGAATTTTCAAAATAGAACAACATCATTTAATGCCATATATATTTTGCATTCTTCTTTCTAGAGCAACCTCCAAAATTTCACATATCATTAAAACACTATACATAATTATTTTCCTAAACTCATTGCTTTTCTTATTTGTGAAGGACCAGCTTCAGTCAGAAGCCTATACCAACCAATAAGTGCACCATTTTTTTATGCCCTCTTCAGGCGCTTGTCCATCCTTATCTACCATTTACGGGAAATCCACACTTTGCTCTTAAGGCGTTCCCTCAAAGTCAACTTGAGATCCCTCCTTAAATCCAATACACCTCAAGCGGTCGGGGAGAATGACGAAATCAAAATGCAGAAGTTAAAAGTCAATGGACTTTGAAAATGCAAAATTTATTTTTTATAAATCTCATGCTGGCCATGAAAGTTTAATATCACATGATTACTGCCAACTTCAAGCACTCAAGAGGGACTGAAATTGCTAATGAATGAAAGAAACAAGTTCAAACGTGAAAGTGAAAAAGTTAAATGATTAGTTAGGTAGGATGATGAAAGAGTAGAGAGTGCGAAAAAAGATCGGTGATCACACAAGTGTTGGATGGGACAGGGAGAAGAGTATGTTCACTTGTGAAAATCATAATGCCTTAGGTAGTGTAAGACCTTGTACCTACCATACACATTATTTATGCATTTTTCTAATATGGCTTATATAATGCAAATAGACAAAATGTTAGTGTGACCATTTCTTGTAGGTAATCCTTGGAGTAGGCAAGTTTTGCTCCAAAACACTGTCAAACTATAAAAATCTATCTGAACTATATTCTTAACCAAACTGCCAATAATAAGTATAGAAATGACATATTCTCATGTAACATGTGAAAATGAAAGAGATGCTAGACAGATCAGCAATGATGACTTTGTGATGTCGGTAGATGACAATGATCCAAGATAAGAGAAATGGTGAGAGATTTGGTGAGAAAATTACCCTGAATGGATAGGGATAACACTGCCTCATTTTTCAGAAAAAAATAAAAATTAGGGATAATGTTAATTCCGTATCACTAAGCATGCAACATTTCAATCATTTGGCAAATCGACAAATTGAACAAATAAAGAAAGTTACTGAGACCATTAAATAGTTGGACAAAATGGATTTTCATCTGATACATGATTGAAGCATATCTATATATTAGAAGTGGACCCCATAGGGTGACCGTGTTCTTATTAATGGATACGGAAAATAAGCTCTACCTTGTTTCCATTTTGATATGATTGGTAGATATCATTGCCATTATCTACATGGTTTAAATGTCTTGCATGTTTGGGATATTTCATGTGATTTTTTCGCTAAGTATTATTGTGGTTATTTTTCTATTACTCAATCACGTAAACTATTTAGATATTTTCAGTGTTGTTTTTGTAATAGATTGATTTGTATGTCAGCTTTGTTCTAAACTGAAATCAATTATGATATGTCAGCTTTAAGGATATTGATTTGGGTTCGCATTTGCTTCTTTGATATTTTGAATTTGATAGGTTGATTATATGTAGTTGCGCATCCAATTTTATTTTCTATTGTCATGAGATTTGAATAATTTCAATGCAATCTCTACATGTTGTTGATAATAGTTGGGAGTTATGATAAACATGGACTAATGTGATCCTTTGAGTTTATGGTATTTATTAGTGTTTGAATTAAATGTGTAATATAATTTATGCTTTATTATTTAATACAAACATGTTATGCTTTTTGTTATTGGGAATTAGAATAAGTGATGTGATTTGTTACGTAATGTTCCTATATTCTTTTCATTATTATTTGGATACGTGACATGATTTGTTACATTGATGTTCTTATATTTTGTTCACACATTCAAATATGTTAGGAAAAAAAATTCTTTAGGATCTTTGATACTACTTGTTAGGAAATTAACACTACACGAACATCATTGCGTAAACAAAAAAACAGAAAAAGAGACGCATCAAATGTTAACGTGGTTCGATCTCAATAGATATACTATACAAAAAATTTCTCTACTTTGTTAAATGCGAGGAATAAAAAATATAAGAGTTTGCATGTATGTGCTCACTCTCTAAACATACAAGATTTCTTGTCCCTCATTCTATTCTCTCACCCCTTCTCTCAACTACGTCGTCAAAGACATAAACATGACACACATATCTTATGACCACACAACAACACATGAACAATAATGCCAGGAACACTCATCATAAATAGTCAAATGCCATGTTTTGGCCAATCGACCATTGTTGTTACTAGATAACTGTTGGTAATAGTTCATAACATTTAGGACTATTGGTGCCGCTTAATACTAATAACTACTTCAAAAGTCTATGTCTTTTGGCCTGTCGGAAGCACATTTCGAACAATTGGAAAAGCATAGCCTCCAAAATTCTACGAGAGTTGGCAATGCTTATTTCTAATGACCCCGTCCTTTTGTTATTTTTAGTAGCAATTTTTGTAACTACGGTTAGTATTTTTGTAAAACCGCCTCCAAATGGTAAAAATAAGCGTGGCTAATTATCTGAATTGTAGTAGTGAAATCCTATATTGATACTTGTAGTGATTCTATTTTGTGCAATTAAGACACTTGCCTTTCTTTTTCTTCTTGTTTTTGCCATGACCATTGTCCTTATTAGATATCTTTTTGGTCCTGCTGCATTGTCCTCCTTCAATGCATGCACTTTGGTGGCTAGTTTCTTTCCTTTGTCATAGGCCTTCTGATTCTTCTTTTCTTCAGAATCTCACATTCTAAACTCATGCTCAATACATAAAGAGTGAGTCAACCCTTCAAGTGTGATCTCATCTTTTTTTTTTTTGTTTCAGATCTTTCTTAAGTTTTTCCATGATTGAGGTAACTTATCAATAAGTGCATAAACAACCATTGAATTCATCCATCACCAAGTTATGTGTAAAATTATTTAGTATTCTTTCATGGTCAACAAATTGTTGTATAACTGGCATATTGTGTAATATCTTAAAGTTAAGAAAGTTGAGACAATAAATTTCTTACATTTACAATCCTTTTGCATGTACCTTAGCTCCAATTTGTCCACAATTCTCTCGTAATGAGAATTGTATGGTAGATGTCAAACAAGTTGTCACACATTACATTCATGACGTGGTCTCGAAAAATTTCATTATTAGTTTCCCACTTCAACTTGATGCTCAATTGATCAAAACTTTCGTCTTCATTTGAAGCTGGCTTGGGAGTATCCAACACATACACAAGCTTCAAAGAAGCTAGAAGAAAATAAATCATTTGTTTTCCAAAGAAACTATAAAAAGTCTTTTCTTCTTGAGTATGAAGTTGTCACCGTCAAAGCTTTTGGTTTGGCAATTGAAGGAATAAGATCTTTCGTTGTATTACCCATTGACTTGTAGTAAAGGTTTAACATTGTTGAACGTCTAATACAAGGATACAACGTAAGTATAAGAACTTACTAAAACTAATACAAACTAAGATACAAAAGATTGCTTTATCTAAGTAATGGAAATGTGCCTTTAAAAAGTAAGGAAATGTGAACTTCAAATCGTGTATGAACACTTTGGCGCGCAAAGAATTTGGAATTAATATCTTTTAAAATTAGATGTAGTGTGGTTGTTTAATGTATGCACTAATTTTAACAACACCAAAAAAAAAGATAAGGAAGAGTAAAAAATCTCTGCGAAGTTGTGCATAATTTTTGTCGCTATTTATCTTTTTATCTTACATCATTGGGGTCTATTTATAGAACAACAATGATTGTCTTTCCAACGGTTACAATTCTCCCAAATGATAGGATACAATTTGGATGTGATCGGACAATTATGTCTTATCTTTTCAGGAAGAGTCACAATGATTGGGAAGCAGAAGTGGCCTCTAGAGCAACCTTTCAGCACCTCTTTGAAACCCTTTCGACGGCGAAAGTGGTCTCCTGATGCCGAAGATGGTGTAGAAAGCGTTTCAGACTAAAAACCATTTCTGCAGTTTTCTTTCACCTCAAGGTTTCAATCTCGGTATCGAAACATTGTTGAAATCTTACAGAGCCCTCCAAACATATTTATAATTTATTGTCTAGTCTTTCGAACCTTTTTCGATACAATTTCAGTATCGAAAGTTCCCTCTAGTATTAAAAATTTTCAACAATATTGAAGAATTCTCCAAGGGCATGTTTGGTTCACGAGAAAGTAAAGCTTTTGAGAAATATAATTTCTGAGAATTTAATGATAGGGAAAGTAAAGTAAAAAAGAATATTTTTTTGTGTTCGGATTGGTTAAAAAATGTATTTAGGAATTTAAATGTGAACTAAACTAAATATCAAAAATGCCCTCTCGAATTAAGTTTAATGATTTTCTCATAAAAATATTATTAACCTAAATAAGTGCTAAATAATATTTAATTATAAATTAAACTACAACTTTAAAAATAAATTACATGCCAATTACTCATCCGAAATTAATTTAAAATTTAAAAAAATTATAGATTTGATTATTTATCTATAATGTAGTTGTTAGTCTAGCGAGAATTCAGATGAATAAGAAAATAATTGAAAAAATATATATATATATTTTGTTGTTGTAAAATGAAATACTCCTTCCGTCCCATTCAAAGAGTCCACTTTTAAGAAATTTTTTGTCCCATTTAAAGAGTCCACTTTGAATTTATTTACATTAGATACCTTTACTAATATAAAAATGTGTGGTTCACAATTAATCCTTACTTCTAAAGTAAGGATATAAGTGGAAAATATGGTGATAAATTACTTATTTTAGGTGTTGTACCTTACAACCCATAATAAGTTGTACACATTTCAAAGTGGACTCTTTGAGTGGGACGGAGGGAGTATTAAATTTGTCACTTGATTTTTTCCAAATTTTAAAGAAAGAGAAATTTTAAATTTTAAATATGGTACATTAATTTTCATTAAAATATTATTTAGTTTTATATCTAATAAAAGTTAACTATAAAGAATATTATATATGATAAGTATATATGTTGTTTTAAGTATATATATTTGGACATAAAAATTAAAATAAACAAATCTTAGTTAGATACAATATATACTAAAGTAAATTGTTATATTGTGGACGATTAGTGGCAACCAATTAGTTAGACGACTTTTATACATAGACAATCTTTAACCCTTTTTAGGAAAAATAATATATATATATATATATATATATATTTCATTCATTTTTTTCATTTTATGGGTTTTTTTTATAAAAATTTTATGGTTGATATAACAAAAATATAAAATATTTTAAAATAAATAAGCGTAAGGGTAGCGATTGTCTTTTTTGAAAATTTGTAACCTGGGAAAAAGAATATCATATTAGAACATGGATTCTTTTTCCAGAAAAATAACACTTATTTTCCCTGCATCACGGATTTATTTTCCTTTCCCAACCAATTAAAATGAATTCCAAACAAAGGAATTTAATATTGAGGAATCATATTACTTTCCTTGATTAGAATTCCTATAAACCAAACAGGCCCCAAGGGTATCAATTTCAAACTCAATCCACATTTCATGGTCATATCAACATTATCACATTGTAGGATATTTAACTGTCCTATTTAAGTTTGATTATTAGAATTTAATGTGTGTCTCTTCAGAGGACTTGTTTCCAAGTCTACGCCAAATAAATTGATTTAGAAACATAAATCACATGTGACAAGGTTTCAATATTGAATTTATAGTAGTAGCTAGGTTTGATGTTCAAGTTGTACTTGGCCATGAACATTCTCTATTGTAATCCGTTTTTGTAAATTCATTAATGATATAATATAGTTTAACAAATATATATATATATATTAAAAAGTTAAAAAGTAAACTATTTATTTTGATAAACACATTCTCAAATGATTAAAAACCTCGAGCCATATGTACCTTACTCAAGGAATCTCATACTTGCTTTATGGGGATATATACTTTTCCATACCAATCTATCACCCTCTAGCTTTATGGGATATATATACTTTTCCATTCCAATCTGTCACGCTCTACCAGTAACCCCATGCGAGAAAGTCCAACAACTTGCACATGGTTGTAAATTTCACACGATATTCCTAACTATTGAAAGTCTAATATACTGCTGTTCCACAGACAAGTTCACAATTGTACATCGAACAATTTGACACATTAAGCATGCGAATTCGATTGTGCAAAGATTGTTACCAATTTAGATACCACTTATCACGGCCAAAGTCCAACGCATCGCCATTTAGATTAAGAGGATTAAAAACCAAAACTATATTCTCCTATGATCCCACAACACGATGTCAATGACCCAAAAGTCTTTAAAAACTAGCATAACTACTGATGCGAACTGAATTCAATCCTGAGCATAATTTACATCATACAATATAAAATTTACACCTTATTTGAGGAATTGATACCTGAATGGAGAAATGAAAGGGAGAGACAGATCTTTTGAAGTTCTATTTACATTTCATCCTACCAACTTCTCAGATGTCCAGTGATAAGCACTGCAGAACCGTACCACCTTCTTAAGGGTTAAGGTTTCTGAAAAACGCATTGCTCTGCGTTATGTGCAGGCAGCATCACTAAACAGCAGCTGAGACATGTTGTAAAAGATCATTTGCTCTGCGAGAGATCCTTAAGTTCGCGCTTTATGGAAGTGGCCTTCAATCCTCAATCTTTCATCTCCAACAATCTGAAACTAGAAGAACAGGAATGCCTATGTGCATCCATCCCACCATGGTTGCACCAGCCTACAAGTAGTTGTGCAGTCCGCTTTCCCATGCTTCACTATGCAGATTGCAAACTCACCTCTTCAGCGGTAGTTTCCTCGTAATCTGCACAAGCCTCTGGAGTGTCTTCTTCACTAGGTGGAACTAGCTGCCAGAAGAACGACAAATATTTGTCCCACTCCTTGAGAATTTCAGAGCCCTTGGTACTTCCAGTTTTTTCCTGAAGTTAAAGAGAACTATGTGCATCAGAAAAGAGTAACAGGTGCTAAAATCGACATAATGCACTAGAAGCAAACATAAGATACAAGCTCTTGGGTAAACTGAACTTGGCTGTTGGGATATACAAAGAAACAGTGCCCATATGTAGTGTAAAAGATAAATGTAGTAAGATGATAAAATGCACTGAGAAGGCCGAGGGGAAGGTAATCGTAACCTTGTAAGTTTTAGCAACAAAGTCACTTTAACAGCACTATTCCAAAACTAAAGAAGACTATTTATGACGATGAACTTTCAAATATCATTATGTCATAAAACCTATTCTGGCATTTGTTGTACGATGGGCATTTGGAATAAGAGCTCTCAGGTGCAAGGGTTTAATTGAGCACATTCACAAGGTTGATCGTGTAACTTACAACATGGGACTCAATTAGACTCTTAAGCTGCATCTGGCCAACAGGAGCCACCACTCTCTGAATTTTCACAATTTCTTTGTTAACCTGTTACAAATCACATCAAATGATATAAACAGGCAGAAACTTAGCCACGAAAAAGATATATCTGGCAACAGAAGCAGCAGAAGGAGTTAATGTAATTGCATCTGCCTGAAATCAGTGTACAAGTAAGAAGTATATGAAATTGCCTCAAAACAAAAACCATGTCTATCATTTGTTCAACTCTTACATTTGTTCAACTCCAATTCTGAAATTTCATTAATGCTCTTATCCATTTCCACAAACATAAAAAATAAAGCAAACAGAAAGAAAGAAATTGGTAAATAGCACAGATATTTTGGCATCAGGTAGATGGAAATTTTAGATGAGACTAGGAATTTCGTAAATGACAAGCATTCATTGCATTAGATTCATAGAAACACCAAAGCATCAGAAACTGCTACAAGACATCCCCTGACGAAGCTGAGAAGAAGTTCAAACCTCATGCTAAATAAGTAATACTAATACTATCCCCCTATTATCAACACTGTTATTGGCCAATTGCCATTTAAGTAACTTAATATCCAAATCTTATATCAGAAATGGCTACATAGATACTTGATCGTGTAAATTCTGTGGTGCATGTCAGCTCCGTTGTAATTTTTAATACCCTCCCCTGTGCTTCTTTTATTTATTTTTATTATTAGTATTTTTATAAAACTAGCAACGTAGCTTTTGATTTAACACCAACCAACTCCACTCATCTAGATAAAGCAGTCAGAGGAAGTGATTGTTAGCTATGAAATTGGAACCACAGAAGTTAGCAACAGAACAGAAAGTAATTATTTCTTAACAGAAGATTTGCATGCGCAAGGGAAGGTAGTGTGGGAGGATGAGCATAATGCTGGTCTGTAGTTAATGAAATTTATCATCAGAGACCTTGGCGATAAGAGTATCATCCTCATCTAAGATATATGCTAAACCTCCAGTCATGCCAGCTGCAACATTTCTACCCACCCTATCACAAGAAGGAAAAAAAACAGGCTTATCGTAGGAAAGCGAAAGAAAGTAATAAAATTCTTTCCTTCCACACCACACTAAAGAGAACATGAGAAGAGAAGATACTCACTTCCCAAGCACCACCACACAACCACCAGTCATGTACTCGCAACAATGGTCACCAGTGCCTTCTACAACTGCTTGAGCCACTGAATTTCTGACTGCAAAACGCTCACCTGCTTTTCCTCTAACAAAGACTTGACCACCTGTAGCCCCATACAAGCAGGTATTCCCTACTATTGTAGCATCCTCAGGGCAAAACCCGGTAGTCTCGACAGGAGTTACAACCAATTCACCACCAGCCATACCCTGAAAATGTGTGCTAATTTTAAATGCTACTAAGTAGAAAGTATTATCACAAGTTACAGAGCTTGTGACTAAATAGACAACAGCTCACGCCTTGTTTTAATCCAGTTACAACTTCCTTCATAACATAATTAACCAGTATCATTGGACAAAATAGAAGACTGCTCAATGTCAATATATTATGTTGCCCTTCAAGTGGAATAACTAGAGTCACCTCAACAAATCATTCATTTGTGATTAATATTTAATACCTTTCCCACATAATCATTAGCTTCTCCAACAAGTCGGATATTCATTCCAGGTGTGAGGAAACAACCAAATGATTGCCCAGCACTCCCTCTAAACCTGCAGCAAGAAATAGAGAACATGAATTTATCCATTTGTAAACAAATCGTTATGCTGGTAAATTTAGGATTGATGAGAAACCCCACCCCCCGCCCCCAAGGTGTTGGGGTTTGAAGGTGTAAGTCTCATTTGGAAACCATTTTCCAAAGTTGGGGAATAACACATTTTTAAATCACGGGACATGACACTGCTACTTCGGCTACAGCCTCTGGTTATCATCACGTAATGAATTAACACATCATGATTCTCTAAATATCAAAATTTGCAGCATGAAGCCGTATTTTACGTTATATTCAGCTGCCCAGCAAAACCAGCATCCCCATATTTCTTTGCAATTACGCCCGCAATACGGCCACAAACAGCACGGTCCACATTGTATATTTCCACAGTTTTATCAACCACTTTCTCATTCTCAATTGCATCGGATATCTGTGCACAAGGGAACATAAAAAAAATGCTTTACAATCAAGAAAATACGAAAAAGTAAAACATGAGCCAAAGATCAAATTTCATGTAGTTGGCCATCAAATCCTGTAAATCTTTTTGCAGAAGAAAACAAAAAGTTCAAACTATTTGCATAAAATTATTAGCATCATCAGTGCAACTATATGTACATGCTAATTGATACTTCCATGACAATTATAAACACAAAATGACTTTAAAATATCCACATTTTAATGAATTCTTCTCAGTGAAATTATCAAATATTTCCTCAGGAACCTTCTACAGCTTTAGTCTTCCATAAAAGAAAACCTTAAATAGTTAACAAATTTCTAAAGTAAGTCCAAAAATGCATGTCAAAAGAAGAAAAATAATCACCTTGAGAAGAAAAATAATCACCTTGAGTCATTTCAAGGGAAACCAAAACATACTAAGAAACCATCCAGCTAACATTTGAATTGCATATAGAAATAAGATTCAATTATTAGAGAATCAGAACAGCATTAGATCACAGTTCAAGAAGACAAAAGAATACCCAGGTCTTGTCTTTCTTTATTTACATACAGCATTCTAGTTATCCTCCTTTTTCAAATTCTACTCCAACACCCATCAAAAGAGGTTACTGTTAATGTTAGCTGCTAATGACAACAGAAGATTGACAGCTTAAAATCCTTGTTCTGATTTTACCAGGCATGGTCTCAAGAAAATAGACGAATATCATTCACATTGATACCCAGTACTGAGTATAATACCCCTTAAACAAAAACTGCTCATCAGCCAAGAAGATAACATACCAACATAGGACCAAAGTTTACAAACTAGAACATCCACATCTCTCCTGTGTTAACTACGCAAACTCAAATATTTACATGACTAGGATAAAATAAAATCATTTAAGCATGGTCGGCTATATGGATCACATCTTGCCATCATACTAGGTCAAGACCAATAATGCTCTTGGCATCAGAGAAATATTTTATTTCAGAAGAATGGAAAGAAAATAGCACTCTACCTGTGGATCTGACAATATTTTATCATCCAGAACAGGACCATTGGTGTGGACATCTTGGTTCCTGATAGTAGTGCTGCTCCACTTTGGCAATCCAACATTCTACGTAGAAGCAATGGGCAATCATCAACAAAGAAGATACATATAAAATTTGTCCAATGATTAAAAAGGAAGATCAAGGAACCATACAGAGAGAACATAGCTAAGGTCAAGATGTTGGGTCTTCATCAACGAGACATCTCGAGCTCTTAGTAGATCTGTGCGCCCAATGACATCATCCAGTTTCTCATAACCCAGCTGTGCCAACATTCCTCGCACCTATCAAGGATTTTGAAGGGTGATTCAGCACGAGGAAAGAAGGAAAATGAACTTCTCTGCAGAAGGTAGACAGTAAGGGAGAGAGGGTTTCACCAAACAATTTTGAGAATCCTTTTAGAATTCATGCAAGGTTTATGGTGGAAATATTCTCTCTGCTAGTACAAGGAAAGAGGTTCAGCATCATTTCTATCTTTAGTAGAAAAGCTTATCAGATCCATTAACTTAGGGGCTGATGGTTTGTCAACTGGAATGGGTAGTGTTATTGGAATGGGAATCAAATTTGGGTCTGGAGCCAAACCCAAAGGAGGAGGAGGAGGGGGGGGGGGGGGGGGGGGGGGGGGGGTGGGGAGCGGGAATGATCAGTTTGGAAATGATTCCCACAAATCGATTCCAACTTAAAATATCCAAACACCATCAAAGCGAATCAAACCCATTTCCGTACCCTTCATCCAAGCAGCCTCTTAGTCTACTTGCCCAATCTTTCACAGCAGATATTGCCAAGTGAGGTAACGCTTATTTAGACCCACCCAACTGGGACTCTTTCCTAATGCCTGAATTGGTATTGTAGGTTTGTTCAAAGCATTTGTTCTCTTAAATTTTTAAACAACCTCTAGAAATAGAAAACTAGAATCATTAATAAAAAATTTTTTGCTTTAGGTTTAGGCGTAGGTGAACTGACAAGCATAAATATCTTGACGCAAAAGGAGATGACTCACTAAGAGCAAGAAAGAATAATTTACCTCTTCAGCCACATATACAAAGTAGTTAACAAGGTCACCAGGCACACCAGGAAAACGAGCTCGTAGTTCTTCCCTCTTAAGAAAATTGATAAAAAAATACATGAGTGTATAGTACTTACAACAAATACTTTTATAGAGAAAACAATTTTTACCTGACTAGCAACACCAACAGGACAGTTATTTGTATGGCAAATACGAGCCATGACACAACCAGTAGCAATCATTGCTATAGAACCAAAACCGTACTCATCAGCTCCCATCGCTGCGGCCATTATGACATCCATTCCACTTTTGAAGCCACCATCAACTCTGAGTATGACCCTTTCTCTAAGCCCATTCTTGATAAGCGTCTATACAGGAATTAACTCCAAAAGAATATAAGAACATGACATTTTCTTCACACACACAAACACATACTGTAACAGTTAACAAACCTGGTGGGTTTCAGTCAGCCCAAGTTCCCAAGGACCACCTGCATGTTTGATGGAGCTTACAGGGCTGGCTCCTGTTCCCCCATCATGCCCTGATATCTGTATGCCAAACCGAGACAAAATAAACAGGTCACAAGAGCATCAGTACAGTATGAAAGAAATCACAGAAAACCAAGCATAACCAATGAAACAATTTTAGGCATAACTACAATTTTATGGGGTCCCTTTGCAGTGCTTAGGTTTTCTATCAGTGATTAGTTGTTTTAAAGTGAGATATTCATGCAAGTACCCCACTATTATCTGTAGCTGGCACAGTTGGTTTATACAAGTTTACAATTTCTAAGGCGGTGAATGTATTTGTTCTGATTCTGCAGTTAAAAAGTCTCCAAAAATTGATGGAACTGTGACTTTGCATAGTAAATGGAAGCTAATGAGATGAGATTAAAATAAAATAATAAAAATTAGTACGAAATGAAACATGAGAAAGGTGATAAAACTATTTAGTAGTGGACCATCAGAATTAGCAAAACATTCAAATTTTAACACAAGTATTCAAACAAAAAACAAAAATTGAGTTGTAAATTTTGAGAAGAGAAAAATATGCAAGGAAAGAAAATAATCAAAGAACCACAAGAAAGCAAGATAACTAATCAAATTGCAATCTATACAATACTTCAATTAAGAGGAACCTAGATGTACTCCTCAGAGTGGAATTAGTTCCCAAACCACAAAAACAATGATAGAACAAAATATGTTTACAATGCTTCTTTGACAAGAGGCATGAATATAGGGAACACTTCATTTTTAAGAACATAAACATGCTACTTTCACTCAGAAAAAATAATAAACCATCTGATACCTGGATAATATCAGCATTACCCTTTGCAACCCAGAAGCCACTGTTCCAATCCCAGCTTCTCCAACAAGTTTTACAGACACCTTTGCCCTTGGGTTGACCTGGGTTTAATTGGAGTTGAAAACCATTATAATTTCCAGGTTGTAAAGAAAGTTAATTGGATAAGTAAACATCAAATTTTGGTCTAACACATTTTTCTACCTGATGAAGGTCAAATATCAACTGAGCAAGATCCTCAATAGAATAGATGTCATGGTGTGGAGGAGGAGATATAAGAGGGACACCCGGTTTAGAGTTTCTTAACCGTGCAATGTATGCACTAACTTTTTTCCCTGGCAACTGCCCACCCTCACCAGGTTTTGCACCCTGAGCAATTTTGATTTCTAATTGATCGGCATTGGCTAAAAAGGTTGGAGTGACACCAAAGCGCCCTGAAGCAACCTGAAAGATCAAAGAGATATCTAATCATTTATTCATCAACGAACTCATTTCTCATGTACCACATAAACAAAGGCAACATGCAGGGCTGAAATGTAGCTTGATTTACCTGCTTGATTGCACTTGTAGCTGTATCACCATTTTGAAGGCCTTTTAGGTGTGGCAATGTTGGAGAATACCCATCATCAACATCAGTAAGTGGCTTCCAGCGAATTGGATCCTGATCAAAGGTGAAGGTAACTACCACAAACAATAATTTCTTTCTAGTTGCAGAAATTAGAGGGAAAAAAATTTTAAAAAAATAAAAAAAGGAAAAAAAAAGCATAATCTCGCGATTGAAATGTGTCTTTCAAGGACATGATAGCATTACCTCGCCTCCTTCACCAGAATTAGATTTTCCACCTAACCTATTCATGGCAATTGCAATTGCTTCATGAGTTTCCCTTGAAATAGCTCCAAGTGACATTCCACCAGTACAAAAACGCAACACAATAGATGAGGCAGGCTCAACCTTTCCGACTGGAATAGGAGAACGATCACTTTTGAATTCAAGAAGGTCTCGGAGAACCTATAACAATGATTACAAAATGTTATACAATATTCTTTATGTTGCCATTAACAGATGTCCTCAAATCAGAACACAAGAAGAAATAAAATGTTCTGAAAACCTATGTAACATCAATGAAGTATGGACATCATAAACTAGTGAGATCAAATTAGTTGATCACTTGGTCGGGATAAACAGTCAGTTATTAGAACTTACATTAATTGGTCGGGAAGCTAAATGCTGCTGATAAATTGAGTAGGCGCTTTCACTTTTTTGTCGAACAGCTTTGTGAAGCAGTTTTGACATTTCTGGGTTGTTACCATGATA